>CM061141.1:250490824-250650828 GCA_030789695.1 Scilla litardierei
AAATGGATTTCAAATCCGATATTTCAATAATTCAATTCTCATTTTTTACTTTCCTCATCTGCTTGATGCGTATGATTATTATTTAATTTGGAATTAACGTGTCATCAATGCAGGGGGAGTAAGTAAATTTCATTTGAATCATTATTTTTTATTATTATTTATGTTGGTTTGTCATCACCAAAAAGGGGGAGAATGTTGAGTATTGATTCCCCGGATTTGGTTTTGATGATGAACAAACATAAATATCGTGAACTAACTCTTTGTGAGCGCAGTTATGGAGATCGTTGCCAAATTTCTATGAACATCTAAAGGGACGTCTCAAGACTTCTCAAAGCGCGTGATCGTGTGCCTGAAGCTTCATTGAAGCTCAAGGACCTTTATTGAAGTCAAGAGATTCGGATTGAAGCGTTTGAAGACGGTTCATCAAGGTTTATTTTAAAGTCTTCTAGTTTCTTTCCGTAGAATGTTAAGACTTGAGTAGGTCTTACATTTTTAGAGCTAGGATTATCATAGAAGCCCATAGAATCTTTCCTGAAGCCTTATTCTTCTCATCGCGGCTTCTTTGTGCATGTTAGTTGGTTCAAGAAGAATAACCAACCGATTAGATGGCAATCTAGTCGGTCGGCAATCCTTCTTGAACCGACTAGAATGCCTTGTTCAATTTCAGCTCACTTACTGTTTACTGTTAGTCGGTCCAAGAAGGTTCATCGACTGACTAGTTGCCAAACTAGTCGGTTAGGAATCCTTCTTAGACCGACTAGTTGAGCTTCCATTTTTTCAGCCTAACTTACTGTTTACAGTTAGTCGGTCAAAGCACAACGACCGACCGACTAGTTGAGAAACTAGTCGGTTGGAAGTTGTTCTTAAACCGACTAGCTGTATTTGAATTCAGCCTATTCTATTTCAGCTGTTAGTCGATCAAAGAACACTCACCGACCGACTAGTTGTGAAACTAGTCGGTTGGCAAGTCTTCTTAGACCGACTAGTTCTATATTCCCTGAACTATTTCTTTTGGCTATTCACCTGTTAGTCGGTTCATGTTGAATCACCGTCCGACTAGTTGAGAAACTAGTCGGTCAGTGATCCTTCTTTGACCGACTAGTCTGCTTCAGAATAGAGCCATTGGAGCATTAAATGCCACGAATTTTGCTCTCTCTTTCCTCTATCCTATATATACTTGAAGGGCTGCTTTCATAGCATTCAAGGCTGATATTTATTGAAGTTTAGAGAATCAAAGAGAAGCATTCATTCTCATTTCCAAGCTCATTCATTTCTCAAGAATCTCTCTCTCACTCTTATTTCCAAAGAGAGATTCACATTGATTGTGAGCCACTCAAGCCAAGAGCTTGATCCAAGGTCACCAACATCTTCCTAGCCTCTCATAGCTGATCAACATCTTGGAGCTAGGGTTTGGTGCCTTCATCTTCCCCAAAATCCTTCTTGCCCTAAATCGTAAGTTTTCCTCAAGGCATAGGGTTTTGTGGTAAGAATTTCATATTTCAATTTACATTGATATTGCAAGTTTTACTCTCGGTTGTGAGAGTTGTGTGTGATCCCGGTTTGTGGGAGTCACATTTTCATTTGTGTATGATTTGATCTTGTAGAGGTTTTCTACAAGTATTTCATAGTGCAAATTTGAGTTAGAGGATTCTAACTCAAGTATCCGGAGGAGATCCGGGTGTTTGGGACGTAGGATCACCGGAAACAAGTCGGGGAGACTTGGGTGGATCTGAACCCGTTAATTCGATTGTTTGCGATTGTGTTTTTCTTTGTTGTCAATATTTTCATTTTCGCATTGTTGGTTGAGTTTGCAAGATAATTAGGAATTATCTTCTTAATTATTTTAAAGTACTATTCACCCCCCCCCCTCTAGTACTTGTGCAGTAGCTATCAGGGCATTACAGTTTCCACCAAAATCCCAGATGTGGGAGCTACTCACACATTTTAGGTAAAAATCAATCTAAATGAAAATCGACCGTTAAAAACATAATCCGGCGATTGGAAGTAGTAAAAGCAATGCAAATAACAATATATTAAAGTTTGGTAAAGATCAGACAACTTACAAATATCAAATAAATTCCAGCCGTCACAAAATGGAGAGAAAACAGAAAAAATACAACAGCCCAAAAAACACAGCTCTCGTTTCTGAAAACCTAGGGCTAATATAGTGTTTGGTTGGGTGGAATTTATTCCTTTTTACATTGCTGTGCTTCTGGAGTTCAACGGTGAGAAAGAAATAATTCATAAAGGCAAACTTGTAATTAATTATTTCTCTAAATTGTTTAGTCCCACATCGGTTATTTTGAGAAGAGGTGGGGTCAGCTCCCTATATATATAGGGGCTAGCTCCCCTCCTTGAAATTTGCACAAAGCTTCAGATCCGCGTAGCTCCATTAAACGTGAGCAAGCCCGGATCCAAGCTTAAAGAATATTCCCTCTTTCTCCCTTCTATGTCCTTGCTCCTGTTTGGGCTCTAGCAAAGCCACGAAGGAGTTTGGATTTGGATCCGAAGTCTTGACGGATGATCCATTCGTAGTGAAACTAAAGGTATCACTCTGATATCATTGCAACACTGTTAAGGCCCATCATCCATGGCACCTTAGACCCGTCATAAGATCCCTCACGGACTTGTTTTACGGCATGCCTCTCGACAACGCCCAACCCATCATAAGATCCCCATCTTATCGGGACTTGGTACGATAAGAGCAATTACTTCGGGTTAGCTCATAACCCGAGAACCCGTACACAAGATCAACAAGCTCTGATACCACTGATGGGTTTTCTAGGTCCTTAGGGCCATAAATACGATGTCCGGCCTAAGTCGGTCGGACGAAGTTATCAAAATAGCAGCGGAGAATAAACTTAAAACAGTTTTAAGTTAAGCCCTAAAGGGAACAAACCCTAGCCAAGATCTCTACTATCTCGGGGTTGGGTCCGACCAACCCCTAAGGATAGATCTATCTAACAGTTGCAATTTATAAATGCATGCTTAATTTAAACTACATACCTTTCACTTTGTTTCCGCAGAAACGAAGCGTCGTTTTCAGCAACATTTCTTTGGCCCCGCTTCGCTTCTCCCGAGCCGAACCGCGTCCCGAGTCGCACCTTGTCCCGAGCCGAACCACTTCCCGAACCGCACCGTGTCCCGAGGCGAGCAACACCATTGTCCCCGAGTCAACTATGCACCGAAGAAGATTTCACGTTGAGTGGATCCTCCGTCAAGACTTCAGATACGATCCGAGCTCCTTCGTAGCTTTGCTAAAGCCCGAACAGGAGAAAGGAAGAAACTTAGTGAGAAAGAGTATTTAATTTAAGCTCAAATCCGGGCTTGCTCACGTTTAATGGAGCTACTCAGATCTGGAGCTTGGGACAAGTTTCAAGGAGGGAGTAGGCCCATATTTATATAGGCGGCTGACCCCTCACTTTTACTCCATATCCAATGTGGGACTAAAAGATTTGGGAGAAAAATTAATTAAAGTTTCCCTTTCACAAAGGCCAAACTTTGATAAATTTTTCCTTCCTCACCATTGGGCTTCGCAAGTGATACAACCTATCAAATGAAGATGGTTGAACGATGAACGCGTAGGTTCAACGGCACTCAATTCTGACTTCCTTTGACCACTCAAACGTTGTCTCAAAGTTACCCAAAACATAGATTTTTGCAAAAACTGCAACCGTCGCACAAAACTGGGTTAAAAAAACTGTCCTGTGGGCCTCCAGGCGCCCGACCCGCAATGCCAGATTTGGCTTTTTTCACTGTTTGGCTCTATTTTATGCGTTTAGTGTCCGTTTTTGACGCGGTTTGAACCTGCGTTTAGACCGGGACGTTCCCGTCATCTAGGTAACCATTTTCACGTGTTTATTTTACTAAATATGCACGTAAACATTTTACGACACATTTAATTCCCTTTGCATCATATGCAAAATTTACACATCTATTATAAATAATAATTTGCAGAAAATACAAATGAACTGAGGGCATACATCCCCCAACACCTCCCACTTGCACTCAGGATCATTTATCCCAAATGCAAAAGCTAACTGCAAACTCTTTGCAGTTTTCTATCCCTTGCATCATATGCATATTCTCCCTTATTTCTACCTATTACTTGACGAAGGTCTCACTCTGTGTGAGACCCTACAGCCTGACCCTACTACAGATGGGGCTCGAAACCCCAGACGGCAAAGACCACGTGCAGCAGTTGCCATCCCTGTTTCGGTATCATACTTATGTGGTTAACTTATTAACATGAGTATTATCGGGACCACCCTGACTATGTCCGTGATGAATACCGCAGTTATAGTCTTTTCGTCAAAACTATGTCGCTTAGTCAAACCTAGGATATGGTCAACTGTCAACCCTACCAGCTCGAACTTGGTTAGTCTCTATCGATCTTTAGTCAAATAATGTTGGACTTCTTTCAACATACTCTGGCAAGAGTTTTCACTAAAAGATCGAACTAACACCGCGACACTAACTTCCATTGACCAGGAGAGACGAATCCTATCTCGGTCATTACTCTCCTCGCACGCTTCAAATGTCACCCAACCAAAGATCTTTCAACGGGGCTTTCCCGAGGCTAGATCAGTGATCTAAGTGACACCGTTCACGCACAAGTTCGTACAATGACCTCAAGTCAAAAGACCAACTTACCTATCATTGTTGAGTATTGGATTTCTCCCTACTTGGTGTTAATGATGAGCAAACATAAATACTTGTGACTAATCCCCTATTTTGCAGTTAATCCATTGCCTAAGCTAATTATGAAGATCTACTAGCAATGGATGACTCACAAACGACATTGAAGGCAAATGAAATTTCCACTTTCATTCGCATATAAACAATTGCTATTAGGCACCAATGAATATGATTTTTTAAAAAAAAATTAAACGTTATTTTCTATAAAAAAACATGCAACGACTATTGAATGTTGTACATGTAAATAGAGTGAGCTTTTTTTTAAAAAAATCATTTGGATAAAAAGTTGCATACTACTTTATAACATGATTAAGCAGAGTTCATTGAAATGTAGTATATCAGACATTTGATGACCCTATTAGCACTGCTTATTTCTCCAAAGTTCTTTAAGATTGCATAATATGAATAACACTCATAATTCCATGAAAAATACCAGTATCCTGCAATCAAATTACGAAAGGATGTGTTACTCATCTTCTAATTTTATCGTATCTACTATAACTGAATTGTCTATTGTCTTGATCTATAGCACAAATTTTTGAGTATTAGCCATAACCAATGATAACTCATTCTTCAATGAGCAACTGTGTCTCGTCTCTGACTTTGCCAAGTCAAATGACCATGAGATCATCGTCACCAATCCATGGTGAAGAAAAGTACACAATGGTCAATCCGATGTGTCGATAAACATCTACGCCCATGAACAATTTTAGACTTATGCTACAAGCTGTCAAGCACTTCTCCATGATCGAAATCTTCATCTCAATACATGTTTGACCTTGCATTAAGTCACATGACTTTACCTAAGTTCTAATGAAGACTACATTATTACTTACTTAGGTAAATTCTTACCAAACAGCTTACTGTTATTTCGAACAAGATATTTGTACATATACATAGAGATAAATTGCCTCAAGGGCACACACATCTCTCAACTATTATGATGCATCCAATCATGAATATGACTACGAAATTTTTCACGTGGTTGTAATTAGTGGATGTTATTGAAAGACCACACAGATTATTTGTGTGACAATAAATCTATAGTTTTATATTACACTAACAACAGGAGCTCGACGGAGTCTTGGCATATAGATATTAAGTTTCTGATTGTTAAATAAAGAGTTCAGAGTAAACAGCTATCTATAGAGCACATTAAGCCAAACTACATGATTGTGTATATGTTTACTAAGAGATTTCCACCCAAAAGGTTTCATGAGTTCAAAGTTCGGAGTAAACAATTATCTATAAAGCACATCAAAACGAACTACATGATTGTGTATCCGCTTACTAAGAGATTGCCACCCAAAAGGTTTCATGAGTTCGAAGTTCGGAGTAAACAATTATCTATAGAGCACATAAAAATAAACTACATAATTGTGTATCTGCTTCCTAAAAGATTGCCACCCAAAAGATTTCATGAGCACATTACCCGTATGAGTGTCATATCAATTAATGATATTCGGTTTTAGTATGAGTTAATTTGTTCTTCTGTTTAAGGATATTTTCTGCAGAAATAACGTTATGGTTTGGTTACACTCCGATTTTGGTATGGTTGATCTCACTAAGGTTTAAGGGATGACCGGTTGGAAATAGGCATGTTAAGATCACATTACATGAAATTTTCATGCTACACATCAACATCATGATCCATGTCATTCAGTTGTATCAGCATACATGACCATTGTTGGGTCGAGTTACGATAGATGTGATGAAGGCCGCTTTGATTATATGTTGGTATGATTGATGGACTGGATCGGTTATATATACATTTTGGTAACAACTGCAAAGTTGAGCTCATTCGGTTATTTATGCAAATATAATTATCAGGTTTGACATATAGCCCAAGTGGGAGATTATTGGATCATTAATCCAACATTGGGCTTATATGTAAAATAATTACGTATTGCAGGATGTCATTTAAGTTAAACCCAATTAAAAGTGATCTGTTAAGATTTTAGGTATTTGGACTTTAATGTATCTGTCACGCCCCGCTTCCCACAACAGGTGCGAGGACGAGCCAGAGGTCCGCATGGGCCGGAGCTGTGAAGCTCGGGCCCAATAAGCATCTATAGAGATACCATTGAATTTACAGGTTCTTGGATTTAAAATTTCATAACAATAAGAAGAGTACTCGAAAGGAAAATGCATTTATTAATAAAAGAGATCATATCCAGCATTATATCAAGTCTAATAAAAGAAGCCCAGCATGGCTACAACTACGAAAAGGAAACTAATGGTGCGACGCACCCAACCTAGGCAAAAAGTAAGGTGGTGCTACGCACCCAAACTAAAAACAGTAAACCTCTAGAAGACATCAACGGTGAGGAACCTCCAGGTCTGGTCCTCGTCTGGCATGTACTCCGGGTCAACGTCCTCCGCTCCAAGTCCTCAAGTAAGGCCGGCTCATCTGTGTACTCTGTCTCGGTAACTGACGTACAACACCCAAGAGAAAAGGAGCTGTACGTCAGGTAAAGTCTACAAGGAAAGGTTAGAAGACTCTACTGCAAGTGTAAAGGAATTTAAAGATGACATTTTAATGTTGATTTAAATTGAGATGATGCAACAGCATGACATGTATAAGTAAGGAAAAGTAAAGACTGTGTAGAAAGTAAACGTGGCAGGAAAAGTCGTAGCGTAAGCTACCAAGACTAGACTAGACAAGACTGGACAAGACTGTGTGACACCAAGTGACTCGACACCAAGAGGGTTCACGTCTTTAAGTCATAGTGGGTGAATCAATCCTTCTCACGGGGGTATAATCGTGATTGACGCCACCCACCGCATAGATGGTGCTCTTGAATGGGACCCTTTCACGCACGCTTAGTGGTCGCTCAACCCTATCCTACCCCAAGTACTTAAGACAGTACTGTATAGGACCACTTACTCTAGCTCGATGATTGCCTCTATCCACACAATCTGCAGGGCCACTCACTCTGTCCTGGTGAGTGACGAGCTTCCCGTAGGTGAATCTGTACCAAGGATCACTCTCTCTGTCTTGAAGAGTGTCTTTATTGGCCGCAGACTGTACAAGACAAGTCGTGAATGCTGTTACATGGCATGACAGGGGTATAGTTGTTCTAGGGTGTCCACACACACGGACACACAGTTTAGTTCCTAGCATATTTGCAGTTTATACCTAGACTTCGTTGTCAAGTCTAGGCTATCATGATGGGGTCCCGGACGCTATCATTTCACGTCCGGTTCTCTTGTTCAACAATTTATAGTTCTAAGAAAGAAGTTGCCTAGACTTGGCCGAAACTACGCAAGTGGGGGCACTTGCCTGCGATGGCAAGAAGAACGTCCGTCGGAAGCATCTCGTCTCTGGCGGTGTGTCAGTCAAAGTCTGATGTCACAAGTCAACGGTGGGTGTCAGGACTGGTTCAGAAACCTATTAAGTTGTTTCTAAGTTAAGCGGGGCTATCCTATCAGTTTCAAGTCAAATTTGAATGTTTAGCCTATCTGACGTTTCTATCATATGTGCACAGTCAAAATGTCCGATCGTCGATCTACGGTTTCACATCGTTTTAAAGGAGCGTAAAATAAATTTAGTGAGGTAAGTTGCCCATTTTTAATTAGGTTTGAATGTCGTATGGTTTGGGTTGCTACAAGTGAAAAGACCAACCTAGTGCGACGAACGCACACGTGTCTGACGGCGGATCTGAAACGGGGGTCGTGCTCTGTGTCCTCGACTACAGGTTGCACAGTAAGGATCATCTCGGGATCATCTCGGGATCGTCTCGGCTACGGGTAGCGTAGCGAACAGCCGGCAAGGACAGCGACGTTGGGATATGGTGCGAGATCAACGTCGTGCGTGGGCTCCTAGGGCGCAAGGGGGCAGCCGTCAGTCACGGAGGGTGGCCGGCAGCGGGATCTCAAGGGAGAGGGGCTGTCGAATGTTTACGGCTAGGGGGAGATGGCCGGCAACCTTGGAGAGGGGTTGTCGTCGCGTGGACGACAGAGTTTGCGCGCGGTCTGCGGCATGGTGAGATGGCCGGAACTTCCAAGTGGAGGAGGTCGGATAGCTGCAGCCTAGGGCTGCCTGCAGCAAGGGGGAGGTGGTGTAGCGACAGCACGGGATCACGCATGTAGCAGCACGGGGCAGCGGCTATGTGCTGGTGTTTACGCCGGCTTCAGGTGGTGATAGGGGCAGCAGCGGCTTGGGTGACCGATGGACAGGTGGCCGGCGGCAGGGGAGGCCGGCGGCGACTGTCAAGGGACTAGGGGAGTGGCAGTTTTGGGCTGAGGGGTTGTCGAAAGTGGGTGTTTACAAGGGAGGAAGAGCGGTAGTTTAAAGGGGGAGGAGAAGGTTGCGCCGGCTGTGGGGGTTGGCCAGCGGCGATGGCCAGAGCAGGGGATCGTCGACAAGTTGGTGGCACTTGCATGAGTAAGAGAGGGTGGTGGCTGGCTTTCGTGAAAACCCTAGGTTGGGTTTCATGCGTTGAAATAAGAGGAGTCACCACTACAAAAGGGACCTTTAACAGCGCTTAAATAAGGTCTTTAACAGCGCTTATGTGTGATGTCTATCTCTCCGCTGCTACAGGGTGGCTGGTTTTAATAGTACTTTACAAGCGCTGTTAAAGGGGGGCCTTTAACAGCGCTTGCTAGTGCAAGCGTTGTTAAAGGCCCCCCTTTGACAGCGCTTGCTAGTAAGGTAGACCTTTAACAGCGCTTGTAATAAAGAAGCGTTGTTAAAGGTGGACCTTTCATAGCGCTTGTACTAATCAAGCACTCTCTATTGGGACCTTAGACAGCGCTTCTTTAGTTCATGCACTGTTAAAGGTCCACCATAGACAGCGCTTGTACTAAACAAGCACTGTTAAAGGTCCCAGATAGACAGCGCTTGTTTCAATTCATTTTATTGTTTCTCCCAACGTTTTATATTTAAATAGATCCATTTAATGTTCAAAATGCTTAAATAAACCACCAATAACATTAAATTACAAGAAACAATCATTACAAGAAACAATCAAATTAAATTGCTTTAATTCAATAGTCACATAAATTAGACAATGTGCATTGATATTGGAAGATGATCCGTAATACAAATAAGAAACGTTATCGCATATAAAACTTATCAGTCATTATCAATTAAATCACTCCTTGAACAATACATTTCCCGATAGCAGTATATACATTCCAGCGCGGGTTCCATCTCAAAAATCTTTTCTGCTGCCTCTTCTCCTAATTTGATGTTCTTGTGTATTCTGCTCGCACCTAATAAAGAACCACACATGCTGGCATTTGCTTCCATCGGGATCTCCCTCATAAGAGCTCGTGCATTTGCCAATCGTCTTGCTCTCCCCAGAAGATCAATCATGCAAGTATAATGCTCTCCCCAGGTCTTCGCAAGCGCCTGCTAATTGATACCGAAGTGTTAGCCCACATTACAGAAGCATAATGATTATAGTTTATAGAAAGGATAGAATCCATGGAATGTACCTTCAAAGCTGATTTTCTCAAAGTTGAAGAACATACATAGGTTCGTACGAGCCTGTAAACTGTAATATCCGAAGGGATCTTAACATATTAACAATCTCGAAGCCAACGATGACCTGGACTTTGGAGGTAGAACTAATCATTTGCATTTTATCGCTTATGACTAGTTTATATTGATAGCAAGGTTGTCGAAGCTACATACTTAGTGCCTGCGAAGCAATCAATCTCCTCCGATAATCCTTATTCAGCAATTGCTTTATGAAGTCTTTCGCCTCGGGAGACAGAGAAGGCCAAGGCTATTCTTCAAAACAAGGATTTGCCTTCAAGACGGCTTGAAATATGCCCGACTCGGTCCGAGCCCAGAAAGGGCGGGTCCCGCATAGAAGAATATATGAGATCACATCGATGCTCCACATGTATGCTTCAGTGCCATAGGATCTATGCAGAACTTCAGGAGCAACATAATATGCACTGTCAACAATGTCATTTAGCCTTTCATATGCAGCAATACATATATAAATGATCATGCCATCAATTTAAGCAAAATTCTTTAGGAAGGAAATAAAAATGGGGTTGATAAGAGCATACACAACTGAAGAAAACTATTTCATTTAGCCATAAAAAAATCATACAAATCCCTATGTTGAACCAAAAAAACTAGATGAGAAACGTTATTTTTGCTTAAAAGAGCTCCAATGACACACTTGGATTCATAAAATCCGACATGCCAAATCTATGGCCTTTATGGGAGACTTCTCATCCCTGGAAACAAATAGAAAATTCTGAACACATGCATGAAAGAACAATGTTAGAAGTAGCAACTGGTTGTTAGAGACATAAATTCGTATCGGCTTAAGAAGAAGGATATGGCATCCACCTCTGGCTTTAAATCTCGGTGCACGATGCCCTGGAGATGAAAGAAGGCAACGACACTCGGAATCTGGACCATGATAGGCTTAGCATCTCCTTCTGAATATTTTCCACCCCTACAAACAGAAGGATTATAAACTCTTAATTTACTGTTTTTATAATAATCGTGAGAAAAAATGTTGGGTTTTACAAACATAGTAGCCCTTATTCATTTTACCTTGAAAGAATCATGTCCAACAGTTCACCTCCTTTGCATAATCTGACCAAACAAAAGGAATAATATTAGATTACATACAACTGATAAGACAATATGAAGGATAACAAAATAGTTAAGAAATTAATGAAATATATCAAAAATAGTATAAAATTTTATGTTGTTGTTTCTCTGCCAAGAAACTCATCGGTCCTCAAGTCAAGCACAAGCCAATGATATCAAGATCAAATGGTAGTAGTTCAGCTAAATATTTAAGAAGACACAAGTACTTAAATCCAGCCTTAATCCATTACTATGTAGACGTTGTCCTCGTCTTCATAAGCATCATAAAATTGCACGATGTTCTTGTGTCTAGAGAGGAAACTGAATATTTTCACTTCTCTTGCGATGTCTTCAATTGCAATGGTTGTCGTCAGGTGTGAAAGTGTAATGGTTAAGAGGTTAAACAAACAATTTCCACTTTCATTCGCATATAAACAATTGCTATTAGGCACCAATGAATATGATTTTTTTTTAAAAAATTAAACGTTATTTTCTATAAAAAAACATGCAACGACTATTGAATGTTGTACATGTAAACAGAGTGAGCTTTTTTTTTAAAAATCATTTGGATAAAAAGTAGCATACTACTTTATAACATGATTAAGCAGACTTCATTGAAATGTAGTATATCAGACATTTGATGACCCTATTAGCACTGCTTATTTCTCCACAGTTCTTTAAGATTGCATAATATGAATAACACTCATAATTCCATGAAAAATACCAGTATCCTGCAATCAAATTACGAAAGGATGTGTTACTCATCTTCTAATTTTATCGTATCTACTATAACTGAATTGTCTATTGTCTTGATCTATAGCACAAATTTTTGAGTATTAGCCATAACCAATACACTGAAAATAAGTCAACACATAAAATTGTTTGAGTGTGAGTGGTGCCACTTAAGCTATAATAAAACACAATGATATCCAACTATATGAAACATAAAATCAATTCTCAAATTAAAGGGGTTTTCTTTCAGCTTCTATTCAAATTCTTCTCATTTAAATGAATTGGATAACAGTAGTTCAACAAGTAAATCAGCTCCAACCTTTGCTTTTGGGATGAGCTTGATAGCCACCTCCTGGCCCTTCATCTCTCCCTTCAGGGCCTTTGCGGAGCAAGTGTGACCGAAGTGCCCGCGGTCAACCACCTCATCAAGCTCATATTTAGAGAAGAAGTTCTTCAAGAACCCAAAGTGCCTGTGGCTCCACCCTCTCGTACACCTCCCCGAATTTCACAATCGCCCTCGTCAGCTCCCTAATCCCACTGCCCTCTTCTGTCGGCGACAGAAACGCATCGAAACCCTCCTGTGGTGGCGGCGGCTGTGGATGCCATTTCAACGTCGCCCGCTTCTTGACGGTGTTGTTGACGACTGTCTACGTCCTGGACCTCTGTGGGAATTGAGGGGGGAAAGGGGAGGCTGCCTTCGGTGGTAGGTTGTGGCCGATGATGATGTTGAGGCGAGGGAAGAAGGGCCATGCGGAATGCTGTGATTGGCCGCCGGCCTTGGACTTCTCGGACATGTACTTCTTTTTGAGGGCTTCGATCCGGTTCTTGTACTGGACGTCGGACTTGGGGGGCTTGGTGTGGTCGTTGCGGTCGGCGACGACATCTGTGACCACCTACCAGTGCTTCCGATTGAGGCCGCCGCAGCCGCTGAGGTACCGCTCGCCCCATGCGTCGATCAGGGCCGATGTCACACCCTCGCTCTAGCTGTCGTCGCGGCCTCCCCCAACACCGTCGTTGGAGGGACATGGTTAGGGTTTGTGAGTGGCGCTGGGGGACGACGACGACGGCGGAGGATGTGGTGGGCGGTGGCGGGGTTCGGGAAGGGGAAGGGGATTGGGGGTTTTTGTCGTTGACAACGGTGGTGATGTCATCCATCGAAGTTAGAGAGAGGAGGAGGGAGAGGGAGAGGGAGAGGGAGAGGGACAGATTTGGGAATTTAAGAGGAGGGTGAGAGAGGCGATTTGGGAATCAGAACAGGAGAAGCGGAGAAGCTAGGGTCTGGGGATAAGGGGGCGAACGAAAACGATGGGGGGAAACATTTGGGAAGCCCGCCCTTGCGAAATTTTTAGAGCTCTTTGATCTATAACAGTGCTTGTAAAAAGACAAACGTTGTCTATTGTCAAACCTATAAGAGAGCTTGCAACAAGACAAACGCTATCTATTGTCAAACCTATAACAACGCTTGTAAAAAGAAGCGATGTCTATTATCTGACCTTTAATAGCGCTTGCAAAAAGAAGCGATGTCTATTATGTGTGCCTCTAATAAACAGCGCTTGCAGAAAGAAGCGCTGTCTATTATCCGACCTTTAACAGCGCTTGCAGAAAGAAGTGATGTCTATTCTCCGACCTTTAACAGCGCTTGCAAAAAGAAGCGATGTCTATTGTATGTGCCTCTAATTAACAGCGCTTATAATTGGCAAGCGCTATTAAAGGTGTGCTATTAAAGGTCCTTTTTGTAGTAGTGAGTATTGCTAAATAGGGAATGAAAGGGTTGGGTTTTAAGTTGATTGGAGAGTGTGTGTGTGAGGGAGAGGGTAGGTTTAGGGTGCAAATAGCTAGGAGAATAATGAGGTGATACGTATGAAATCTTATAGATTAGATTTGGTTTAGGTTTAAAGTTTGAAATTTGAATTAGATTAGGGCTAATTGGATTTAAAAGTAATTAGGATGGAAGGCCGGGCTAACGGTGTCCGAAAATTACGAGAAAAATATCGGGACGACCATGATGACAAGAGGATCGAGACTACGATGATCGGTCACGTGCTACGTTAACGAAAAATGGAACTAAAAATAAAAAGTTCAAACGTCGAAGTCTAAAGTTACGACACCCCTTCAAACAAAGCTGTTTTGTGGAAGAATGAACCGTGAAATGACGTTCACAAAAAATCCCATAAATAACTACTCTCTCTGAGGGTCACAACGACATATAACTTCGCACGTTTCGGATACAAGAGGAGGTCAAAATAAATACGAGAACGAAAAAGAACGTACACGCACGAAAACACACGGTCGAAAAGCGACCGTGACAGTATTCAATAGGATGTGTGCCTTTAATGTGTAGATAATTAAAGTGCTTTCTGTTTTAATGATGAGGTAAAATATGAATCTTAGAGGCAACAGGACTATGCCTATATATATGGTGTTGATGGTCCCCAGCTCGTAAGAACGAAGTTTCTACTCTATTGTGCATCCCATCGACAGAAATTGACGTAGAGAAAACTGAAGGAATTCTTTATTTGAAGATTCATATAGATCTTGAAGACCAACCGCACAGTTCTTAAGTATTAATCATAGGGATGAGAATGGGCGCGGGCCAGCCCACTGCCCAGTCGAGCTGGCCCGAAAAGCCCGGTACATACTTATACAAAAATGGGTATCGGGCTGCCCAAAGACCGAAACTAAATTTGAAGACACAGCAGTTGATCGCCCAAAGCCCGATCTGATCGCCCAAAGCCCGATCGGGTCGCCCAAACGAAGGGATCAGGCTTCCACCCGAAGTGAAATTTTCGGTGAATGGAACGAAGCATCGACAGAAACCTCAGCTGACTTTTCCTCTAAAAATTAATACCAAGCTCGATGCTCGACTTCTCTTTGGCTGCTTGAAGAAAACCCTAGCTCAAAGATAACTCTCGCTCCATCGCTCGTCGTTTCGTCCGCCGAAATCGAAGAAAACCCTAACTACTCGCCATCTCTTCCAAAGACTTCCAAGAACCCTAGCTGCTTGCAGTCTCGCCCAACAAAGGTAACAAGGTTTTCAGTCTCTTGCCGATCTAGTGAGGGGTTTTTTGAAAAAAATTTGATGTTTTCTGCTCTATAGGCTTCGATCTCTTTCTCTTCTTCTTCTTCATCGCTCTCTTGACAAATTTTTGACAAATTTTTTATTTTTGATTTTTTTCGGAAGGTAACGTTTGTGGGTTCCTTCAAAAATCTTTGTTCGACGTCGCTCTCTTGATTAACTTACAATTAAGGCGATACTAACATTGAGCGAATTTCTTTTGTTTTTGTATTATAGGTTTTGAGTGATAGAGGACAAGGCTTTGCCATCCTAGTTTCCAAATTCCCAAAGGAGACAAATGCATCTTACTCGCTTCAAGAGCCAGCTGAGGCAAGTGCTTCTTTGTAGGCCAAGTTCCTGTGTCATTGTAATGCTTTGGGGTATTAGGAGGGTCCTAGTCGCTTGAAGGACCACATTTGATGGCAACTCTCGTGTGCATCTTTCAAATTTATGCTTCTTGTAGTGATATTGTATGATAATAGTTTGATTCTTTTGAAATAGGTTATGGACTTCTTGCATCGCTTGGTGGAGTGGAAGAGACTCTATTTGAAGGGATACTAAAAATGTAAGACGACCCAATTTCTTTTTAAGCTTGATTTCTTACTTATTTAACTTTAATCTGCATCCGAGCCTCAAGGGTGTTACTGGAAAATACTTCGTTGATTGCAATGAGTTCAAGCCGATTCTTTCAGCTAAGCAAGAGACATTTGCAATGAGTTCATGTAGATGATAAGAATCATTTATTTGTGTAGTTAGCTTGCTTGTTGCAAATTTTGACTCCATTCTTAAAAACACTAAAGGATATATGAAGGTAAATGAAATGCACTTGTTTCAGAAGTTTGTGCCATGTTCTGAATTTTGTGCCATGTTCTAATATGATGAGATGACATTATGATGATATGCCATGGTATGCATTTCAATTGAAGCTATCTTTACTATTTCAATTGAATTTTTCTTATCCTCATATGTGATTTGTAAGTGTGCAAATAGATTTAATATTTTTTCAAGTCTGGGTGCCATGTGTTGATGCATTCTTTTTTAAATTTCACCCTTCAGTTATCATCATGACACAGACTCCATCCAGTAGCTCCCATACTCCATCAATGTCAAAAAATCCATCCATTCAAGATACATCCGAGATGTCTCGAGATTTAGATGATGAAATAGATGATGCCGAAGTAATGACAAGCAATAGCAAAAGAAGATCTGAAGTTTGGAAATATTTTACAATAGAAAGACAACCTGATGACACATCCAAAGCAATTTGTAAGTATTATAAGAAAATACTTTCATGTTCAAAAAAATCAGGAACAACTCATTTAAGCCGACATCTTAAGTTCTCTTGCAAAAACAAGACACATAAAGATATGAAACAGATGTTGCTCAACAAATCCGACGACACGAGTTTTTAAGTTTGGTCAAGAAGTAAGCAGAAAATGTTTGGCGAAACTCCTGATTTGTGCAGAACTTCCATTTAAAATTGTAGAACATACGTTGTTTATCACTTTTGTGAGGAGCTTACAACCTTTGTTTACCACAATTGACCGTCATTCAATTAGAAATGATTGCATTTCTTTGTTTCACGAAGAAAAACAGAATCTTCGTAATTTTTTGCAAGATTTAGATTGACGTGTGAGTTTTACTACTGATTTATGGACGTCAAATCAAAAACTTGGTTATTTGGCTCTCACTGCACACTATGTTGACGAAGAATTCATGTTGAAGAAGAAGATATTAAATTTTTGAAAAGTCTCTTTTCCTCACACAAGTTTTGCCCTCACTGATGTTCTTGGAAATTGTCTGGCTGAGTGGAATTTGGATGCTAAATTATTTGCAATCACCGTTGATAGTTGTAGTACGAATGATGCCATGCTAAGAAATTTTAAAAGAGATTTTGGTGAGAAATTATTGTTCAATGGTGAACATATACATATCAGATGTTGCGCACACATTTTAAATATTATGGTGCAAAATGGAATTAAAGTCATTGATGAGTCTGTTAAATACGTTCGGAATTTAATCATACATGTTGTTAACCGTCCTTCCTGGATGCAAACTTTTAATGGAATTGCTCAATTTCTTAAGTTGCCTACAAAAAAGGTTTAGTTTTGGATATGGCCATAAGGTGGAATTCCATGTATGAAATGCTCTGTAATGCTTTATTATATAATGATGCATTTGTTATATATATGGAAGAGCATTATAAGTGTACAAATGCTCCTACCATTGATGATTGGAATAAAGCTGAGATGATAACAATATTCTTAAAAGCTTTTGTAGACACAACTAAAGTATTTTCTGGTTGCAAATATCCCACTGCTAATTTGTTTTTCAAGGAAATTTGGACCATTCGGGATGTTTTAGAAGAGGAAGCTTTAAATGGTGATGAAATTGTCAAAACATTGGCATTAGAAATGCAAAAAAAGTTTAAAAAATATTGGAATGAATGCAATAAAATTCTAACTATTGCATCTATTTTGGATCCTAGATCAAAATTGGCTTATATTGAGTATACGTATTCAAATGCATTTGCAGATAAAATGTGTGGAAAAAAATTAGAGAACTCAGAGACTTTTTTCATCAAATATATGATCAATATGAGAGGTTGGCTAAAAAGGATCATGCTGGTGATATGTGTACCGGGGCAACAAGTACAGAATCGAACTCTTCTTTCAGTTTGAACAAAATAAAATCAGACGTGGATCTTGCAATTTTTTGGTCCCAAAATGCTATGAAAAGAGCTAAAAGGAGCGAGGTTGATAGCTATTTGGAGGAAAATTACTTCCTCCTATGTCAGATGTGGATTTTAATATTTTAGATTAGTGGAAGAATAATGCAGCCCTTTATCCAGTTCTTTCGAAAATGGCTCGAGATATCTTAGCTATACCAGTATCTACCGTTTCATCAGAGTCAGTTTTTAGTAGTGGAAGCAGAGTTGTGGATCAATATCGTAGCCGATTGAGTTCAACTACTGTAGAAGCTTTGGTATGCGCGCAGGATTGGCTTCGAAATGAGTATTATATATGTAACAATCAATATATTTATTTGTCTTGTTTTCTATTAGTATTTTATTAAATGTTAATATAAACATAATATTATTGACTTTGATGTTATGCAGATGAAAGTGAAGTTTCTTTATCATCTTCCCGTTCCTCCTTTTTGGATGAAGGATTAATTTACGAGTGCTTAGCAGAATAAATTCAAAGAATATTGTATGTAATCTATTAGAATAAATTTAAAGCCCATAAAAAATAAGTTTTTTGCCTTGTTATATTTAAGTTGATCTGATCCTTTTCTAAATATCAATTCATGCAAGTTGTATCAAGTGTTATTATTGGCGATAGGCAGGTATATGCATCTTTGGACTCAATATGTGAATTTTACACACCTGTACCTAAAAGATTGTATAACTCTGTCTATGATTTTGATGTGCTTCAACCATGTTCTCATGTTTTCACAGTAGTAAAATTTTTAGCTTTTCATGGTAGTTATTATTTATCCTTCTCTTTTTTCTAAAACTATCCATAATTTCTGTTTGTAAGTTGCAAAAGAAAGTTATTATACATGAAAGAGCATCAGCATATGATGAAATTCATTGCAGAAGATACAATAATTTCTGAGATATGATGGTACCATGCTTTGAGAGAGCAAAATTCTGTAAGAGAACCAAATATTATTGTATCTTGAGCTTCTTCTTATAATATTTCAGCTCATTATATAACATTTTGTTGTATTGAATCATTGTGTATGTGCATAATTATTATTTGTTTTGAATTTTATATACAAAGTCATTAATTTGTTTTGAATTATTATTATTATTTGACTTAAATATTATTTGTTTAATTATTGGTGTAGACTGATACATCATCTGTGCTTATGGAAGCTATTGGATATGTAAAATTTCTTCAAGACCAAGTTGAGGCAATTGCCATTCAATAAAGAAAAACATAGTGTAAATGAAAACTGATGAAGCTCTTCATGTAAACTTGTTGTTGATGTATGTCAGAATTATGATGTATTGTTTATAAACATGATACTAGCAGACCTATGATGTATTCTTTGTTTGTGAACTTGTTGCCAATACTAGCGAAAACTAATACATGATTGCATTGCAATGGGATTGTTTGTATACAACTTTGTTCATTGAGACCATATTCATGCTGAGATTGTAATGGGATTGTCCATGTTCATTCTCTCTTTACATCACTAACAGCTGAGAATGGGATTGTTTGTAAACATCTTTATTTGTAAACTTGTTGCTAACATGTTGTAAGTACTTGATATTGGCAGCAGATTTACTTGAAATGCTAACAACTGAGAATGCTATATAATGGCAACAGATTTTACTGTAATGAATACAATGAATACCTAGTCTCAACTTGGAAGCAGATTTTACAGATTTTGTTGCATACTGGCAGCAGAGTTTACATGAAATACATGAAATACATGATACTTTACATGAAATACCTGGTACTTCTGTATTGGTGACCATTTTGTAATTAAACTTTGATGAGAAATTTGAACATCTCTATTTGGTTTGTTTCGTATTGATATGATTCGTTACAATTCAAAGTTTCTTTTGTGATTATGTAAATGTTGGTGTTTATTGTAATTTTTCGAGTACGCCCAATGGGTAGCCCAAAGCCCAATGGGCCGGCCCAAAGCCCGCTTTATACCCATTTGGGCATTCTTTAAAAAGCCCATATGGGCTTTGGGCCGGCCCGAAAGCCCGCCCATTTGAATTGGGCATCTATTTGGCCCGGCCCGTCCCGGCCCGTTCCCATCCCTAATTAATCATCATGGATCTAGGTATGCTTCCACATGAATTTTCAGTATTTTCGCAATGGTTCTAACATGAATATTCACATTATTGTGGTAATGGTTTTTGCCATAGATAACTTAGATTTATACGTGGGTCGTGGTTCCCAGATCGTACGAATGTAGTTTCTATTCTATTTTGCATCCTATCGATAGAAATAGACGTAGAGAAGATGGAAGAAATTCTCTATTGGAAGGTACATTTCCACAATAATTTTCAGTATTTTCTTAACAGTTCTAATATAAATGTGGTGATGTTTTTGGCCATAGATAACTTAGATTTTTACCCAGCACCTCTATTTCTTATATAGTTATATTCCATTGTTTCCCACCCTTTTGCCTAACATTTCGAAGCTGTATGGGAAATATGATGTTCATTGCTTTCTCCAGATCGATTCTGCTCTGATAGAAGGGATCGACATCCTAAAGATGATGTTGGAGAAAGGCCTGACTGAGTGTGCAAGATCCGCAAATGCTGATCAGAAATATGAACATTTAAGGGTTCAAAATTTATCTTGATAAGAATTCTAGTTGCATTGTTTTGATCTTCTCTGGCTAAAAAATGGGTGTTGCTTTCGCTGGCAGGGAAGTGTTATGTTCACATATTCTTGTGCATCTGTTTGCTTTACCCTTTGAGATCATTTTGTTGTGCACTTCAAAAAATTTCAATGCTATTCATTACGGTATTTCAACAATTATGTACTCGGCAGCTATGATTCATGGATGTGGATACAAGTACAGGATACGATATTCGATCCGGGCATGCAGATATGCGGTAAATCAAATGACCATTTTTCTAGAAGAATCAGGACATATGCAGGATGTGTATAGGGTATGTACCTGACATGACATGTGACCCTTTTAAAAGGAATCGTGTATTTATTCTCTACCGGTGAGTTTGTCTAGATGGAAGTAAAGAAAAAATATACAATAGAAAAGCACTTGCTAATGGTATATATATATATGTATATATATATATATGTATATGTATATATATGGGCTTGAGGGAGGTGAGCATTCGGTGTAGGAAATTTCCTACACCGTCCTTCGAAAACACCACATTCCACTTATGTTTTTGAAAATTTTTTTGCTTAGAATTATTGTACACATTCTAAAACCCCAAAACCCCAAATATGGGTGAACCCTAAGGGGATTTAACCCTCGATCGGATCGTGACAAAAAGTTCTATTGTTCTAAAAACGTTGAATTTGTAACAATCGGATTGAGGGTAAAATAGCGTTGGATTCACTTGATTTTTGGTATGTTCATCATCCATGATAAGTACATCAAAATGAACGGTGGTGATTATTGGAAAAAAGATTGGAAATTGAAATTTTATGAGGACGGTGTAGGAAATTTCCTACACGGAATGCTCATATCCCTTTTTCTATATATATATATATATATATATATATATATATATATATATATATATATATATATATATATATATATATATATATATATATATATATATATACACACACACTTGAGAGAGGTGAGCATTCGGTGTAGGAAATTTCCTACACCGCCCTTCAAAAACATCACATTCCACTTAATTTTTTGAAAATATTTTTGCTTAGAATTGATGTACACATTCTTAAACCCCAAACCCCCAAATATGGGTGAACCCTAGGGGGATTTGACCTTCGATCGGCTTGTGACAAAAGGTTCTATTGTTCTGAAAACGTTGAATTTGTAACAATCGGATCGAGGGTAAAATAGCGTTGGATTCACTTGATTTTTGGTATGTTCATCATCCATGATAAGTACATCAAAATGAACGGTGGAGATTATTGGAAAAAAGATTGGAAATTGAATTTTTAAGAGGACGGTGTAGGAAATTTCCTACACCGAATGCTCATATCCCTTTTTCTCATATATGTGTGTGTGTGTGTGTGTGTGTGTGTGTGTGTGTGTGTGTGTGTGTGTGTGTGTGTGTGTGGTAAAGTGTTCCTAGGGTGACTCCTTAGATGAAATCTAAGGAGTCGCCCCCATTTTCCCTCATATCCCACAATTTTTTTGGATTTTATTTTTCATGGGGTTGTTGTTCACCTCATGGATGATCAACATACCAAAAATCAAGCCATTCCAATACTTTTAGGGCCCCCATCTACCCCTTGCAACTTCAACGGTCTGAAAACGTGCTGAAAACCCATGAAGTTGCAAGGGTTATATGGGGGCTCTAAAAGTATTGGAATGAATTGATTTTTGGCATATTGATCATCCATGAGGTGAATAACAACCCCATGAAAACAAATTCCGAAAAAAAATGTAGGATATGAGGGAAAATGGGGGCGACTCCTTAGATTGAATCGAAGGAGTCACCCTAGGAACACTTTACCATATATATATATATATATATATATATATATATATATATATATATATATATATATATATATATATATATATATATATATATATATATATATATATATATATATATATATATAGGAGGGATCAAATGACCCCCAAAAATAACCCCCAAAAATGACCCCCTGTCAAAAATCCTATGCCCCCCATTTTTTCGGAAGATCCGAACCGTTCATCTTGATCTACACCCTCTAAATACCTAACCCACCAATTTTCAACCCGATCCCATGTGTTTTGCTCGTTCATCCATCCGACCCAAATTTAACGGTTTCGCATGAACAGAACTTTTGCGAATGGTTGATGAACGGGCAAAACACATGGGATCGGGTTGAAAATTGGTGGGTAAGGTATTTAGAGGGTGGAGATCAAGATGAACGGTTCGGATCTTCCGAAAAAATGGTGGGCATAGGATTTTTGATAGGGGGTCATTTTTGGGGGTTATTTTTGGGGGTCATTTGATCCCTCCTCATATATATATATATATATATATATATATATATATATATATATATATATATATATATATATATATATATATATATATATATATATATATATATATATATCTATTCTATAAAATAGGGATGTTATCATGGGTTTTTGGATATGGGTTTTTGATAAGAGATGAGAAATTGGGTATATGTGAGGGATGTTGTTAAGAGTTGTTGTATAACATAAGAGAAATGGGATAAGATATGAGAAATTGGATATGAGAAATTGGATAAGGGATAAAGTTTGATGACTAGGACAATGTTTTGGGGGGGAAGCTTTTAAAGTTTTTGTTTGAATTTGGAGAGAATGTGGGGGGATGTTTGAAAATGGGGGGATTTTTGAAATTTATAGTTTGAGCCAAATAAAAAACTGCTGCCCTTCTCTCTCTCTCTCCCCCCTCCCTTGAACCTGGGCGCCCAAAAAAGTCAGCCACTCAAAAAAATTTGAAATTGGATTTGAGAATCATCAATCAAAAGTCTTGGATTTGTAATTTCATGGAAGCTGCAAACAAAAGTCTTTCTTTCTTCTCTCCTCCACGTCTTCCTTTGGATGGCCGGCAGCTTCCATGACCTCTGCCCTTCAGTGTGGTGGCTGCCATGGTGGCCTTGGTGTTGTTGGGTTCATCAAGAAGATGCATTGGAGAGCAGGATAAGAGAGATGACAAAGAATATGAAGGAGATAGCCATTGCTCTCTTAACAAAAATCCCTCAAAGACCTCAAGGACCTCATCATCATCACCAGTCACATATCTATGGGAGACATCAACGAGGAGAAGAATATTAGAGACCACCTTCGCTGTTCTCTTCATGTTGAGATTGTTTTTCGGTGTGCCGTCAAGGTGTTTGATATAATGAGCCTATTAATTTTTTTGATTGCGCGTTTTAATTTTTTGT
Organism: Scilla litardierei; assembly: GCA_030789695.1. Lineage (NCBI taxonomy): Eukaryota > Viridiplantae > Streptophyta > Magnoliopsida > Asparagales > Asparagaceae > Scilla > Scilla litardierei. Next base: position 250,514,454 of record CM061141.1, read on the forward strand.
GTACAAATCTTGAATGGCAAATATTTCGGCAAGTTATTGAGGTTATACTTGGGGCCCAAGTGAATTTATAGTATGATTATTTTTTCATTTCATTAACTTCTTACATTGTTTATTGCGTCTTGGTTTTGAGTGATCATGTTGTATTATAGAGGTAACATAAAGATATACAAAAGTACTGGAAAACTTTGCTCTTCATTGAACATTTTGAAAGATTCATTTTGTGGCTAAATTATCATTGAGTGTGATATATGAATGATTCATTTGATACCTGCAAAACTATTGTTTTTTTGGCTGAATATGAAAGATATGCAATTTTTGTGGCTGAATATGAAAGATATGCAAAACTATATATATGAAAGTTTTTTTGCAGCCTGTGAATTATCATTTGGGTCCTATGGTTATGTTTAATTATCCTTGCTAGGATCCTCCTATTAGTTTCATTTCCATGGGATCAAACTATCAGATCCAGTTTCATTTGCTTATTAACTTAATATTATCATTGATGTGCAATACTTATTTAGCCTTTATCTGCAGTTTCATTATACATTATGTAGATTATTTGTTAAATATATGATAGTTTGTGTCAAACAAACCAACTTTTTTTCTGCATTGCATAATGTGTAATATCTATATCTATATCTGCATTGCATTTATCTTATAAATACATTTCTACCACCAACATGATAAGTAAAATTTGTATTCACATCACAATTTCTTTCATGGAATTGCAGGTGGATTACTCATGCACCCCTGAAGAAGTACACCATCACTTCCAGGTTTGTGGGACAGTGAACAGGGTTACCATTCTCACCGACAAGTTTGGTCAACCCAAGGGACTTGCTTATGTGGAATTTCTGGAGGTTGAAGCTGTTCAAGAAGCTCTCCAACTAAATGAATCTGAATTACATTGCTGTCAGCGGAAAGTGAGTTTTCTGGGATGTTCAACTTGCACTTCAGCATTCATGTCAGTCATCTTATTCTGCATTTGTCATGATTCATCTCCCTCAAATAATTGATGCATCAGTCGGCATGGTCGGCATGGCATGTGAGATGTAGTCTCTTCTCTCTACGAATCAAATGATCTTGATTCCTTCAATTTATTCTGTGATTTTGCTGAAAGGGTGGAAGTTTGCCTGAAAATTTTGTTTGGATCTCTTCCAGTTTTCTTCAATCTATTCTAATAAGCGCAGGATCCTACTATTTTTAATAAAGTGAAGTAAACCATTGTTAAACTCTACCTTACACATTGTTAAACCCTGGCGCAGGATCCAGCTTTTCATCAAATTTGCAATTGTTATCTTACACATGCACAATAGAGTAGGTAGCACCAAAACTTGAGTCAAAGCGTCCCTAAACTAACATCTTGAAAGCTGTAATGATAGTTGACATAATTTAAGAGTTTACACATTATTAAATTTAAATCAAATAAAACATTTACTTGAGTATGATGTCCCAAATGCCATTAAAACTTGCTGGAAAGGAAAAAGGGGGAATACTTGATAAGTTTGTGTAGGATTGATAGCTATTTCTTATTCTCTATTTCTGATTCTCAACTTTTAAATTGCATATCAGGAATTCACATATATTTTCTCATGGCATAGAAAAACTAAACTCTACTGGCAACTCAAGATTGCAATCCAGTTAAACAAAAGGAATGTTTATATTACAAAACTCCAGATAAGTTTTTATATGATTGATATCATTGATATATTTGTCCTACACCCAATGGATCACCAGTTTACATTACAAGACATGAGACTAGACGAGCTACTCAAGAACATGAGCTACTAGAAAATACTCAAGATTTCAAACTGCAAGTTCACCAGAGATAATTCCAACATTGATGTCTTTAAATAGACTGAAATTATCATGTTCAACCTTATAAGGTTGAGTCTACAGTTCTTGCAATTAACAAATAGAAATTTATTGGAGTGACTTACTCATTGGCCTGAACGAGATAATACAAGCACAAGATGAGGAATAAACAAAATTGATATTCACAGAATTTATCATGAGACATACTCTGTAACATGATTTCGACAAGCATATTGCCCGTTGGCAGCAAATAACCCAATTGAATTCTATCACATATTAGAAATTTGAGAGACATCAAGTTTCCAATTATTGAATTAATTCACATACCACTGTTTGTTTCAATTGATGCTTTGACAGTGTCTAGCATAAATGATAAAATAAGACTAAAAATGAACTCATTCATTGTTGGCTGCTGCAAAAAACAAATTCTACCCAGATTCCCATGGAGAACATAGCATTCTTGATTGCAAACTCAGTGATCTCAGAATAAAATTTCTGGTGATCAGAAACTAAATGCCAGAAAAAATGTCAATGTCATCTTAAAGCTCCAGTAGATTCACTTTTGCAGTTTCGCCCTATGTTAGTATATTACGACCGATTCGCTCATACTTATGAGTCATGACTATGCTCAAATATTAGGAATGGTATCATAATGAGTTCATTTTGTTAAATTCAATTTCTATTTACAAAACTACATGTCAAAACTTGAAGCAAAAGGTTGGGAATGAATAGAATGTTCAGGTTATGCAATGTTTGGATAGCTGAATGAATAGCAGAATGTTAAATACGTATACTTTATTGACATGCAATCCAATTGGTTTCTTTTTCAGGTCCAGAAAAGTGGAATTTAATTTCAAGGTGTGTCTTCATGGTACTTATTTCCAACAAATTGAATATATATGTACATAAACTTTGATAACTTGAAATTGTACAGGTAATCGAATTGTCCTAGATTGATTTGAAAGAGACTTGCGAACAACTTGCTCTATCCACCAATGTCCATAAGTTGAAAACTAAAACCACTTTAAAGCATGCAAAAAAACTCGAATCAACAACATGAAGTTACATCTTCTATGATATAGCCAAGTAGCCAAGTGTTTTATGTCATACTTCATGTCATAATATCAAACTTTCCACTTCAAAATACCTTACATGCAAAAAACTGATCTGATAGGAAGAATGCACATACTTGAGCCATACTTGAGCCACACATGAAAGGTAAAATGCACATAATTGAGCCACCTACATGATTTCAATCACAAACAGAATGCACTTAAAAGAATGGACAAAAAATTTAAGCTTCAATGTTGTAGTAGCTTCAAGAGCAGCGAAGATAAATCCTTTGAAGATGATGAAGGAACATGAAGAGGCAGCGAATATAAATCCTTTGACGATGCCCTTACCCAGGATCAATTGAACGAGGTCAGATTCATTAAGAATCGATGATTATTTCAAGCAATTTCCAGATTTTTTGCTGCTTATTTTCGTTTTGTTAATCTCAAAGCAGCAAACACTGAAGGAACACCGAAGTATAAGGGTGTGATCGGCCATGGTGATTCCTCTGGGGAAGCTCACCACCATCCATGGAGCAGGTTCATCATCTCTGTTCCACACCCCGTGCCGCCACCCTCCCAGTTATCAATCATTTCATAATTTTTTTAGGTGTCGCAATTATATTTTACAATATTCCTTATTGAATGTGTGTAGCTTGGACTGTCTGATTGATCATGATCGACTACACACTTCTCTATTATTTTTAATAAAACTTTAATGTGGCAGGTTTTTAACTTCCATTATGTAATTATATGTACTGTGCAGTGTGTGTCAGGTGTTCATACATGAATTCTGGAGAGAGGACAAATTGGTAATGGAGCTGTAACTGCTCTCATCTTCTACAATGGCCAGCTTCATGTGGGGTACACTGATGGTTCGATTAAGGTAAGGATCTACTTCAGGCACGATTTGCCAATGAACCAGTTACAGATGAAGAAATTTTTTGATTTAACTAAAATATTTTCCAGTTCCATATGTCTGGTTTCCATTCACAAATGATCAAACAACTTCATTCATATGACATATCATCAAGCATATTTAATTGTCGTTTCAAAAATCAGGGACAATTGCAATAAGTTTTATTAGCCTAATGAATGGCTCAGCAATAAATAGGGTGCAATTAATATGAGATCCATGCTCTGGATCCTGGAGGGTGCCCAAGAGCACACATGTCTGAAAAACAATGATATAAAGTTATATATATTATAAAATGCATGTACCTCTTACTCCATATGAAAATGATTTCTACATGCAAAATAGGTATGGGACATCAAGGGGCAAATGACAGTTCTTGGGTGGGAGGTCAAGGAGCATAAAAGGCCCATAACTTGCTTTACACTTTACGAGCCATGTGATAGCCTATTAAGTGGATCCATGGACAAAACTATCAGTGTAATTATTGCACAGAAGTAAGTTTATGGCTCAATCTTTGTAAGAAATTAATTTGTGCACTCTTTTCTTTTATAGGGTTGGAAAATGATCAACATAAAACTGGAATGTGTTGAAGTGATACAGATTAAGGAGCCCATTCAAAAAGTAGACTCTTATGGTAACAATATCTTTGTAGTCACACAAAGTAAAGGTCTTAAGGTGAGTAATCATCCAGTATACATTCTGTATGACCAAGTTTAGTTCCTTTAAAACATTTTGGATATGTCTACTGTAATCAGTTTATAAAAGTTAAAGCTGCAGTTGCGTTAATGGAATCTGACATGAAGAACACTAAATTTCAAGTCTGTGATGCATCAAGAAAAATTCAAACTCTTTGCAATAATAAACATGTCAGAAGCTTGGATGTAGCTCAGTGAAAGATTTACATTGGTTGCAGATATTCAAGCATACAATTCAGTAAGGCCTTAAGACATAACTGATGGATGTACAAGTTACGTCGAGGTGTAACGTAAAGTCGAAATCTTTCAGGATGTAGATATAATTGCAGACCATAAGCTAGAGATTAGAGCACCTCAGAACAGCTGGAGAAGAAAAAACTAGCCAATAAGTTCAATAAGTATATATAAAGATTGGGTCTACTGTGCAAGCACATCAGTTGAAGGCTCAAGTACAAAGGTATGAATCAGATACTATGAACCCAATAAACAAAGATAAACCAAGTAAGCTTGATTTCAGAAAACTTTCATGAAATGAGAACGCATAAAAAGCCTCAATTTCGAATAGCAATGTCGAGAGGGACAGAAGTGCAGGCAACGCCAGTGGTTGAGGATTTCATTTACTTGAATTGTCATTCATCTCCAAGTATAAGAAATTGTTGATGAGATTTTCAGTAAAGCAAGTGTGCTTGGGAGAGGAAGATAGAGTTGCACGTGCCATTGCGTTAACCACATGTGTTACTTGCTATGAAATTTACAAAGAGAATTGTAGTGTTTCTGTATCAAATGTTTTGTTTGCTGACTAGGCTAATGCAATTGGAATCAGATGGAAGACTAAGGTGGACCTTGCCAGTAAAGAATCAACAGATCAATCAAGCATTGCAAAAAACTATTATTCTATTGGGAAATGTAGATAAACTATGCCATTATTAAATTCTTCTATTTTCAGCCTCTAATATCTTTAATTGCATATTACTTTTGTCTAAGTGTTGTAATATTGAAGTCTTAACAATCTCATGTCTATTAACCTGTCTCCAGGAAAGCTTTGGTAGAAAAGTTCAAGAGCACCTTCAGTAATGTTATTGGGAGCGGTTAACTAAGCAAATTATTCAAATGAGGCCCAGTCTTGCACAATGGAGAGTCCACTCTTCAAGAGCAGAAGCATTGTAGATTTCCATGTTTTTGAACAGAAAATATATTATGAAGTTTCTAACTTAGGCAACTGTATCAATTCAACCAAGTTATACTCTCATGTACTCAAACAAAATCACCCAATTCCAAATTTAGTTCCCTTGGCATCCGCTTTTGTTTGGCTGATATAAGGGAGAGTGAATATGCTACTATACTGAAATTTGGGGTGACTTCCATAATGTAGAGAATATGTACGGTTTGCTACACTATATGCAATTTTTCTGTAGATGCAAAAACATCATATTTTTCCTAAAAAAATCTGGAGATATTCAATTGTATGTAATGTAGAAAGATACCAACACTTTTTTGTTGTTCATTTTTTGTGAGATATTCCAGCAAGTGCTTATATTGATCATTTTAGGCCTTATGACAACTCTTTTTTATTAGAACCAAACACATTTGTTAATCATTCCAGCAAAAGATTATAATGATCATTGAAGAACTCTCACAGTCATAGAAGAAGCTTAATTTTTATTGGAATAGCTTACAAAAACAATGTGATGTTTCCACTAAAAAGATATAGAAAAAAGCTTTACATTGGTTTCCCGTTGTAAGTTCTCGGTTTCTCTCTCCATGCTAATGTTTGATCTTTGGGCCTTTTGTTTGACTCTATCCTCTTTTGGTTTTATAAGAGTTTATCGGATTTTGATACATGGGTTTTGTTGATTACGGCTTGGGGCAGGGTATTCTCTCTCGCTCATGCTTTGCTCGACTGCGGTCAAAATAAGAAGAAGAAGATATGACGAAGAAGCTTGATAATCGGTTTCCGACTGTAAGTTCTTCTCGCTCTCTCTCTCTTTACCCCCCATTTAAGAGTGGTTTTGGGATAACTTGATATTGTTTCATGACATTTGACATTATTTCAGGTTGTGCCTTAAATGCCATCATTATCTTTTCTCAGCCCCCATAATTTCTCAAATTTCTAATATGGTTTGATGAAGTTGTGATTTTTGTTGATTTTATTGTTATTTTGTGGGCAGGTGGTTTCGATGAAGCACGGGGAGATGATGGAGACGAGGAAGCACAAGTTTACCGGCATCAATGATCCACGAACATGGCTGAGTGCTGGCAAAGACATTTCAAGCACCTTGACCTCGCTAGCCACATGTTTCATATTGGATTTACGAAGACCATGCTCTCTATTATGTGTTGTGTTTGCTTCAACTGCTCCAAAATTGCAATGCAGTAAGCTTGAGATATCATTGAATAATTGAAGGAACTAGAGATGAACCAATATAAGTTATAGTATTTGGAAGTTGGAGGTGTAATATTTTTTTGTCCTATTTGCATTGTTATGAATAATTATTTTGTTGTGGAAAATTTTTGGATGGTGATGTATCATTTAAATATTGTGTTGTAGAAGAATTTTTGTTTTGAAAATTTTGTCATGTAAGTAGAATGTTGTGATATAAGAAGAAATGAATGGATGGAATTAAACTTTGCCAACAATTCATATGAAATTCTAATATTGAGTTGCTTTTTTCTTTTGATATTGCAATTTTTTGCTCTGTAAGTGGAATGTAGCAATTTGTTTTCTTTTGACATTGGGTTGCTTTCAACTCCAGTTGATAATGTAGTAGCTAAAAAAGATACCAACATTAGGTAAGTTTCTTTCCTCCCTTTGACTTTTCCAACTAGAAACTACTGAAGTTTTATGTGCGTTGAATTTAGAATCTATTATATAAAAACACAGCTATTTTTGAATCCTAGGGCTGACTAGGACAAGTCCCAGTCATCAACAATAATCATGATGCATCCACACATTGGCATCCAAGGGTCAAGATTTAATTCTGGGAGATCTTGAACTTCTGTTGGGAAAATCGAGATGTTGAAATCGTGGGGGTGAGGGGAATCAAAAATGCACATCACCCAACACAAAACGCACATCATCCAATGGGCAACTTTTTTTGTTATTTCTTTGGTTTTCAAACCCCACCCACCACAATCACTACATTTGGCAAGAATATCGTCCACTTCCCTTATTTGCTAAAAACCCCTCACATTTCACTTTTTACCCCCACGCCCTTCTCTCTCTCTCTCTCTCATGCACTTCTCCCCTTCATTTTCGTGCATTTCTCTTTTGGCCCAGGACCCCTACACCATACACACACACACTCATCCACTTATGCAATCCCCCCTTCATTTTCTTCTGTTTCTCTTTTGGCCCTGATTAAAATTTTTTCCCCACACCTGAAGGCACCTGTGCCGAAGATAAATTTTGGTTCGTTTAAATTTTGGAGGGGTAAATAATTTTTGGGGAGAACAAAGATTTTGAGGGGCCGCGCCGAAGTTAAATTTTTGTTCGCATAAATTTTGGAGGGGGAAATAATTTTTGGGGAGAAAAAAGATTTTGAGGGGATATCTCAAATGAACCGGGCCGAACGTGCCCGTGCTATTTTTTTGCGCTAATTTGTTGTTCCGCGCCGAATTTATTGTTCTGTGTCGAATGAGCCTGCACCGAATTTGTTGTTCCGCGCCGAATTTATTGTTCTGTGTCGAATGCGCCTGCACCGAATTTGTTGTTCTGTGTCGAAAGCACCTGCGTCGAATTTGTTGTTACGCGCCGAAGGCGTCCACACCGAAGGTGCCCATGCCGCTAAATGTTTTAACGTTAATTTGTTCTTCCGCCCGAATTTGTTGTTCTACGCTAATTTGTTGTTCTGTGCCAAAGGTGCATGCACCGAATTTGTTGTTCCATGTCGAAGGCTACACCGAATTTGTTGTTCCGTGCCGAAGGCGCCCACGCCGAAGGCGCCCGTGCCGCTAAATATTTTTACGCTAATTTGTTGTTCTTTTAAATTTTGTCTGTGGAAACAATTTTTTGGGGGACAAAGATTTCGCGGGGGAAAATCTTAAATGAACCGTGCCCTTAGGGCACGGGTTATATACTATTTGTTCATAGTTAAGGGTTTTTTCTTTTAGCATATATTTTAGGTTGTGTGATATTATAAGTCGATGTACAAAAATGTTGTCTTAACTACTATTTTGGTTGAAAATATGATTTGGGGAAAACTCCCTTCAAAAAATCATTGAGTACTACTATATCCATTGTAGAAGAAGGAAAATTTTATTAATATCTTTGTCTCAATGAAGTTTCTTATTTATTTCTTAAGAAGGAAAGTTTTACTAATATTTGAAGTTAAATTCGGTGCGTTCTCTGATGGTGAGGACATGATCATCTGCATTTAAATTTGGTACTCTCGCACTGTTATACTTATATACCACTTCTATTTATTGAGTTAACTCAATTGTTACCATGTTTTTACACCAGGATAGAGTGCTCTTGCGTTCAGCTCTTTGGTTCAACAATCTATCTTCATTTTTCATTTCATTGGATTGGGTGTTTTGTAAATTTTTGTTCAACTGAATAGCCTGCGTCAGCTAAATTTTCTTCCGCTAATTTGTTGTTTCACGCTGTAGGCGGGTGCCCGCCAAATTTTTTTCCGCTTCTTTGTAGTTTCGTGACGAAGGTGCACACGACGAATTTGTTGTTTCGCGTCGAAGACACTCGTGTCGAATTTGTTGTTCCGCGCCGCTAAATATTTCTATGCTAATTTGTTGTTCTTTTAAATTTTGGCTGCGGAAATGATTTTTTGGGATCAAAAATTTCGCGAGAGAAAATCTTAACTGAACCGTGCCCGCGGGCACGGGGTATGACTAGTATATATATATATGAGGAGGGATCAAATGACCCCCAAAAATAACCCCCTAAAATGACCCCCTATCAAAAATCCTATGCCCACCATTTTTTCGGAAGATCCGAACCGTTCATCTTGATCTCCACCCTCTAAATACCTTACCAACCAATTTTCAACCCGATCCCATGTGTTTTGCCCGTTCATCAACCATTCGCAAAAGTTCTGTTCATGCGAAACCGTTAAATTTGGGTCGGATGGATGAACGAGCAAAACACATGGGATCGGGTTGAAAATTGGTGGGTCAGGTATTTAGAGGGTGTAGATCAAGATGAACGGTTCGGATCTTCCGAAAAATTAGGGGGCATAGGATTTTTGACAGGGGGTCATTTTTGGGGGTCATTTGATCACTCCTCATATATATATATATATATATATATATATATATATATATATGGCAATCTTCGGGTGCGAAAAAACCCGTGCGAAAGCCGTGCGAAAACCATTTTTTTATTTTTTTGAAATTTTTTCCCAAAAATTCTTTTTTTTGATGTTTAATACATACAATTATATACCCCAGGGAAAATAATGGGTGAACCCGTTGGGGATTAGAGCACCCATCCACCCGTTACAAATTTAACGGTCTCAAAATGTGCGAATTTGATGAAATGCCTTAATCGAAGGCCAAATGACATTATTTCTCAACCATTATTTTTTTAGGGGTGTATAACAACATATAATGAGGGTGGAAAAAAGAATTTTTGAAAAAAAAATTTCAAAAAAAAGATAAAAACATTTTTGCACCGTGCGAAATGTTCTCACATGAAGATATATATATATATATATATATATATATATATATATATATATATATATGAAGAATATGCTTTGCATCTTTATTGATCACAAGTAAAATTTACAAGGCTCTCATGGATGGAAGAAGGATGTTTGTATGATGGGTAAGGCACAGGCGCCATTACCCAACCAAAACTTAACACCATCTGCTACCCATAGAGCCAAATTAGAAAACAAAAGTACATACAATGAATCCTAGTCTACCAGGCCCCAATTTGAGGGGATAGAACTATCATCCTCCTGCTCCCAAGTCACATGCCTCTGGGCAATTTTCACATCATCCATAATGTTGTCAAATAGTAAACTCTGCAACTGGCTAGATCCTTCAAAGATTCTTCTGTTACGCTCTCTCCAAATGTGCCATATTAATGTAGCCAGCACCGTCCTGACCAACCTACCAACATTGTTCTTAGCATAAAACTGTGAAAGAATCAAATCCCCAATTCCAGATAAAGAGGTAGGCAAGGTAGTGGTAACCCCCATTTTGAGAAAGCTCCTGCAAAGGAGGTAATTAGAATAATTGCACTCAAAAAATATATGATTAAGATCTTCATGAATATTGTCGGAGCATAAGGAACAGTAAGGAGAAGTAGGAACTCCCCATTGCACGAGCTTGTCACGAGTGAGAAGCTTCCCGTGAAAAGCTCGCAGTAATGTGATGGCCATCTTGGGGATGTGCCCTTGAAACCAGACGACTTTGTAATAGGGAAAGAGAGGCTTTATGACTCGAGACCCATTCCAAGCATTAAGTAGAGAGGGAGTCTTAGCAGTCCAAGACCAAGAGTCAACACCGGTGGTCAAAACCACCCCCTCAATAATATGGCGCACAAGGATGAGGGAATCCCAATCCTTCCAGCCCACTCCCGACCAGTAATCACTAACTTTATATCCCTCCTCCCCAGCAGGAACATCATAAGTATCACTGAGGGGCCCACTTGGGAGCCAATTATCATACCAGAAGAGGGTAGAAGCACCATCTCTAACACTCCGTGTAGTAAGTTTTTTGGTGAACTCACGGCAATGAAGATTGAATTTCCAGGTACCAGATTGCATAGGGTGCGCCTTAGCTTGAAATAATCCCGTAGTGTTCATATACTGATTCCTCATATGAGAGGCCCAGATACCTCTATGTGTAAGCATGCGCCATGTCATTCTAACTCCATAAGCAGTGTTAAGCTCAGTGAGATCTCTAATCCCCACACCCCCTTCTTGTTTAGGGGCGCAAACATCATTCCAAGCCCAAAGATGATTTTTCCCCCAAATGAATTTACGACACATGGAGGTAAGAGTATGGAGAACAGACTTTGGCAAACGAAAGGCATGCATCCAAAAACTAACCATACCAAAGATAACCGATCTGATGAGTTCAATGCGCCCAGCTATGGATAACAATGAGGAAGACCAACCCTGCATTCTACTCTTGCATTTGTCAATAAGCCGACCAAACATAGAAGCATTCGGGTATTTAGGTGACAAAGGAAGCCCCATGTACGTGGAGAGGGATTGGACCTGTCGGATGCCCAATATTTCCGCAAGACAACCAGGTTCTTTGGCCCCTTTACTAAAGATACCAGCACTTTTACTCCAGTTAACCTCAAGGCCAGAGAGATTTTTGAAATTAATGAGGAGATCCCTAAGGCCCTCGAACGATTTGGCGTTAGCACGACAGAAGACCAGCAAGTCATCAGCAAAAAGGAGGTGCGATACCGCCCCAACTCTGTTCATGGCCATTATGCTGTGAGTAGAATTGGCTTTTGCCATGAGAAGAGAAAAAGCCTCCATAACGATCACAAAAAGATAAGGGGAAAGGGGGTCTCCCTACCTCAACCCCCTATTAGATTGGAACATTCAATAAGGGGAGCCATTAATCATGACAAAGAAGGAGGGGGAAGATATACACTCACAGATCCAGCTTATGAACATGTGCTTGAACCCCATTTGATGTAACATATAGTAGACAAACTCTCTGTTGACACTGTCAAAAGCCTTGCGTAAGTCCAATTTAAGACATGCACGAGCACCCATAGGATTATTGAAGTTCCTTATATGCGCATGGGCAAGGAGCGCACAATCGGCAAGGAGACGGTCCTGGAGGAAGGCCGCTGATTAGGAGAAATGAGCTCAATGACCGCTCTATTCAAGCGATTGCAGAGAATTTTGCTTATAATTTTGTATATAACATTGCAACAAGAAATCGGTCTGTAGTCACTAAGACCAGAAGCGTTGGCGCTCTTAGCAATGAGAGTGAGGAACGTATGATTGATCTGGCGGTATATCTTCCCCGTTTTGAAAAAATTGAGCACAGCAGTGGTCACATCATTACCTATGACATCCCAAGAGGATTGGTAGAAGAACCCATTAAAACCATCAGGTCCAGGGGCTTTATCAACACCAATCTGAAAGACAGCATTTTTAACTTCCTCCCCACACACCGGCCTCTCAACCCAATCGGCAGCGTTTTTTGTAAGTACCCTTTTGGTAATAAGCTGAGGGAAACCCCTCCAGTAGTCAGTCTGATTATAAAGTCCAGTATAGTACTCTGGAGCCTCAACTTTAAGTAAATCAATGGATTTATTCTGATAGCCATCAACAGATATGAGGTGCCCAAGGTTATTGTGGCTTTGTCTAGCCCTCATGGCAGTATAGAAGAAACGGGAATTACGATCTCCCAGGTGAAGCCAATCTTGCCTGCTTTTCGGTTTAAGCATGAATTCTTCAATATCAATGGCCTCAGCCAGCAGTTTAATAAGATCTCGTTCTTTACTTTGCAACTCAACACAGGATTCCAAAGCAGGATTGTTTTGAAGAAATTCAAGCTCAGACCGAATTTTACTGACATCATTTGTACCTCTAAAGACAGCCCCAAATGTTTTGAGCCCCAATTTCAGATTCTTGAGTATAGCAACAAGTCTAATCATAGGGCAGCCGCTGACTCTAATTTGCCACTGATCTTTCAGAACTTTCAAAAACTCAGGACTACGTTGCCAGGCATTGAAGAACTTGAAAGGCTTAGGATCAGTACCACCAACTTGATGAGTATGGATGATGAGCATGGAATGATCGCTAGTACCCCCCAGTACTATATTCACAGAAAGAGGATGTAAGTGTGTTCATACAAGCACCATTACAAAAAGAGCGGTCAAGGGTAGCCGCAATGCGTCTTTGACCAATATTACGATTAGTCCAGCTCAGCGTATTGCCAACAGTTTTAAGTTCCAAAAGAGCACTGGTATTGATGCAATCATTAAACTCATCAACCATGTGCCCATCAACAATTCTACCCCCCACTTTATCCATGGAGTATCTGACACAATTGAAATCCCCCCTATAATCCAAGGGGTATTTTTATATTTGTTGGCAGCAACCGTGATGTCCTTCCAAAGGATTCTACGCTCTTGATATGAGTTGGACGCATAGACAATGGTAGTCTTCATGGTAAAACCCGCAATATTAATACAACTCATGGAAATGTGCTGAGGCGCCATCTCATCAACCATGCACTTCCAAATATCCGGGTTATACATAATGACGATGCGTCCATTACGATGAGTGGAACGGTTATTCAAGGACAACCAATTCTTAGGGAAACACTTGAGGATTCTATGATCATTTTTGCTAGTAACTTTGGTTTCAAGAAGGCCAACAATAGCAGGGGCATACTTACGGACTCGGAATCTGAGCTCATTACGCCTAGCAACGTTATTGAGCCCCCGAGTGTTCCATATGATCAAAGTCATTGGATAGGGGTGGGATGCACCACATCCTTATTAATCCTAGAGCTTTTACGGGTGCCCTTCACAGAGTTAACTCCCCTGTTGCTCTTATTCTTTTTCTTTTCCTTACTTTTTTGTTTCAGCTCTTCCTGTTCCTGATGCCAAGCTTCATTGATAATGGTAAAATCAACTGGCTCTTCCTCAGAATCAGTGATATCGTTTGAGCTACTAAGAAGGGAGGCTCCTATGAAAAATTCCCCCCTACTCAAGACGTTGAATGGATTGCTATCGCTCGGTGCTGTCTCGTTGGTATCGCGGGGAATGGTTTTGGTCTTTGAGATGGGCGATTGAGGCTTGGCGAGCGCCGAAAGCCTTGTCGTATTCGAGACCCCCGCCCCCCCTTTCATTAGAGTTACATCTTTCCACAGTACACAGGCCGTCACTCGCCCTCTCCTTGGGGTACAAAGACATATCAGCTTCTATTTCCGCAGCAGTGATACGATCTTCAACCCCGCTTGTCCGAGCCCCGCTGAAGACTCCGCCTCATTAATGTGTGTGATTCCGCTACTCCCGCTCCCGCCTTTCTGCACTTGAACGGCCACAGGCACTGATTGCCCAAGCACAGGGCCTGGCACCACTCCTCCAAAATCCACGCCTCCGCTGCCCCCACTGCCTCCGCTTTCATCATTCACAACCTTGGTAGATGCTCCCCTATTTCTATTACAAACAGTGCCAATGCTGGACGCAGCCAGGTTATCAGCATCCTCACGAGCAGTAACATCAACTGCTTTAACATCCACGCTCTTGCCTTTCTTATCCCCACATGGATACAAGAAAGCCGCTCCCTCTTCCACCCGCTGTGAACCCCCATCAGCCAGAGTGTCAACATTTTTCCCCCCTCCTTAGAGCTAACAGTCCCCTCATCCAGACTGACAGTAGCCTGAGTAACAAACATGCTCGCCGCGGTTTCAACAATCTCCTCCGTGACTTCAACATCATCAACCTCCAGACTTACATTTGCCTGGGTAACATTTTCCCCCACGTCCTTAATCACGGCGGGGAATTGCTCATGATTGTGCCCAAAACAAATACAAGAAGAGCATCGAGGAGGTACACATTCATATTTTACCCCTACCTCGATCGAAGCTTTGTCTCCCAGCTGAACGGCGATGGACTTTGGAAGAGGATCTTCAGCCTTGACTTCGACCAAACATCTTGCATACGAAAGCCTTTCAAGCCTCGCCGTTGCCCGATCCAAGCTGATTGGCACTCCGATGACGCTCGTTATAGCATTAAGGATGCTTAAAGTCTAGAGGTTGGTAGGGAGATTTGGAAGTTGCACCCAGATAGGAACTGCCGTGAGCAGGTCGCGATCGAAGCCTGCCTCCTCGCTCCACCGCTACAGCACCACGAGACATATATATATATATATATAGAAGGAGAGAGACACCCACTTAGTAGTGGATGTAATGGTGGATGTAAGTGTGGGGAGACCAAAAAATCTCCCTCATTCATAACACTCCCCTTGATACATCCATTCTTAGCATATAAATTCCTCAGGATCCAATACGCTAATATGAGGTGGATACTGCTGGATCCAGAGTTACCGTGTTTTACCTCGTTAAAACCTTAGCTGTGGAAAACCCAGTGTAAAAACCCAACAGCTTAAGGAAAAAGAGTACAATACACAAGTGACTCCCACTGATCCATACAAGCTTCAGGCTTGCAGTTCTTTTCAGCTGTCGCATCCCTATATCTTTTACAAGCTTTCTAAAAGTACATCTAGGCAATGCCTTATTAAACAGATCAACTAAATTATTACAAGACTGAATCTGATTTACTTCAATCTGCTTCTGCTCCTGTAGCTCGTGAGTCCAGAAGAACTTAGGAGAGATGTGCTTCGTACTGTCGCCTTTGATGTAACCAGCTTGTAGTTGAGCTATACAAGCTGCATTATCTTCAAAAAATATGGTTGGCTCAAGTTCGTCTGTCTTCAGGCAGGTCGTCACTAGAATGTGATGAATGACTGAACGAAGCCAGACACATTCTCTGCTAGCTTCAAGGATTATCAGGAGCTCTAAGAGGTTGGATGAGACTGCTGTAGTGGTATGCTTCAAAGATTTTCAGGAGATGGCTGTACCATCGAAAGTGAGCACCAGCCTGTGATTTCTCGGTATGTGTATCAGACCTGTAACCTGCATCTGCATAACCAATCAAAGTGGAAGATTCACCTTTTGGGAAGTATAATCCCAGGTCAACTGACCCTTGAAGGTAGTGCAGAAGCTGCTTTACTCTGTTCTAGTGGCGCTTTGTGGGTGCTGAACTGTATCTGACTAGTAGGATGACTACGAACGCTATGTCAGGATGCATGTAGTTTGCCAGATATAGTAGTGCTCCAATGGCACTAAGGTAAGGTACTTCAGGACCTAATATTTCCTCCCCCTCTTCTAGCGATCGGAAAGGGTCTTTATGTACATCCAATGATCTAACAACCATTGGTGTACTTAAAGGATGGCATTTATCAATATGGAAATTTTAAAGTAATTTCCTTGTGTATGTAGATTGATTTAACAGGATCCCTCAGCTGAGGTGTTCTATCTGTAAGCCAAGACAATATTTAGTCTTGCCTGGTCTTTCATTTCAAACGTAAGTTTAAGGCTTGCAGATATATCATCAATCTCTGCAGGAGATCCGATGAGATTTAAGTCATCTACATAGACGGCTATTAATACGAATCATGTTCTCGTGGTTTTAATGAAAATAGACGGGCAGACTTCATTATTGGTAAAACCTTGTTGAACAAGGAATTCACTCAGTCTGTTATACCACATTTTTCCTGATTGTTTAAGACCATATAATGATCTTTTAAGCTTAACAGAATAGAAGTCCCAAGGTATATCTTTTATTTCTGTTGGTATTTTGAAACCATCTGGATGGTTTATATAGATATTTTTATCTATATTGCCATATAGATCTGTAGTCACAACGTCCATGAGCTACATTTCTCTGCCTTCCATTGAAGTTAAGGTTATTATCAATCGGAATGTGATCGTATGCATAACCGGGGAATATGTATATGTATAATCCATCCAGGTCGTTGGGAAAACCTGTCACGCCCCGCTTCCCATAAACGGGAGACAAGGCATGATGAGGTCCGCTCAAACTTGGAGCTGTGAGGCTACAAGTCTTATAAGAGTCTGAAAAAAAGACACTTCCAATAACCAGGTCCTTGCAATCATGAATCAGAACAGAGATAATAATAATTTAAAGCAGAAATAAAAATCCACTAACAACATCCAGATTATTCCAAACATTCAGAGACAAGTCGTAAAGGGAAGTACAAGAGTCTGAAAAGAGGCCTAAAGCATGGCCGACATAATACATAACATCAACTTAAAAGAGAGGTGATGCGCACCGACAACCTAACAGCGACTAAGCAGAAACAACAACAACACGAAAGAGCTCTAGGACTGGTCTCCAGTGTCCTCGAACTAAACACCGGCAACCTGTTCGTCCTCGACGACCAACTCTGGCTCACAACCTAACATATGATGCCCAAAAGAGAAAAGGGGCACATGTCAGCAAAGTCTCCAAGGAGACTTTGTGCAAGGAAACTAAAAGAAAGGGAAAACAACCTAGCAGTTCTAAATTAATGCGATGACATGTCAGTTAAGGCAAGGATGCAACAAGTAAGAAGTGCAACAAGTATGACAAGGCAAGGGTAGCAAAGCTACTAAAACAGTCACATGGATTTACAAGACAAGTAAACAAGTCGTGTACAGAGTTTACGCCTTTTGGCTGGAGTGGCTGTACAGGCCAACTCCTAAGCTCAAGTGATCGCTTAACCCTACCCCTCCACGTGTAATCGAGCATTGGCTTTTGACCAACACATGTAGCCCGCTTCTGGTTCACGAGCCAGGAAGTGTACTTGGCATAGGGTTGTGCCTGCAACGTAGGTGCCTAGCCTCAACAAGGAAGTACAAGTAGCGTGTGCTACGAAAGCAACATTCAAGCATGGAATGAAATGTTATGATGCATGGCATGGCAAGAGTACAAATAAAGTGCGTACAGATATGGAAATTAAACGTGACAGGTATGGCAGAGTACAAATAAAATGCATATAGATATGGAAATTAAACGTGACAGGCAAAATGTATGAATGACATGGCAGGGTGTCAGATTTAGCTTCGTTGTCAAGCTAGATCTTGAAATTGCGTCTAGGCGACTATCATTTCATCGCCTAGTCTCTTTTACGCTAAAACGGGTGATGGCCTAAAACATGGCCTAAACACAAGTTGGCAAGTTTCACTTGCCTGAATTACGTGCTGGTATCACAATTCTCAAAGCCCAATCACAGATTCACAACGTCCAGAGCTCCCACGCTCAGTCCAACAATCAGCCTACAGTCACGTATTATTAAGTTGGATTAGTGAGCTACAAAGCAGTAAAAACACAGTTTTTATCTTATTAACATGCAGGTGTGAGTTCCTACGGTTCAGATATTACCCTTAGCATGACACGAGAGCTACACTGATGTCGGGTAGCGACGTCATGGGTTGGACTCCGGTAGCACGAACGGTACGACGGGTAGCGGCAACGAACGACGATCAACCGGGTAGCGGAACGATCACCGATCAGCGAAACGAAGGGGATGGACATGACATAGCATCATACGGCGTCAGGAAGGCACAGACAGTGGTACGGGAAGCGTAGAAGATGGCAGACAAATCTATCCGCGGGTTCGGTAGCGCAGATCTAAAATTTTGCGCAAATCTGAAATTTGCACGTGTGTGGGAGGAGATCCAGGGGTTGTAGCGGCTAGGGAAGGACCTGCACAAATAGGGGGAATGTCCGAGGGGCAGCTGGTGGCAGCTGGGTGGCCGACGGCGACGGGACAGCCCAGGCCGTGGGTTTTGTTAGAGCAAACGGCAGTTTTTCGTGCGTATCCGGGTGTTTGTGTGCTGTTTGCGAGAGGAGGAGGAAGAGTTATCATGAGGAAATCTAGGTGGTGATAGGGGACATCGTTAGGAGTTCACCGGAGGAGGGGGATGGCCGGCGGCGATAAGAATAGTGCTGGCTGAATTTTGTAAGGGGAAGGTGTTTGACAGTTTTTTGGGGTATCTCGGTGTTTGCAAGGAGTTTTCGGAAAGAGGAGGAGGAACTGACACGCGCGAGGGTACCGATGGATAGGGGATATCGAGGGGAGTCTAGGCTGAAAGTTTGGCGATCGCCGGAGGTCTAGAGAGGGCTGGCCGAATTTTTGAATGGGAGGGGCTGACAGCAGTTTTTGCAATGGGTTGGTGTTTGCACGATTTTTAAAGCATTGAGGAGGGGGTGGTTGACGAGGGGAAGGTCGTCGAAGGTGGAGGAAGTCGTGGGGAGGCTATGCCGGAAATTTGGGGGTCGCCGGAGTTGAAGAGATGGCTGGCCGAATTTTTAGGGTGGGGGTGCGCCGCCGGTTTGCGTGGGTTTTGTTTTCATAGCCTAGGTTACGGTTTCTCTCTTGAAGATGAATTGGGCTAAATACCTCTTGGATTTTGGTAATTTGTGTATTATAGGAGGAGAGAGGGTGAGATAGAGGGGGTTTAGATTAGATAAAACAATGGTTTGAATAGTCTATTTGGGTGAGAATAAGAAACTAGTTTTGATAAAGTGTTTTGAAAGGGGGTATGTTTAGGTGATTGGAGAGAGAAGATGTGAGAGGGTGGGGGTAGACTTAAGCTTATATGTGATGGAGAATAGCTTAGGAAATGTTTCAACATGTGATACATATGAAGCCATATGGATTGATTTAATTAGGTTGATTAAGATTTGAAATTAGGGATTAACTAGGCTAATTACAAGTTGGATGTGATTAGAGTGATTTGCCAACTAAACGGTGTCCGAAAAATATAATAAAAATACTGGGACGACCGTGTCGACGAGAGAATCAAAACTAAGAAGATCGGTCATGGGCTAAGGCGACGAAAAACGGAACTAAAAATAAAAAGGTCTAACGATGAAGATGGAAGTTACGACACCTCTTCAAACAAAGTTATTTTGTGGGAGGTCGACCCGTGAAATGACGTTCCAAAATATTTCCACAAATTAATACTCTTCGAGAGGGTCACAACGGCATATCACATCATGCGTTCCAAATGAAAGATAAGGCTATGAAAAATACGCGAACTTCGAGGAGGATACACGTACAAAGGATACGGGGTCCAAAGGCGACAGTAATCCCAAGTTGGGCACACGTCAGAGGTTGGCTTGCTAAGGATGCAACCTAGGTGTTACAGCCCTATCGACTCAACGACACGACTCACATACAAAGCAACAAAACCAATCAGGTACCCGAAATTGCTATACGCACAGCCGTATAACGAATAGTGTGTATCGGCTGTTACATTCTACCCACCTTAGGATAAAGTCCGTCCTCGGACTTTCTAACTATAAGTATATCTCTAGGCAGACTAGTAGCTATCCCAATCACATCACACTATAATTCAAACCAGGTATAGTCATTACAAGTGCTTATATATGCACTAGGTAGTCAAACAATAACACTACTAACATGTATATATTCACGCACTTTACACACTTATACCTGTCATAGTCAGTCAATTTCATACACGTATTTCAATCATTCATATAGTCACATACATCCTTATATAACTATTAAACACTTACTACATACCATGGTACACATACTCACAAACAAATAAGTAGTTCGCACCAGCAAATACAATCGTAGTACTTCACGTATAGACTACCTATGCACAAAACAAACATGGGTATGCTACTCCCTAATATTTCCTAGTATACGTCTAACGCCAAACACATCAACACATATAATCACACCATACTATTATTAAATCAAGTTTACTATATCTAATATACATTCACCATTACTATAATTTCACAAATATATAGTCATTCAAATGCACGCAGATACTTCACCATATATTCACATCACATACAGTCCTATAACTATATTCAAGACCCATCACATGTACCATAATTACAAATACCTATAACTAAGCACATACTTACCCGTGCATGGTGCACACCCACACACGCTAATATAACATTCCTTCATACCACTATATACTCAGCACATCTACACACTTAGTTTAGCTAGCACATATACATTCACACATGCAAGTCCTTCGTAAATAACTATACCACAAGACCAACACATATAACTACATACTGGTATAGCCACCCACAATCATGTGTGTAACACAACCAGGCATAAACAATCCTATCACTATACATACATCATCCATCGCTATATTCATGGTACTACACGCAAACCACAAACATATGTAACAATATACTTAGAGTATACCCACTCAAGCTTGAGTGAGACTCAAAACACATACCAGAATACTCTATATACATAACATGGTATCTATACCTATACCAATACCACTCCAATGTATACACATCTACCAACATAAGCACATACATACCATAATGTCAATCACACTTAATATTTAGTCAGGTAACACCCACATAGTTCAATCACTTTATATACCATAATAATAGTACAGACAGCAGCACATATATAATTATAATACCCTCCCTAATACATGCATTCATCGTATAGTCACACACATGTAACATATAGATCAAATAATAGGCATGCACATTTAACTATAAGTACCCTAGTATCATTATACCTAATATACACACAACTTTACCAACATATTATTTCAACCATTATTAAGTATCTCCAACTACATATACCCCATTAGATATTATAACACTGATTCTTATATACACAGACGTCCCTAGAGTGGTATAGCTATCCACACACATATCTATAAGTACTAACACACATACAACTTCATATATACCAAGTAATTATATGCACTACAACGACATC
The DNA here is from genome assembly GCA_030789695.1 of Scilla litardierei. Classification (NCBI taxonomy): domain Eukaryota; kingdom Viridiplantae; phylum Streptophyta; class Magnoliopsida; order Asparagales; family Asparagaceae; genus Scilla; species Scilla litardierei. The sequence goes on from CM061141.1 coordinate 250,536,193, forward strand.
ACAATCTATACTAATGGGCCCGCCATACTATACTGAGGTTAACGTAGGTAACAGTAAGCACTAATGTGATAACTAAACATTAGTGAGAAAACCGAAATCAACATTGAAATGAAACAAGATCGGGATGAACGGGTTCAGATGAGGTGACATATAAGGGAATAGCTTGGTTGGGTGGAACAAAATAAAGTTCAGAATAATCGAGTAGGGAAGAAAGATATAAAATACGAAATAAGGATATAATAAAATGTAAGTTATAAAATAAAAATATAACAATATCCTTATAAAACGTAGAAGGGTAGCATGAAAGTTAAATCACGACATAAGGATTAGACGTAGAATAATGAGCATGGAGGTGAATGAATTATTTTGCAATTGGAGATAAATTTAAATGGAGATAGTAATTTACAAAAATTTGAAGTAGGAAAATAATGAGTTTAAAATCGACACGCTGAATGCTGAAGTCCCACGTAACTTAGAAAAGTATATTAAAGGTAAGCGCGATGAGTTATTCGAATAAGTTTTAATGGCATAAGTAAGAAAAGAAAATTATAAATCAAATTAGGGGAAAATAGAAATACGGTTCAGAATAAAATTAGTATATGAAAAGGGACAAGGTATTTAAATAGGTATGAAAAGTATAGGCTGGAAAAACATTATAAAATAGTAATAAAAAATCTCGACAAAAGTTTCGAAATTCAAAAAAAATGAATTTAAGTCAACGGAAGAGCATGAAGTCTAAGTGTGTGTGTGTGTGTGTATATATATATATTAAAAGTTTTCGAACGAGTTTAAACTTAGCGAATGAGGAATATCGAAAATAATTTCAGAAGATTCAAGATTTCAAGTCTAAGTGGTGATAGGGGACATCGTTGGGAGTTCACCGGAGGAGGGGGACAGCCGGCGGTGATAAGAATAGTGCTGGCCGAATTTTACAAGGGGAACGTGTTTGACAGTTTTTCTCGAGTATCTCGGTGTTTGCACGGAGTTTGCAGAAAGAGGAGGAGGAACTGACACGCGCGAGGGTACCGATGGATAGGGGATATCGAGGGGAGTCTAGGCCGAAAGTTTGGCGATCGCCGGAGGTCTAGAGAGGGCTGGCCAAATTTTAGAATGGGAGGGGCTGACAGCAGTTTTTGCAATGGGTTGGTGTTTGCACGGTTTTTAAAGCATTGAGGAGGGGGTGGTTGATGAGGGGAAGGTCGTCGAAGGTGGAGGAAGTCGTGGGGAGGCTATGCCGGAAATTTGGGGGTCGTCGGAGTTAAAGAGATGGCTGTCCGAATTTTTAGGGTGGGGGTGCGCCGCCGGTTTGCGTGGGTTTTGTTTTCATAGCCTAGGTTACGGTTTCTCTCTTGAAGATGAATTGGGCTAAATACCTCTTGGGTTTTGGTAATTTGTGTATTATAGGAGGAGAGAGGGTGAGATAGAGGGGTTTTAGATTAGATAAAACAATGGTTTGAATAGTCTATTTGGGTGAGAATAAGAAACTAGTTTTGATAAAGTGTTTTGAAAGGGGGTATGTTTAGGTGATTGGAGAGAGAAGATGTGAGAGGGTGGGGGTAGACTTAAGCTTATATGTGATGGAGAATAGCTTAGGAAATGTTTCAACATGTGATACATATGAAGCCATATGGATTGATTTAATAAAGTTGATTAAGATTTGAAATTAGGGATTAACTAGGCTAATTACAAGTTGGATGTGATTAGAGTGATTTGCCAACTAAACGGTGTCCGAAAAATATAATAAAAATACTGGGACGACCGTGTCGACGAGAGAATCGAAACTAAGAAGATCGGTCATGAGCTAGGGTGACGATAAACAGAACTAAAAATAAAAAGTTCTAAAGATGAAGATGGAAGTTACGACACCTCTTCAAACAAAGTTATTTTGTGGGAGAACGACCCGTGAAATGACGTTCCAAAATATTTCCACAAATTAATACTCTTCGAGAGGGTCACAACGGCATATTACATCATGCGTTCTGAATGAAAGATAAGGCTAAGAAAAATACGCGAACTTGAAGGAGGATACGCGTACAAAGGATACGGGGTCCAAAGGCGACATTAATCCCAAGTTGGGCACACGTCGGGGGTTGGCTTGCTAAGGATGCAACCTAGGTGTTACGGCCCTAGCGAATCAACGACACGACTCACATACAAAGCAACAAAACCAATCAGGTACCCGAAAGTGCTATTTGCACAGCCGTATAACGAATAGTGTGTACCGGCCGTTACAAAATCTCTACGCTACAAGCCATGCTTTATAGCGTACGATCTGATTATTCTCATTTATTTTCCTTACGATTACCCACTTGTATCACACAGGTTTTACACCTTTTTGAGTTTGGACTACTGGTCCAAAGACTTTGCGTTGCAAGAGTGAGTCCAGCTCTACTCCTATTACTTTGTTCCACTTTGGCCAATCATCTCTGCATTTGCATTCAGCTAGAGATCATGGATCGATATCATTGTCGCATTGAGCGACATGAACAGTAATATCGAACGCGAATTCTTCATCATCGACAGTGCTTTTTCTGACCAGTACCTCCCCAGTACGTACGAATTTTAATGATAATTCTCCTGTATTGTCCTCTTTGGGGGACTGAAGGAGGGGAGACATTACGGGTCTGAGCTCAGCATCCTGTGGTGGGATATTCTTTATTTCTCCAGGTATTTTCCTCTTACGATGGAATTTATCCTTGGATCCAGGCGGTCTTCCTCTTTTTATTTAAGGTACGGCCGGTTTTGCTGCCGGTGGATTACACCAATCTGTGGGGATGTCAATCCTAGCTGGCGTATTGGCAGCAGGGACGTGTGATCTGATAATCGTCTGGTTATCAGTGAATTTGTCCGGTAGTAGATGTACTGTATTCTGAATATGAAGGATCTTCATGATCTCATCTTCATACAGATTAGAACGCGTATCATAATAAGACAAAAAACTTAGTGTTCCAAGAAATGGTCTCTGAAGCTTCAGGCTTCTTAGTTTGTGAGCCTGGTATGGGAAAAAGAATTATATAAAGATGCATTTATCAGTACCATAAAGTACCGAAATGGAAAACTTGATGGGTGAATTGGCCCACAAATGTCTCCATGTATTCTCTCCAAGAAGCCAGAAGACTCAAACCCCACTTTCAGGTGGGATGGTCTCGTGATTAAATTTACCCTTATAACAGGGGAGGCAAGGAAAATCACCCTTTTGAAGAGTCTTCAGGTTCTTAAAATTATGCCTAAGGGATTGGGTTATGATGCTGTGCATCACTACCAATCCTAGGTGACCTAGTCTATAATGCCAGAGATTGAATTCTGGTGATGTAGAACACTGCTGGTGCTCTATCAGATTAGCTTCTATATGTTGGATGTATGTTTGATAAAGGTCCTACGGGAGTCCTTTAAAAACGTTCTAGGATGGTTTTAATACCATCCTTTTGACGAATAACATACAATTATTCAACACTATTTGAAATCTTCAATGTCCAAGTAATATCCGTTTAAACGGATGTCCTTGAAAATTAATAGATTTCTGTTTGATATTGGAGAAAATAAAGTATCTTTTATTATAACTTGTGTTTGGTGTGGGAGCAATAAATTGGCTTCACCTGATCCTTCTATTATTTTATTTAGTCCCGAAATTGTAGTGACGGGACCATTATAGTTAATGATGCTTTTAAAAAAGCATCTATCATGAAGGATCGTGTGCGTGGAGGCACTATCCACTAGGCTTTCATACTTCATCTCTAGAAAAGAATGTAAAAACTTTAATGAAAAGTAAAACTACATTCGATTCATAATTAAGAAAAAGAATGATATAATTGAAGATACATTTAAAACATTGTCACGCCCCGCTTCCCAAAGCAATGGAGGCGAGACGTGAGAAGGTCTGCACAGACGTGGGGCTGTGAAGCCACACGCCTGATAAGCGTCATAAAAACATATGCAGGTCCCTGTAAGTGCAAACGGAACAACAATAATGATGACGAGAAAGAGAGACTGAAATAAAATCTCAAATCTCAGAATTGTCCAACATAAAATTTAGTTCAACATCCAGAAAAGCCACCAGGCTAAAAGAAAGAGTCTAAAGGCCCAGAACAAGGCCAACAAGGACAAACATAAACAGAGTATAGGTGCTGCGCACCGATAACTACAGCAGTCTAAAACAAAAGGGAAAGCTCAACAAAGACACTAGGACTGGTCCCCAGTGTCCACGTACTCCTCCACAGCAAACGCGGGTCCTGACTCAGCGTCAGCGAACACCACGTCCCCAACAACGAACTCTGGCTCGAGATCTAACATGTGTCACGCAAAAGAGTAAAGGGGCACATGTCAGCAAGTCTAAAAGACTTGGGCAAGGAAACTGAAAGGAAGGTAAACTAACAACCTAGCAGTTATAGTATGATGCTCAGCATGGCAAGTATAAAATGGAAGTGACAAACAAGGTAGGGTGCAAGTAACAAGTATGGCATGGATGACAATTTTTACAAGTATAAACACGGACAAGTACAAGTCAAGTAGATCACGTCAAGTAAACACGTCGTGCACAGAGATTCCGCCTGTTGGCTAGAGTGGCTGATCGGGCCAACTCCTAAGCTCAAGTGACCGTTTATCTCTACCCCTCCACGTGTGTCAAGCCAGGGCATTACCCCGAACACGGAATGCTCGCTTCTGGAACACGAGCCAGGAAATGTGCTTAACACGTATAACGAGCCAGGGCATTACCCCGAACACGGAATGCTCGCTTCTGGAACACGAGCCAGGAAGTGTATTTAACAAGTATGGCATAGGGTTATGTCCGCATAACGGGTGCCTAGCTGGTAACACGGAAACACGGACAAGTACAAGGATTGGTAGCGTGTGCTACGATGCAACATTCAATGCATGGATGACATGACATGGCATGTAGTAAGGCGTACAGGTAAGGAATTTAAACATGGCAGTTTAATATGCATGAACAACAAGTTAAAGGGGTTGGATCTAGCTTCGTTGTCAAGCTAGATCAATTGGGGTAACGGATCAAGTTTCGTTGTCAAACTAGATCAAATAGGCGTCTAGGCAGCTATCATTTCACTGTCTAGTCTCTTTTACGCTACAACAAGCAAATGGCCTAAGGCATGGCCTAAAACCCTAAGTGGTAAGTTTCACTTGCCTAGCACCGAGGATGATGATCACGAAGGTTCGTCTCACGGACGCTAATCTACGGGGAAGTCGCTGTTATGGAGAAACAATCATCAAAACAACATTCATTTTCATTAGGGTTTCACAAAAGCACAAATGGGTTATGAGAATATTAAGAGATCGATTTATTACCGAATCGTTAGCGGAAGAACGATGCCGAGCAATCACGGCGACGGATGAAACGATCCAGGGAACTAGGGTTCAGACCTGGAAATGGGGAGAAGATCTGGGGGTTTTGGGGATTATCCGGCGGCCTAGAGGAGGTGGCCGGCCTAAATGGCGACAGGGAAGCTCCAAGGGAGGAAGGAATGGCTTGGGGAAATGTTGGAGGGTGATTTGGGGGAGAAAACGGCTCAGGAGAATGAAAGAGGGATGAAGGAAATCGGGGGTAGGGTTTAAATAGGAAGAGCTGGCGGCTGCCCAGAACTTAGGGTTCGACACTGATTAGTCGGTCAAAGAGCAACCTCTGACCGACTAGTTTGGGAACTAGTCGGTCGATTGACCAACGCAGACCGACTAAGTGTAAATAGTAACTCCTGACGAAAAATAGGATTTAGATTTAGTCGGTCAAAGAACAACTACTGACCGACTAGTTTCTCATCTAGTCGGTCGACGAACGTTCTTAGACCGACTAAGAATGAATAGTACTTGGTATCAAAATGATCATAGAGCTAGTCAGTTAAAGAACGATTGCTGACCGACTAGTTTGCAACCTAGTCGGTCGACAAATGTTCTTAGACCGACTAACGATAAACAGTAACTCCTGTACAATTGATTCAATGAACTAGTCGGTTCCAGTAGAGTTTCTGACCGTCGGTTGGTCCCCCTTTTTGAACCAACTAAAGTGCACTAAAAGTGCCGAATCGAAGCGCGAAGCTTCGGGAAGATTTCTACGGCTTCTAAGATCAACCTATCTCTAAGATATGAGCGATTTGAAGTTCGGTATGAGTGACTTACTCCAAGATCAACGATTTAAGGAAGAAGCTAGAAAATCACGATGAAACGAACAAAAACGAACCTACGGAGATGAAAACCACACATAAGGAGAAAATCCACCAAAACATATATATATAATATAGATAATCCAAATACATGAAAACCAGTCGTTACATCCCCAACTTAGAATAAAGTCCGTCCTCGGACTTCCTAACATATCTAGTCGCTCTAGTAACTACCCCAATCATATCACATTCAATCAGGTATAGTCATTACAAGTGCTTATATTCGCACTAGGTAATCAAACATTAACACTACTAGCATGAATCATCCACGCACATCATACTCTTATACCTATCATATCCATTCATACTCATACATGTATCTCAATCATATATATATATATATATATATATATATATATATATATATATATATATATATATACATCCCCTATATAGCTACTACTTACCTAACACAAACAATAGTTCAGCTACTCACTTATAGATAATATTAGTCTCATACATGCAATTACAACCATCGCTCTACGCATAGCTAGCTACATATGCATCAAGCAACCATGGGCATATTACTCCCTAATATTTCCTAGTTTACATCCAATGTCAACATATCACTACAAGTAACCACACCACTCAATATTCAATTGTGTTATCATATCTATGATACACTTACTGCTACTATAATTTCACAATTCTTAGTTATTCCAATACATACAAATATTTCACTATAACTTCACATCACATACGGCCCTATAATTATACCCACGACACACCACACATATTATGGTCACCAAAACTTATAACTAAGCACATACTTACCCGTGCATGGTGCACACCCACACACGCTAATATTTCATTCCTATATACCAATCACACCACTCAATATATTTACATTTACCAACATAACCGCATACACACTAAAATATCAATCACTATATTTAGTCAGGTCACACTCACATAATTAAATCACTATACATACCATAGTAATAGTACAGACCTCAGCACACGTATAACTATGATACCCTTCCTAATACATGCATTCACCGTATAGTCACGCACATGTAACTCATATATTCACACCATATCCTACTACTTACAATTAGTATACCAACACATCTACACATACATAGTTACGGTATGCAATAGTCGTGTATACCTCATGGTATACACGCATACGACAACCCGTAAAAGCAAGCAATACCAATCAAAGTTATAATCCTATTACCATATGTATATTACCTATAATTCATGCAGCAATCCATAACTACTTACGTCTAAGCACAATACGTATCTACGTACGAGCACATACTCACACGTACAAGCACACAGGTCATATAATAGGCCTACTCGCTTAACTATACGTACACCTATTATTATTGCTCCCATCAAACACATAGCTCACCAACACATTATTCCAAGCATTATAAGCATCTCCGACTACATACGTCTCATTAAATAATCCAACACTGATTCATATACTCAAACGTTCCCGTAGTGGAATAGCTATCCTTACTCACACTTATCAATAAATACTAACACACATACAGATTCATAACATCATGAATAACTCTGAGTAGGTATATATCACACAATAGGAAATCATTTTTTTATACTACCGGGGAGTACACTCATTCAAGCCCACATACATAGCTTAGGTACAAGCACTACGACAGCATTACAAAGGTTCCAGGCCTACTTAACAAATTAGGGTTGACACAGACATAGACGGGCACTAAAGCCTAAGCAATAGAGGGAAAACCTAGGTCGAAAGCGTGACGAGGGAAGGATCGATAAGCACGGGTTCAGATAGGACGAATACAAGGAGACAGCTTGGTTAGGAACAGCGACCCACTTGTGAATGTTTAGGTAGAGGAAAGGGAGGTGTAGTGATACTTTTATAGGATATAGAAAAGGAAATAGGGTAAATAGCATAAGCTAAAATACGGGGAAATTGAAACTGCCGTACTTCAAATGTTGGAGTCCTCATCTGTATAAAAATATTTGGAGATCGATAAAACAAGTTGTTCGAAACGAGTTTAAGTGAAATACACATAGTAAAAGAAAATGGTTTATTGGCTTATCGAAAGCTATTTTAAAAAGTAAATCATTCACACGAATATTAAGGACGTAGTTTTAGAAAAAGTTATACGGCAGTGATTTAATAATGTTGGCAAAAGTTTTGAAATGAAATTAAATCAATTAAAGAATTTTAAACTCGTGCCAAATACTTCCAAAGTCTTTAAGCCAGGAAAAACTTAAGTAATCAATATTGAAACTACTTTTAGAGTAACCAGGATTTGCCCAAAAGAATCGTTTTACACAAAGCTCTTAACATACGAGCTAACGAACCTAGTACGGATATATAAAAATATTTGAAATTCAATTTAGTTTAGAAATTATTCTAAAAGCATGTATGGTGAACAGAAAACTTAGTAGTAGGTTTATCAAAATTCATAATAAGCTTTATAACCAAATTATGGAAGGTCCAGATCAGAAAAGGGTTTCGAAATAGTAATTCCGCAACTTTAAGATCTAGCTTGACAACGAAGCTAGATCTGTCACCCTGCCATGTCATTCATGCATTGATGTCTGCCATGTTTAATTCCTTATCTGTACGCACTTAAACTGTTATCTGCCATGCATTGCATCTTACATGTCATCCAAGTTGACTGTTGCATTCGTAGCACACGCTACAATACTTGTACTTCCTTGTTCAGGCTAGGTGCACCCCTGTGCCATAATGAACAACACTTCCTGGCTCGTGATCCAGAAGCGGTCTACATGTGTTGGTCAAAAACCAATGCCCGATTTCCTTGTTGAGGCTAGGTGCACCCCTATGCCATATTGAAATACACTTCCTGGCTTGTGATCCAGAAGCGAGCATTCCGTGTTCCGGGAAATTGCTGTCTTCATCTATAAAAATGTATGTTGTAACCAGGATATCGCCATCTTCAACTGATAAGATTTATATATATCATTTTCTGTGCTTGGTGCTATTTTCTACATTTTATGAAAGATATATATCTTTTTATTAATTGATATGATTTTTATAGCCTAAATTTGTCTTCTCTTATTTTCCAGTTGAAGATGGCGATCTTTTTATTAAATAATATGATTTTAAGCCTAATTTTGTCTTCTCTTATATTCCAGTTGAAGATGGTGCTCTCCCGGTTCCAACGGACATTTTTGACGATTTTTTGACCTTCGGGCTGTTTTCCACATTTTTGGAAGATATGTATCATTTTGTTAAATGATATGATATTTTGGCTTAATTTTCTCTTCTCTTATTTTTTTTACCCCCGGCCTGAGTGTCGGCCTCGAAGCTTTTCAGGACGGCGTGGGTCGTAGTTTGTTCAGTTTCGGTGCCCGTCCCCAGAAGGGGGTCGGACGCCGGGGTGACTAGTAGAGAGAGCGGTTCCTGACCCACGGGATCTTTGCCATGGTCAGGGTTCCGAGAGATCGGCATGGAGTCTAACATGGGTGTGACCCTTCGTTCCCACAGACGGCGCCAATTGTTACGAGGTGGACAATAAAAGAGGGGAAACGACGAACGCAACTTAGGCTTGTTGGAAGCTGAAATTATATGTGATTCGAAAAGTATATTAAAGGAAACGCGATGAGTCATTTGTATGGTATAAATAAGAAAGGGAAAATTACAAATCGAATTGGGCAAAATAAAGGTACGGTTCAGAATAAAATTTATATAAGAAGGGACAAGGTGTTTTCATGGGTACGGAAGGTACAGGGTGGCAGAATACAATGGGTTAGTATTCCAAATTTCGACAAAAGTTTTAGAGATCTTTAAGTCAACGAAGGAGCATGAAGTATAAATATATAAATATTAAAATTCGAACGAATTTAAACTTAGGAAAAAGGAAGTCGAAAAGATACTTTCAGAAAATTCAAGATTTGCAACGGAGAGGTTCGAAAACATTATACGGCAGTAGTTTAATATAATATTTCGGCAAAATTTCGAAATTCAAAGAATGAAATCCGATCAACTATAGTGTGAAAATTTAAGCACATGCTAAATGCTTCCAAGTTTTAAAACTGAAGATAAATTCCAAATAAATAACATTTAAAATACTTTTTTTAGAGGGACCCGGATTAGCCAAACAACTGATTTATACAAGATCTTAAAGCACGAGTACAATGAACCGAGGACTGATATATGAAAATAATTGAAGTTCTATTTACCTTGGAAGATATTCTAAAGTAATCAAAATTGTAGTAAAGTTTTAAAACCAAAATACGAGAAATATTGGTTAGCAAAAGCTACGAGATTAAAAACTTCAACCAATAGACTTCAAAATCTACGAAAGGATTTAACTCGATCGAATAGGGAGGAATTAAATATTTAAGAAAGGGGGTAGTCATCAAGAATTGCTTCTACACGAAGCTCCGGGATATAATGCACATTGATGCACCAGAGCCAAGAGGACTCGTGCCAGAAATGTGCAAACCTAAATCACACCTAACAACCAGCCTAGCAATCAAACTCTATTCTAGCAACATAACATATTCAAGCAACCAAACATATTCTAACAAACAAGACTGTCTAAGGGAAGAAGGCAACTAGACTGAGGGTTACCTGCAATAACTTCGTCCACAGTCTCAGCCTCAACTACAGTCATCAGGGAAGCCTGCCTCCTCAGCGGAAAAGCCTGCCGAAAAGCCTGCTTCTGTGGAACAAGGGCTGCCCCATGTCTAACAGCTACGGGTGCTTTTCGTAGTTGAGCTCCGACTGGCGCTTTCCCCAGATGCTTAGCTCTCGGACAGTCCTTTAAGGTATGCGCTGCGGCGCCACAAATCAAGCACTGGCCCAGCTTCCGCCTGCACTGTTCCTTCTTATGACTAATCTTGCCACAATGATGGCACACCTTCCAACTCGGCCCAGCTTCCGGTGCTTGCTGCTGCGGAACTCTATCTGATGCCTTCCGCGGTTGATTTGCATGCCAACAATCCTTCGCCGAATGAGTAGCACCACCACAAACCAAACACTGACCTAGAAAGCTTCTGCACTGCTCCTTGACGTGCCCGGTCTTGCCACAGAAATAGCAAGCCTTCCGAGTAGATCCACCACCAGCTCGGATCTGACGTCTTCTAGCCATCTAGCGCAATAGAAACGGACCAAAATTAGACTCAAAGCTTAATGACTCGGATGTCGAACTTAGTTCATTGGACATTCTAATATTATTATCGTTATTCCAATATTCGCAGTTACAGAAGAGAGACCTGCATGGGCCACCACTAAAACATGTCACGCCCCGCTTCCCAAAGCAATGGAGGTGAGACGTGAGAAGGTCCGCACAGACGTAGGGCTGTGAAGCCACACGCCTGATAAGCGTCATAAAAACATATGCATGTCCCTGTAAGTGCAAACGGAACAACAATGATGATGACGAGAAAGAGAGACTGAAATAAAATCTCAAATCTCAGAATTGTCCAACATAAAATTTAGTTCAACATCCAGAAAAGCCACCAGGCTAAAAGAAAGAGTCTAAAGGCCCAGAACAAGGCCAACAAGGACAAACATAAACAGAGTATAGGTGATGCGCACCGACAACTACAGCAATTTAAAACAAAAGGGAAAGCTCAACGAAGACACTAGGACTGGTCCCTAGTGTCCACGTACTCCTCCACAGCAAACGCGGGTCCTGACTCAGCGTCAGCGAACACCACGTCCCCAACAACGAACTCTGGCTCGAGATCTAACATGTGTCACCCAAAAAAGTAAAGGGGCACATGTCAGCAAGTCTAAAAGACTTGGGCAAGGAAACTGAAAGGAAGGTAAACTAACAACCTAGCAGTTATAGTATGATGCTCAGCATGGCAAGTATAAAATGGAAGTGACAAACAAGGTAGGGTGCAAGTAACAAGTATGGCATGGATGACAAGTTTTACAAGTATAAACACGGACAAGTACAAGTCAAGTAGATCACGTCAAGCAAACACGTCGTGCACAGAGATTTCGCATGTTGGCTAGAGTGGCTGATCGGGCCAACTCCTAAGCTCAAGTGACCGTTTATCTCTACCCCTCCACGTGTGTCGAGACAGGGCATTACCCCGAACACGGAATGATCGCTTCTGGAACACGAGCCAGGAAGTGTATTTAACAAGTATGGCGTAGGGTTATGTCCGCATAACGGGTGCCTAGCCGGTAACACGGAAACACGGACAAGTACAAGGATTTGTAGCGTGTGCAACGATGCAACATTCAATGCATGGATGACATGGCATGGCATGTAGTAAGGCGTACGGGTAAGGAATTTAAACATGGCAGTTTAATATGCATGAACAACAAGTTAAAGGGGTTGGATCTAGCTTCGTTGTCAAGCTAGATCAATTGGGGTGACGGATCTAGTTTCGTTGTCAAACTAGATCAAATAGGCGTCTAGGCAGATATCATTTCACTGTCTAGTCTCTTTTACGCTACAACAAACAAATGGCCTAAGGCATGGCCTAAAACCCTAAGTGGCAAGTTTCACTTGCCTAGCACCGAGGATGACGATCACGAAGGTTCGTCTCACGGACGCTAATCTACGGGGAAGTCGCTGTTATGGAGAAACAATCATCAAAACAACATTCATTTTTATTAGGGTTTCACAAAAGCACAAATGGGTTATGAGAATATTAAGAGATCGATTTATTACCGAATCGTTAGCGGAAGAACGATGCCGAGAAAGCACGGCGACAGAAGAAACGATCCGGGAAACTAAGGTTCAGATCTAGAAATGGGGAGAAGATCTGGAGAAACGGGGTTTTGGGGGTTTTGGGGATTATCCGGCAGCCTAGAGGAGGTGGCCGGCCTAAATGGCGAGAGGGAAGCTCCAAGGGAGGAAGGAATGGCTAGGGGAAATGTTGGAGGGTGATTTGGGGGAGAAAACGGCTCAGGAGAATGAAAGAGGGATGAAGGAAATCGGGGGTGGGGTTTAAATAGGTAGAGCTGGCGGCTGTCCAGAACTTAGGGTTTCGACACTGATTAGTCGGTCAAAGAGCAACCTCTGACCGACTAGTTTGGGAACTAGTCGGTCGGTTGACCAACGCAGACCGACTAAGTATAAACAGTAACTCCTGACGAAAAATAAGATTTAGATTTAGTCGGTCAAAGAACAACTACTGACCGACTAGTTTCTCATCTAGTCGGTCGACGAACGTTCTTAGACCGACTAAGAATGAATAGTACTTGGTATCAAAATGATCATAGAGCTAGTCGGTTAAAGAACGATTGCTGACCGACTAGTTTGCAACCTAGTCGATCGACAAATGTTCCTAGACTGACTAACGATAAACAGTAACTCATGTACAATTGATTCAATGAACTAGTCGGTTCCAGTAGAGTTCCTGACCGACTAGATCTCAATCTAGTCGGTTGGTCCCCCTTCTTGAACCAACTAAAGTGCACTAAAAGTGCCGAATCGAAGCGCGAAGCTTCGGGAAGATTTCTACGGCTTCTAAGATCAACCTATCTCTAAGATATGAGCGATTTGAAGTTCGTCATGAGTGACTTACTCCAAGATCAACGATTTAAGGAAGAAGCTAGAAAATCACGACGAAACGAACGAAAACGAACCTAAGGAGATGAAAACCACACATAAGGAGAAAATCCACCAAAACATATATATATAATATAGATAATCCAAATACATGAAAACCAGTCGTTACAAACATTAATGATAAAGGCTGAAAGTATGACTAAATTTGCTTTAGTCAAGGAGGTCATCATTCTCGAAATCCTCGGTGTTGAACCGAGTTGGAGGTTGTATGTCCACCAGATTTGTTTCTGCGAAAGGCTTTAGTCTTGCCATATACAAATCTTGGAGGTGGCATGGAGTACGACAGACCCTGGACCAATGTCCAGTCATGCCACATCTGTGGCATTTATCTTCCCAGTTTTTCTTGGGAGCAGACGTTTGGTCAGAGGTATTCCTCTTCCACGTATTCTTTTTCTTCCCCTCATAATTGTTGTTCTGGAGAGGAGCTCTAGTCTGCTTCTTCGTAGCTTTCCCCTTGTTGAATTTTCCTTTGTGTTTGTTCTTCATCTTCTGGGAAGAAACTGTGTGAGCTTCAGGGAGATGAGCAGAGCAAGCAGGGCGTAGGTTATGAGTGGCCAGTAGGTGGTCTCTGTTCTGCTATGCCATAAGAAGGCAGGAGAGTAAATCAGAGTACCTTGTGAACTTGCGTTCACGATACTGTTGCATGAGAATATCATCCTTCTCATGGAAGGATGTATATATTTTCTCTAGCATGCGGGTTTCCGAGACTTGTTCACCACACAACTACAGGCATGAGGTGATGTTATGGAGAGCTAAGTTATACTCAGCTACGGACTTGAAGTCCTAAAGTCGGAGATTTTCCCACTCATAACGTGCACGTGGGAGGATCACATCTATCTGATGTGTGTATCTGTCCTCAAGTGTTGTCCAAAGTTTATGAGGGTCTTCCACTGTTAGATATTTGGCCTTCAGGGTCTGATCAATATGTCGCCTGATATAGATAATGGCTTTTGCCTTCTCTACGTCAGAGACGCTATCAGTAGAAGTCCCTTCATTAGTTGTCACAGCCATAGCTGGAGCTTGAATTATGTGACTTATGCCCTGTGAGCGCAGATGGAACTTCAGGTCCAGCTGCCAGCTCAAGTAATTTTTTCCAGCCACATCGAGAACATCAAAATCGATGCTCACAATCTTTTCCATTTATCTAAGCATGGAATAAGCATGAATTAATTATATATCAAAAATCAAGACGTGCATAGTAGTAAAACTAAAATTGTTGTGGGGATCGGCTAGTTAGCACCAAAAATAATAAAATTCCAAAGTCTCTTATACATTTCGAATTACTAGAAAATTAAAATTACAATTGGAAACCCTTGGGGGTCCCAGCCTTAGAAATTTTCATCCGTCTTCAGGCGAAGTTTCTCCGGGCTTTTGCTTTTACATTTAGTTCCTCACTACATGTTCACTCAAAAGGAAAAAAATGCGAGGAAAATAAATAGTGGTGACTAATAACGGCCGATCCAAAAACCACAACATAGTTTTACCAACATTCCAGACAGTTTATATAAGTATGCAACATCACAGGCATATACAATACATTATATTCAACATCGCAGGCAATTTATTGGATAAATATATTAAATTTACGTTTAATAGTTACTTGGACCACGGGGATATGTCATTGCCCGTTAGGTTACAGAGTGGTCTCAGGATCCTTGTAATTATTAAAACGTAAAATAATTTTTATCCAAAAAATAAGGCGATTAATAATCAATTACACATCAAATTTAAGTAACAAATTTATTACTTGCCATAAATACCCCGAGAGGAGTTAATCAAACTCAATATCCTCACCCTGATTTTTCCTGATTTTTTTGGATTTTTCCAGAATTTTCTGGAATTTTCAGGGTTTAATAGGGTATTTTCTGAATTTAAAATAAATTTGGCATGCATGCCAGTAGCCCGCGGGCTGGCTGCGGGCTGCAGGCCCGTTATCAAGAAAAATACCCAGTTTTAGATATTTATTTTTATTCTTTATTCGGCTCATAGCCCATCAGGGGAGGCCCATGACTCTTCTCCCCCTCACCCTATGGTTAGGGTTTTAAGGAGGGAGGAAGGGGCAGGATAGAGGTAGCCACCATGGAAAATGCTTCGGGCATCAGAAAACCCCCACATATATTCGCATTTTTCTTGTTTAATCCATCATATACTCGCCATTGCCATTGGAAATAGCTATTACCATCAGAAACCCCCTCATATAATCGCCAGGGGAATTACGTTGGCGATCTGAAAGAGGCCCCGAAAGGGGGTGGCGGCCGGCGATCTGAAGGAGGCCCCATCACAGGAAGGCGCTCCGACGCAAGGGGCCGACAGATCGGAGTCCCCCCATCAGGGGTGGTAGCGAAACGAACGGACCCCCCTTCCGACAGAGGGGGTGGCACGCAAGGAGGCCCCCCTCCGACAGGGAGGGGGAGGCGGACAGGCACCCTGGGGCACTCCGACGAAAAGAAGGCCCCGACAGGGGGTGGCCCGAGATCCGAAGCGTCGATTGCCCCCCTCTGACGGGGGGGGCGGCGATCCAAAGCTTCGAAAGGGGGCCCCGGTGCGAAGGCTGTCACGCCCCGCTTCCCAAAAACACGGAGGCGAAGCGTGACGAAGGCCCGCTTAGGCCGGGGCTAAGAGCCTAGACCCAATAAGCGTCTGTAGTTTTCCATAGCGAAGGTACAGGTCCCTGCAAGTTAGTACGAAATAACAAAAGTACTGAAAGGAAAACATTTCATTTTATTCCAAATTTATCATCAAAGTACTGAGAGTCAAAAATGCCGTAAACGGCTACAACTGTTGAAAGGGAAACTAATGGTGCAAGCACCCAACCTAGACAAGAAAGTAAGAGTGCAACGCACCCAACTCAAACTGAAATGGTAAATCTCTGGAACAGCAACCGAAGATCTCTAACTCTGATCGTCCTCTGGATCGTACACCGGATCAGCGCCCTCCGGCTCCAAGTCAACTGGCAGGTCCGCCTCGTACTCGTACTCTGGCTCCACACCTGACGTACAGCACCAAAAGAAGGAAACTGTACGTCAGGCAAAGTCTACACAAACTGTCAGACTCTACTGCAAGTGTATCAACTTTTAACAATGATTTACTGGTTGTTTTAACATGCTGGGGTTATAACTGAGTAACGAAAATTAGCGTAGCAGGAAAAGTAAACGTAGCAAATAGTAGACGTAGCGTGTGCTACCGACTACGGGGCTATCCTACAGGTGTCAAGACAAGACGGGACGTGACGGACAGGACAAGACAAGACGGGACAGGACAAGACAGACACGAAAGGGTTCACGCCTTACGGTTCGAGGGGGATCAGACCCTCTTGCCGTGCGCACGCTCAACCCAACCCCAAACCCAGGAACTCAGGACAAGATTCACAGGGATCATTTCCGCTAGGGAAACATCCGAAACACCTTAAGGCTTTTTGTATAACAGGGATCACTTCCGCAAGGAAAGCATCCGAAACGCCCGAAGGCTTTTTGGTCACAGGGATCACTTCCGCGGAGGGAAGCATCCGAAACACCCGAAGGCTTTTGTATCACGGGGATCACTTCCGCGGAGGGAAGCATCCGAAACGCCCGAAGGCTTTTTGGTAACAGTCACGGGGATCACTCTCGCATGGAGAGCATCCAAAACGCCCGAAGGCTTTTTGTATCACGGGGATCACTTCCGCGGAGGGAAGCATCCGAAACGCCCGAAGGCTTTTTGTGTAACAGGACACGACATGACAAGTGTAGGGAAAGTTATTCTAGGGTGTCCACACGCACGCACACACAAGATAGTACTATGTTGTCAGCAGTTCATTGTTGTCAGGCTCAGACTTCGTCGTCAAGTCAGAGCCGTCACGGGTCGTCCCGAACGCTATCATTTCACGTCCGGTTCTCATCACACACAATCTAACAGTTCTACAAACTAGAACTAAAGCACAGTCAAATCGCAAGTGAGTACACTTGCCTGAAATAGCGGGTGCGTCGTCTGTCCGGGGCGTCTCGTCCAGTCGTCGCGTCCACGGTAATCCGTCTGAAAAGAGATCACGGCGACGGTGTCAAGTCGCGATTTTCGTCAACTCCTATTTAGGTTCATTTCTAAGTTGAACGTGGCTACCCTAACTGTCACGAGTCAAGTTGTCCGATCAGCCTAACCGACGATTCTACCCTATGTGCACAGTCAAAAGTCCAAACGTCGGCCTACGGTTATACATCGATTTAAGAGAGCAGAAACTAAATTTAGTGAGTTAAGTTGCCAGTTTTAGTTAGGTTCTCAGTTTTGCTACTGTGGGGTTTTTGCTACGAGATAGGGGAACCAACCTGTCCGGAGTCTGGGGTAGAGCGGACGTAGTGTCTGAACGGCGACCGATCTGACTGGCACGGCTACGGATCGTCTCCTAGCGGTGTCTCGGCTACGGGCAGCGTAGCCAGACACGTTCTGGACAGCGGACGGGACGCATGAACAGCGAGCATTGCGTCGGGTAGGCGTACTACGGCTTCCGGAGAACTTGCAACGACAACCGTGATGAACGGTTCGTCGTACCCAACGCCTACGACGTCGGGAGTCGTAGGAAAAGTCCGGGATGACGATGAATACTCCCAGAAGGTGAAGGAGACTATCGGAGAGCTCCAACAGTGAGGAGAGGCGATGAGATCTCGGCGGCGCGACGGTACGACGCCAAACACGCAAAACAGCGAGTATACTCGCTGTTTCAGAGGGTTTCGCGGCCTGGGGTCGCTGCCAACAGCGTGAGGGGGAAAGAGGGGGTTCACGGCGACGTCAAGGCGGCTCCGGCGGTGGCGGCAGCGGAGTCGAGTCGCTGCTGCTGCTGTGCGGGGTTTGCCGGCGATTTGCAGCGGTTTGCGGCGGCGACAGGCGGCGGTCGGGGCTGCAGTCGAGAGGGGGAGGTCGGCGAGGCTGTTGGGGGTTGGTTGGCGGCGGCGGCGGCCTCCGGCGGCGCTCAGGTCGACGGGGAAGAGGGGGTTCGCGTGAGGGGGAGATGTTTTTAGGGCCGGCGCTTGGGGAGTTTGCGTAAGCTGTGCAAAAAAACGTTAGGGCTAGGGTTTTCTTTATAGAATGGGGCCCACGTGACTTGGAGGAGGAGCTTCACGTGAGGGGCTGCCACTTAACTATGTTTAGGGTTTAACTAGGGTTTAATAGGATTAATTTGTTAGGGGTATACTCGTAATTAACCGGCTTTATTAGTGCACAAGGGTCAAACGGTGCCCAAAAATTATAAGAAAAATACCGGGGCGACCGGGGCGACGAGAGCAAGAAGTCGGAAGAGACGGATTACAATTTCGATGTCGGGAAACAAAATTAAAAATAAAAACGCCTCAAATCAAAAGTGCGATACGCGACGTCTCCTCGGAAAAGGTCCAATCGTGGACGAACGGCCCGTGAAATGATGTTGCAAGTCAACACGACAAATGCAGTACCCTCAGAGAGAGTCACAACGACATATCACACGATAGGGTTCGGAAACAAACAAGGTCTAAAATAAATACGTGCACGGTCAAGCACACGTGCACGAAGAACTTACGATCGGAAACCGACCGTTACATCCTCCCCAACTTAGAAATGATTCCGTCCTCGGAATCAACATCAGGCACTGCCCGGGAATAGATGCGGAAAGCGCTCTCTCATATCATCTTCGCGCTCCCAGGTGGACTCTCCAGGTGATCCGTGACGCCACATCACTCTCACCAGGTCGACTACCTTATTCCTCAACTGCTTCTGTCGATGGTCCAAAATCTGCACAGGCTGCTGGTCATATGTCAGATCCGGGCGAACTGTAATCTCTGAGAAGTCCACTGTGTGCGATGGATCACTGACGTACCGACGTAACTGAGATACGTGGAATACGTCATGAACACCCTCCAAAGATGGTGGCAGAGCAAGGCGGTAGGCCACTGCTCCCACACGCTCTAGCACATCAAACGGCCCAATATACCTCGGACTCAGCTTTCCCTTCTTCCCGAAACGAATAACTCCGCGGTTCGGAGAAATCTTCAGGAAGACGTGATCACCAGGCTGAAACTCCAAAGGTCTCCTCTTGGCATCAGCCCAATGCTTGAAGCGATCCTGTGCAACTCTAAGCTTCTCCCTGATGTCCCTCACGACATCCACAGCTTCAACTATCATCTCTGGACCCAACAGCTCCCGATCTCCGATGTCGTCCCAGCTCAGTGGCGAACGACATTTCCTTCCATAAAGGGCAGCAAACGGCGCCATGCCAATGCTCGCCTGGTAGCTGTTGTTATATGAAAACTCCACCAAGTGAAGATGGTCCTCCCAAGAACCCTTCAAATCGAGCGTACAAGCTCGCAGCATATCCTCCAGGATCTGAATAGTCCTCTCGGACTGGCCATCAGTCTGCGGGTGGTGCGCCGTGCTGAAACTCAGACTCGTACCCAAATTCTCCTGCAGACTTCTCCAGAACTGAGATGTGAACCTCGTGTCTCGGTCAGACACAATGCTCACAGGGACTCCATGTAAGCGTACAATCTCCTGCACGTACACGGACTACATCACGACCATTTCAAAGAGAAAATCAAAGTGGAAGTAAAAGTAGAAACGAAATTTTACCTCCAGATATTTCCTCGCCAAAGCTTCCGTAGACTGGCCCACTCAGAAAGGGATAAAATGCGCAGACTTGGTCAACCGATCCACGATCACCCAAACTGCGTCGTTCTGCCTCGGGGTCCGAGGTAAACCAGTCACGAAGTCCATCGTAATATGTTGCCACTTCCACTCCGGAATAGGAAGCGGTTGCAGCAACCCGGCAGTACGATGGTGCTCAGCCTTCACCTGTTGGCATATCAGGCACTTGGCAACGCTCCGTGCCACGCTCCTCTTCATGCCAATCCACCAATAATTCAGACGGAGGTCCGTATACATCTTGGTGCCTCCAGGATGTATAGAATAAGGTGAGCTATGAGCCTCGCTCAACAGCTCCTTGCGGACATCACCTGCAGGTACACAGAGTCTACTGCCGTACCGCAGTGAACCATCCTCATGAATCACGAACTCCGTCCGTAGTCCAGCTTCAACCTGCCTCCTGATCCTCTGCAGCTTCGGATCTCCTGCCTGAGCTGCCTTGATCCGATCCACGATTGTGGACTGAATCTGCAGATTCATGAATGAATGAACTACACCAGGTAGGACAACCTCCAAATCCATCTCCCTCAGCTCCTGCTGAATCCTCCAATCGGCAGTATGCATCATCGCGGCAGGGAGTCTACTCAAGGCATCCGGCACTACGTTCACCTTCCCCGGATGATACTGCAAATCAATCTCGTAGTCAGCCATGAGCTCTAACCATCGCCTCTGACGCATGTTGAGCTCCTTCTGCGTAAAGATGTACTTCAAGCTCTTGTGATCGGTGAAAATCTTCACACTCTCACCTAGCAAGAAGTGCCTCCAAATCTTCAGTGCGAAAATCACTGCTGCCAACTCCAGATCGTGCGTCGGGTAATTCTTCTCATGAGTCCTCAACTGACGAGAAGCGTACGCGACCACGTGGCCATGCTGATGCAAGACGCACCCTAGGCCCTTCCCTGAAGCATCACAATAAACCTCGAAGCCTCCGCTTCGATCCGGTACTGCCAACACCGGTGCCGTGGTCAATCTCGCCTTCAAGATACTGAAGGCCTCCTCACAAGCATCTGACCAGAGAAACTCCACATCCTTCCTTGTCAGCTTCGTCATCGGCTCCGCAATCTTCGAGAAATCCTTGATGAACCGCCGATAATAGCCTGCTAAACCCAGAAAACTCCTGATGTCTGATGCTGACTGCGGAGTCGGCCAATCTCTGACTGCTCTGACCTTCTCCGGATCCACAGATATGCCATCACCGGACACCACGTGTCCCAGGAATGCGACTCTGTCCAGCCAGAACTCGCACTTGCTATACTTGGCATAAAGCTTATGTCTCCTCAGCGTCTCCAACACTGTCCTCAGATGACAGCTGTGCTCCTCCTCAGACTTTGAATAAATAAGAATGTCATCAATGAAGATGACAACAAACTTGTCCAGGAAGTCGTAGAATATTAAATTCATCAAATTCATGAACACAGCCGGCGCATTGGTCACGCCAAACGGCATAACCACGAACTCATAATGTCCGTATTTTGTCCAGAAAGCCGTCTTCTGAACATCGTCCTTCTTTACCTTTAACTGGTGGTATCCACTCCTCAAGTTCAACTTCGAGAAGACTCTCGAACCTCCAAGCTGGTCAAAGATATCGTCGATGCGTGGCAGCGGATACTTATTCTTCACGGTGACAGCATTCAATCCTCGATAGTCCACGCACATCCTGCGGGACCCATCCTTCTTCTTCACGAGTAGAACTGGTGCGCCCCATGGCGACACACTAGGGTGGATGAAACCCTTCTGCAGCAACTCATCGAACTGCTTCCGCAGTTCCTCGAGCTCAGCGGGAGCCATACGGTACGGCGCCTTCGATATCGGTTGCGCTCCCCCTAAATGCTCGTATCAGTTGCATCGGGGCTCACCGACGTAACGGGGTGGTCGTCGTCGTCGAGCGCGCCTGGAGGCCCCCCGACAGGGGGGGCGGTGCTACGACCCAAATGGAGGCCCCTGACAATTCGAAAACAAGGGGGCGCTACAGCTGCCCTCTAAAAAATTTAATTTTTTTAATTTTTTAATAAATGTATTTAATCTATTTAAAACTTATGATTTATAGTAAATCTGTGTTTGTAAGTAGATTATCTTGCTATAGATTTTGCTATAGATATCGTAGACAATAAATCTCACAGATTTAACAACATACGCATGAATAATGATGATCTAGGGATTTATATAAAAATTTACCTCTAGAGCCTACTCGCCAGATCTAGCGAAGTTCGGAGAAGGAAGCCCTATCCGTGTCCTCGCGATTCATCCATCGGTAGGGATTCGGCTCAGCAATTGAGCGTGCTGATAACGTGTTAGAATAATATGAGAAGTGTAGGCTAATGGATGAGACCATAGCCATATATATATTGATAATAGAAGAGACACCCACTTAGTAGTGGGTGTAATGGTGGATGTAAGTGGGTGGAGACCAAAGGTCTCTCCCTCATTCATAACACTTTCAACAATTTTTGTAGTTTATTTTGATTAAGGTGAGGTATGAATGTGAACGGATTATTTTCATAACATATGATAAAAAATAAGATACTATTAATAATTATCTTCTTTTAAATAATCTAATATTATCATTTTTAAAACGGACTATATCACCGATGTTTTGTCCATTACTTTCTCCTCACTTTCACTGCACTTCCAGCTTGCGATCATTGGATTTATTTATGAACCAAGAAACTGAAAATTGTTATGAAACGTAGCCACCTGGGTGAGACACCAGGGCTTTATTTATAGGGGAATGTGGGAGACCCCAGGCCTTTATTTATAGGATGAGTACGTACATGGATGAGATACAATCTCTCAAATAGATACAATCTTTTCCACTCACACATCATTATCTATTTACAACACTCCCCCCTTATCCAAGCATAAGTGTGAACTCTGCCTATGAATACTTCGGGATTCTGAGCGTCATATGAGTATTACAAGAGGTGGATACTTTAGGATCCTGAGTTAATGGGATTTGCCTTGTTAAAACCTTTAGTTATGGAAAACCAGTGGAAAAAACCATAGCTAAGAGAAAAGAGTACAAATACCCTCAAACTCCCCAAGATCTGTATAAGCCCCTAGGCTTTCAGCTCTATTAGGCGCCTCATTCCAATATTTTGTACAAACTTCCTGAAAGTAGTTGTATGAAGTGATTTAGTAAACTTGTCTACCAGATTTTCATATGATTGCACTTGTCTGACATCGATCTCGCAATATCTTTGTAGCTCATGCATCCAGAAGAATATAGGAGAGATTTGCTTCGTTCTGTAGCCTTTGATGTAACCACATCGTAACTGACCAATGCAAGTAGCGTTGTCCTCGAATATAGTGGTAGGTTCAAGGTCACCAGTCTTCAATCCGATCGTCACCAGGATGTGATGTACAATGAGCGTATCCAAACACATTCTCTATTTGCTTCATGGATGGCGAGAATCTCTAAATGATTGGATGAGGTCGTCGTCATGCTCTACTTGACAGCTTTCCTGGAAATTGTCGTCACACCATAGGTAAACACATACATTGTTTGTGACTTTTCATTGTGGGGATCAGACCTGTATCCTGCATCAACATAACCAACCAGTGTGGATGATGATTCTCTTTTGTAAACCAATCCCAAATCTGTTGACCCTTGGCAGATTTAGCCCTTGGAGGTATCACAGAAGGTGCTCAACCCTGGTCCAGTAGCGCTTTGTAGGCGCTGCACTGTATCTGGCTATTAAATTTAGGGTAAATTGCAGTAAAATACCCTCACGTTTGGGCTTTTTTAAGTAAATACCATGAGTTTTAATTTGGTAAAAATTGATACCCTCACGTGGAATTTGGGCTAACGGGGTGAAAGAAGAAAATGTAGGACCATTATGCCCTCAACTAACCCCTCGTAACGCGGTAAAAAAGAAGGGCAAAGATCGAGGGGGAAATTTAATGGGAACGAGAGAGGAGACGAAATGAGCGGAAATTTTTTTTACCCTAGAGTAAAAATTGGGGAAAAATTTTCTGGGAACGAGAAGAAGCCGCAGCTGGAGGGAGATTAGCTAATAGGGGCGAGCCACATACGAATTAGGGCTTGCTGCTTGTGGGGACCTTTCCAAAGAATCGGGGAGAACGAGGAAGAAGTTGCAGATAATCGCAGAAAATGGTGAGTTATGGGTAAATTCTTCCAAAACCCATATTAAATTAAAGTGGTAGGAGAGATTTAATGATGAATTGTGTTAAGGAATTGTGCGAAGTATGCATGCAGAATTTCATGAGGAGTATTATTTTTGTTTACTATGTTAATTATGCACAATGCAACTTGAACCATGCTTAATGTGAAATATGCACAATGCATAAGGGGGTTATGTATATATGGATGTCAATTACTCAATGTGAAATGTGGAACATGAAAAGTGTGCAATGTGAAATATGCAGAATGGACAATGAACATGATGTAATTAGTGTTGTCACTTACTGCATAGTATTATGATATATTAAGTATTGTGTTGTGTTTTATTTGTTTTACAGAGACATAAAGTAACAATGAAGGTACATCATGGGGGCATGCTGCTAATTGGGCCTGCAGGGGCTTATGTAGGGGGGAGGAGACAATATTCTCAGATTGTATTATAGGGTTGTTAAGTATGGAGAATTTGAACATGATGATAAAAGAATTAGGGTATACAGGAAGAGTCTACATATACTACAAACCATGGAGGAAAAATTTTAATTGGTGCATTAGAATAGATGATGATGTGAAGGCATCAGAACTATTAAACATGCAAGGGAGTAGGACTGTGGACTTGTATGTTTCCCATGAATGTGAAGGGCATGTAATAGCAGACATGGATGCTTCAGATGGGAACCATATAAACTTGTGTGAGTCTGAAGGTGAAGATACACCTAATGAGCCAAGCACTGATGAGCAAATGGAAACAAACCTTAGTTATCCCTCTTCATTGCAGACTGAGGAGCCAAGTGAATGGCAGACTGAGGAGCCATTGAGTGCACCAATACAAGAGATGACTGATGAGGTAGGGATTGATAGAACAGAAGAACAGACAAAAGAATAGCATGCAGAGCCAGTGAGTGAGCAAACATATGTACAGGAAACAGTAGAAGATGAAGGATAAGCTGAACAACCAACACATAGACAGACAGATGTGGATAGGAGGCAGCAGACAATGGAACATGTTGAAGAGCAGTTGAGTGAGCAAACAAAAGGTCAGAAATACATAGAGGAAAGACATACTGAGCAGCTAACACATAGACAGGATCAGCCACTAGAGCAGACTGATTGGGATGGGATTGAGCCAGCACAAGAACAAATGGAGCAACCAATGTATGTCAATGACAAGGCAGGACAGAACACAGAAGCAGGAGGGCATAGTAGTGCTGCCAAGCAGATTCTTTCAGATTCAGAAACTGATTCTGACTATCATCCAACATCTGAAGATGAGACAGATGATGAGGGAAGTTGCAGTGAAGATGATGTAGCAGTTGAGGATAGATTGTCTGATGATGATGTTGACAACATTGTGCATCAACCAAGGCTGAAAAAGACTGATGGCATTCATGTGATGGGTGGTCCTGAATGTGAAACCCAGAATGTATGGGCATCAGATTCTGATGATGATGATTCTGATGTCATTAGGAGTGTGCATGGTAGTGATGATGAGGTGAACAAAAGTAGGGGAAAGTCTTCATAAAAGATTGATTTGGACAACCCTCATTTGGAAGTAGGCATGCAGTTTGCAATCCCTGCTGAATTTAGGGAGTTGTTGAGAGAGCATGCCATAAGGAATGGCTATGACTTCAAGTTCAATAAGAATGAAGGAGGGAGAATAAGGGTACATTGCATTAATAAGTGTGGTTGGGTTTGTGCATGGTCATGGGATAGGAACAAAGAGAAATGGGTATTGAAGAAGCTTACAGCACATGTAGACTGTCATGTGATGAGAAGCAATAATCAAGTGACATCACAGTGGATTGCAAAGAAATAATTTGAGAACTTCAGAGACCAACCATAGTTACCCATACAAGTATTGAGAAATTTATTAAGCGGAGACTTTGGACTTGATGTGAAGCAAGATACAAAGTTATACATGGAAAGGAAATTTGCTAATGAGTACATTGTAGGCTCGTATAAGAAGTAGTTCCAAAAGCTTTGGAACTATTCACATGCTATTTTGCAGAGGAACCCTGGGACATACTGCAAGATAAGATCACAGCCTAGTGGCCATGAGGGTGAGCCTATTTTGATGAATATTCATAACGTATCCATGTCAGGTCAGTGGGTTCAAGGAAGGATGTAGGCCTTTCATTGGCCTAGATGGGACATTTCTAAAGACAAAAACTGGGGGGGTATTGCTCAGTGCAATAAGTAGGGATGGGAACAATCAAATGTTCCCATTGGCAATTGCTCTTGTAAATAATGAATCGAAGGATACATGGACTTGGTTTTTAAGCTGTTTGCTTGAGGCTTTGGATGTAAACTATGAGCAGCAATTTACTTTCATTTCAGACAGACAAAAGGTATATACTAAATATTTCTGAATTTTGTGTCATATTTAGACAACAATCCAAAATCAATTTGTTTGCAAATTTGTTATAACTATTGTTTCCTTTGTATAGGTGCTACTGGAGACCTTTAAGGATATACTACCAAGTGCACATCATAGGTTTTGTGTACGGCACATGTGTGAAAATTTCAGGAAGAAGTTCAGGCCCCTACTTTACAGGAGGAAGATGTGGAGCATTGCAACAGCATATGTAGAGGAAGAGTGTATATGTGCAATTGAAGAATTTTACAAGATGAGTCCTGCAGCTGTGAAATGGTGTTGTGATATTAGGATGGATGCATGGTGTAGAATTTATTTTACAGATAACAGTTGTTGTGACCTGATAGTTAACAACATTTCAGAATCTTTCAACAAATTCATTTTGGAAGCAAGGGACAAACCCATCATCACATGCCTTGAAATGATAAGGAGGCAACTAATGATGAGGTTCCAGAAGAAGAAAATAAAAGCATCCAATTGGATTTCAGAGACCTGCCCTAGAATCATGGAAAAAATAAAGAAGTTGAAAAGAAAAAACAGAAATCTACATGTTGTGTATGCTGGAGAAGGACAATATGAAATCAACAATGAGACTGGTGTTTACACATTGAGTGTTGCAAATAGGAGGTGAGATTGTAGATATTGGGATGTTACAGGGATCCCTTGCGTTCATGCTTGTGCAGCTTTGATGTCAGAGAATAAGCATCCTGAAGAGTTTATGCACAGTTATTACACAAGGACTACATACATGAAAGCTTATGCAGGAATGATCAATCCCATACCAGATTCTAGGTTTTGGCCTATGACAGAATATTCAGAGTTAGTTCCCCCAGCCCTACGGAAGCAGCCTGGTAGACCACCCAAGAAGAGGAGAAGAGGAGAGTTTGAATATAGCTCTGGACAAAGTTCAACAAGGGGAAGTATACAAAAATGTCAAAGGTGTCAAGGAGAGGGACACAACAAAAGAAGTTGCAAGAATGCGTCAGTGCCAAAGCCATCTACAAGCACAGGAAACCATAGAGGAAGGCCTCCAGCTCATGAAAAAGATCTTAGCAAAGAGGATCAACTAGATTTTCAGACATTCTTGAAGGGTGTGACTGGTGGGGCTGTTAGCAGCGTGCCAAAGCAGCAACTTCACCATGGAGGAAGAGTAAGTTCATGTTCATAATTTTTATTGATAACTGTTTATTAATTACTGATAAATGCTATTTATAACTGTTTATTTATAACTGATAACTGCTATTTATGCATGTATAGGCAACTTCAATTTTTTGCTTTTAATCATTTGTAGTAGGACAATTTAGGGGCATGTATAAGCTGAACAATTCATGGACTGATATTTATGCATTTGTTGCCTGATATGTTTGCAATTATGCACAGCAATATGCAGGGGCTGGGAGCAATGTTGCACATCCTCAAGTGACTCATGTAGTAAGTTCATTTTTTTTATTACTCATGTGTAGTAGAGGCATGATTACTCTGAAAATTTCAGTGCAACTAAAACATATATTACTGACAACTAATCATTCATTTAATGATATTGATGCACAACAACAAGGGTGGGCTGGGTGGGCTAGGAGCATGGTGGAACAACATGGAGTAAGTTCACTTTTTTATAAATCATTTGTAGTAGGGAAATGTAGCTGAAAAAATTAGTGCATATATTTCTAATACCTAACCATTCAGTACATGATATTTATGCACAGCATTATGGACATCAACAAGGGTGGGATGGGTGGGCAGGGAGTTGTATGGCATAGCCTCATGTGAATCCTGGAGTAAGTTCATTTTTCAGTTCTTACCACTGTGTGCTAGTGACATTTACAGCCTTTTAATTTAAACTGCATTTTTTGTACAGCAACATTCAAAGCACCCAGGCCATATGAGGAAGAAAAATGCATGTTTCCCAGGATTGAAGAAAGGAGGGGGAGACACAAGTGCAGCATCCATGAGCTGAAGATTGAGGATGGAAGTTGTATTCCCTTTTTTGTGATCTTTGTTGTGATCACAAGTGCAGTTATGATCTTTGTTGTGAAGTTGTGTACGGCAGGAAGTTGTATTCCTTTTTTTGTGAACTTGTGTATATCATGAAGTAGTGTTATCTTGGGTTGGGTTGTGAATTTTTGAGTGTGATCTCCTGCACATCAGGGTGTTGGGTCACTTTCTGTATATGTGACATGTTTTCAGTTGTGACATGTTTTGAGTTATGAGTATCATGGTGTATTGTGACATGTTTTTTAGTTATGAGTATGCTGGGTGTATGATGCTGCCATTGTGAATGCCACTCCATAGATTTGGTTATTTTTGCTGCAGTGTTTGATGGGTGTATGTTGGGTCAGTTCAATTTAATTGTGATGTGAATTGTCTGTAATACATAGAATTGGAAATGCTCAATCCCATTTCAGCATCATAACAAGTTTTTATGGAGTTATCCTTGCTTTAGTTATGAGTATGCTTGGTGTATGATGCTGCCATTGTGAATGTCACTCCATAGATTTGGTTATTTTTTCTGCAGTGTTTGATGGGTGTATGTTGCTGCAGCCATTGTGAATGCCATATGAGGCAATTGATGCAGCCATTGATGGGTGTATGTTGGGTCATTGTGAATGTTGCTGCAGCCATAGATTTGGTTATTTTTGCTGCATTGTTTGATGGGTGTATGTTGTTGCAGCCATTGTGAATGCCATTGTGTATGTTGCTGCAGCCATTGATTTGTGTATGTTGGGTCATTGTGAATGTTGCTGCAGCCATTGATTGGTTATTTTTGCTGCAGTGTTTGATGGGTGTATGTTGCTACAGCCATTGTGAATGCCATTGTGTATGTTGCTGCAGCCATTGATGGGTGTATGTTGGGTCATTGTGAATGTTGCTGCAGTCATTGTGAATGTTGTTACTGCACTCCATTGATTTAGTTATGAGTATGCTTGGTGTATGTTGCTACAGCCATATCCATGTAACATTCCACACAAGCATATAATCAATGTTGCTCATATCCATTTAACATTCCACACAAGCATACATCAATGTTGCTGAAGCCATTTCATTAACATAAACATAAATGATTAACATAAAGTATTAACATTCCACACAAATGCATGCTCATGTTCCACACATGCATTCACATATCCATGCTTGATACATTGATACATTTACTGATATAAAGTTGCTTAACATTTCGTTAACACAAAGGATACACATTCATTTCTTCCTCACTCTAGCTTCTTATACATCAAAACTAACAACATAAACATCAGACCTACTACTGAGTACAATCCCAATTTGATTGATCTATAATCCTTTAAGATGCCCTCAATTTTAGAGGTGCTTGTCTCAAACTTCCCTATTGCCATATCCAACTGATCCTTTAACATCATGCTATCCGTCCAAGCTTCTGAAGAATTGTCCATCCTTGTCCAACCCTCAATGTCATACATTACATGCAGTTTCACCCTCCTTGACCATTCCGAGTGTTCAGAATCCTTCCAAAGAAAGAATTTGCAGCGCTTCACCGTATCCTTATTAGGACAAGACCAAAACCTCCTTCCAGGGTTTCTTTGGGTCCATGAAGTCCTTCTTGAATTCCTCAGTCCACAGTTGCAGAGCTTGTAATCCTCTTCATCAGTTTTGAACAAAAACCCATTGCCAACAGTTCTCTGCCTCGATCTACCGGTACTGCTATCCCCAAAACTCATTTTCCTCCTTGCAATTATAAACACCATTAATTTCAAACTCATCATTCATGTAGATGATCAATTCGACAATTGTGCAAAAAAATTTGCTCTGTAAATGCGAACTTACCCGAACTACGGCAGCTTCTGCTCCGGCGTACAGCTGCTGCTCCGGCGGAACCCCCCAACGTCTCCTGCTGCTCCGGCCTTTTTCCCTTTCTTTGCCCTAGAAGTCACAGCTGCTAATTGTTGGATAATGGGGGGAAATGATAATGTTGGAGGGAGGGGTAATTTTGTCCTGTTTTACGCACGTGTAGCCACGTGAGGCAATTTTTGGACGGAAAAATTCCTTTTGGTATGACGATTGCAATATTACATACCGTTTGGGTATAAATTTTTACCAAATTAAACCTCAGGGTATTTACTTAAAAAGGCCCAAACGTGAGGGTATTTTACTGCAATTTACCCATAAATTTACTGCGACTGCTATATTAGGACGCGTACAGTTGGCCAGATATAGAAGTGCTCTAATAGCACTCAGTTAAGGGACTTCAGGACCAAGTATATCCTACACATATTCCAGCGGACAGAAGGGGTCTTTATGTGCATCCAATGAGCATACTACCATAGGTGTACTTAATGGATGACATTGGTCCTTGTTGTAATTTCTTCAAAACACTCTGGGTGTGTGAAGTTTAATGTAACAGGATTTTATCTGTTTTGATAAATCTGTAAGCCATGACTTATTTTATTTTGCCTAGGTATTTCATATCAAGTTTGATAGTCAGGCTTGAATAGATATTTCAGTTTTCTCTTCAGAAGATCTGATGAGATTTAAGATGTTTACAACTATGATCTCAAATCATGTTCTGTACTCTTTATAAAGATCCAAAGACAAACCTTAATAGGAATCCTTGCTTTGTCAAGTGATTCACATGGTTGTACAATATTTTATATTATTATTATTATTATTATTCAATAGAATAGAGGTCCCGAAGTCTATTCAGGCATTTTTAAGGAAATATGGAATTTATCTTTATCAAGATACACATAGGGATATGCTGTCACAACATCCAATAGCATCATATCCAAAATTTCATTTACTAAATTGTAAGGTATTCACAACATATAACTGGGAAGTCTGATGCATCATTTGTGTAAGTGAGGCAATCTCATCTCACTTGTTTATTCCCCAGTTTCAGAGAAAAATCCTTAAGATATAGGTTGTACCTTATAGCAAACGATTTTGTACTTATATTTTTATTTATGCAATACTTATTATGCCCACATGTTTGACACCTTTTGGTGTCTAGACTTCATGTCCGAACACTTCACGTTTCATAAGCGAGTCCAGCTCATCTTTTATTGGCTCGTTTCACATTTGGCCAATTTCTACGTTTGCATGTTTGCAACGGAGTGTGGAAAGATATTATTATAATTATCATCGCTTTTGCAATGTAAGTGACAATATGATACATTAATATATTGTCGACAATTGTGTTCTTTCTGTCCAACACCTTCCCAGTACGTACATACAACATTTAAATTCATTTCAGTTTCTCCCAAATTTTCCTCTTCATGGGATTCTGAAAGGGGTGAGGATATTGACATGAGCTCATTGTCATGTGGTAGTATTGACTTAAGGTCTTCATGTGTTTTCCTCTTTCTGGGAATTTTACCCTTGGAGTCTGGTGGTCTGTCTCTTTGCGTAACAGCCACTTCTATTGCTGGTGGATTGCATCCATTCTCAGGGATGTCAATCCTAACTGGATTATTAGAAGAAGGGATGTGTGATCTGACAAATTCTCTTGTTGTCAATAACTATGTCCAATAACTATTGAACAGTTTTCTTGATTGTGATTGACCTTCAGGGTCTCATTATCACATTTTATATTTCATAGATTTTTGTTTAGTTATTTTGAATGGTCAGTAGGGGTTTATGCATCAAGCAAGTTGAGCCTAACACTGGGAATGTGGACATATCTATGCATAGTCTTCAAGACGTGCTATTAGCACATTTTCCATTTAGGGTGCAAGGTATCTAGGGTGTATGAAAACCCTATATGGATTCCAAGACAGCGTTGAAGTCCTCATTTTATTCTCTATGGTTTTGTGGGGATGTATACTACACACCCAAAATCCTCAAATGAGAGATATTTGGTGGTGTGTTCCGTATGCTAGTTACATCGGAGAATAACTCTAATTCCGATAAGGTCTGAGTTTTATTTATGAAGCAGCATACAAGATTGCATGTCCCCATGCAGTCACCAACTGGAATCAATGGAAGTGGAATCCATTGAAGTTGTATTAAATAATTGACTTTTCAAACCCATTTTGGGTATGAACACATACTTCAGGATGTTCAACTTTTATTTCAGTTGCAAATTATTTTATTTATGTCCTAGGTTTATCCATTGTTCTTGCAATTTTGGTAATTTGTCCTAATAGCTTTAGAAAAGCTGGACTGCAGTTGGATAATAGACATACTGATGACCATTTAGAGAATGATAAGTACAGTAAAGTACTTTATCGGACCTTCACAATGAGTGGATAAAAATCCCTCAAGTGCTATCAATGAAAAAATCTTATTTTATTTTTATTAGAGATTGGTTTTCTTTCCATAAAATGGACATTCACCCTTTCGAAGAATCTTTGTGTTCTGCAGATTTTATGGGATTGTGATATGATGGAGTGCTTCATCACTGATTCTGGGTGTCTAAACCACTCGTGTCAAAGTATGAACTTATACGAGTTCGGGCACATATGTGTGCTCCATTTTTTCTTTCTCCATTTTCAAATTTCGTATTATATGGACCTTTTGATGGTACATTCAAACGCTCAAGTATGGTCTTCAGGCCATTATATGGAGTCGTCGTATACGAATATTCGGTATTTATTTATTTCATTAGTTTTACTATGGATTCGTATTGATGAATATCCTTGAAACTTTTTCTTTTTCCATTTATCGAATTTCGTATTGTATGAATCTTTTGAAAGTACATTCAAACGCTCAAGTATTGTCTTCAGGCCATTATATTGAGTCGTTGCATACGAATATTTGGTATTTATTTATTTCATTAGTTTCAATATGGATTTCATATTGACGAATATCCTTGAAACTTCTTCTTCTTCTTTTCTTCATATTTTTTGAGAGTATTGGGCATCCTCACATTTTGTTCAGGAGTTTATATACTTGCAATATTTGATTCTCACTTCAGACGTCCCAATATAGTACTTCAAGACTATCGTTAGAGTGGGATGCTTTTTATAGCATGCGTCATGAGTGATCGTGTAGATGGTTTGTTCAGAATTTGTTTGACAATTTCAATAAGTCAAACTTGTAGTAAGTATAATTATTGCAAAAATACTTTAATGCGAAAAAAACCATTATTGTCAAAATATGATATGTAAGAAAAACTTTTCATTTGTTATAAACGGGCTTTTGGTGGGCTTACCTGTTAGTGGGTATCCACCCATTATGTAACCCGACTACTATAAATACAGGGCTATGGACTCCATAGCCAACACGTTTACAACACGTTATCAGCACGCTCGCGGCTGAGCCGAACCCCTGCCGACGGACGAACGCGACGCGAACGGGCTTCCTTCACCGAACGTCGCTAGATCCAGCGGGTAGGATCTAGAGGTAATTCTTTTCCCTAGATCTAAATTCGTATGCGCATATGTCTAGATCCAAAATTCTTGGATCGATTGTTTAATGAAAATCAATGTTTTTATTGATTAAAATCAACTTTTTACAATAAAAACGTTTTTTGGAGATTAAAAATGGATTTTTTCCATCAAAAATCGGATTTTTACCATCTTTTTCCCCAAAAACGCCAAAACCCTAGGGGGGTCTATTCGCCGGAGTGCGAACCCCCCTAAACCCGCGCCGCCGCCGCCGCCCCTTTACGGCTTGCGGCAACCGCGGCGCCCCCCCTTCGCCTGCAGCGGTGGGAGCCCGCCCGCCGCCTGCTGCGGCGGGCACCCCCCGTCGCTGCGATGGCGGGCTCGCCCCGCTGCCAGCAGCGACGGGTGCCCCCCGCCGCTGCGACGGCAGGCGAAACCCGCCGCAGCGACGGCGGGACCCCTCCCCCGCCGCCTGCAGTGGCGGCCTGACCCTGCCGCCTGCGACGGCGGGCTCCCCGCCGCCTGCGACGGCGCCCCATCCCCCCCCCCCCCCCCGCCGGCAGCGGCGGCCCCCCAGCCACCCGCAGCAGCGGGCCCCCCAGCCCCCCGCAGCGGCGGGCCGCCCGCATCGGCCCCCCGGCGCACGCGCATATCCTGAAACCCTAGCCGCCTGAAGCGACAATCCGCACGACCAAAAACCCTAACTAGGGTTTCACCCCGAAAATTTCCTATTTTCAAATATTTTCAGATTTAATTACGATTTTCTTTTCGTTCAAATCTGGATAAATTACATGTGATTGCATTCAACGCCTTTTATTCGGATTATATGATTTTTAAACGTTTAAAAATTAGGAAGATCCTACGACCGCTCTGCCGTTAGTCAACTAACCTAACGGTGTATGACGTTGCCTAGTGGTCCAATAATTTTTAAACGAAAGATCTTCATTTTCCATTATAAACTGCCTGTGATGATTAAATTGCCTGTAATGAATAAACTTCCTGTGATGATTAAATGCATGCTGCATTTTATCTGCCTGCGACGAATGTTAATATTTGATGTGGTTTTGGATCGGCTAGGTATCACCATTTTCTTTTTCCTGCATTATTTCCTTTTTGAGAGAAAAATGTAGTTAGGATAATTTTGTAATATTACAAGACCGGCAGACGCCTCAAGAAGATGAAGGACCATTCCAGAAGAATAGGGGCCCCACGGGGGTTCCCGAGTTGTACTTTCATTTCTTTTTGGGACTGTATAGACTGTAATTAATTTGGTGATTAGCCTATCCACGCAGCATATATCTGTGTCTGAAGTGCTTAATTATTTATTTTTCTGTGAAAATATCTAATTATTGCCTATCTTTTAAACATGATAGAGTGATAAATGGCCAAAATTACGAGCGTCGATTTCGACGTTTTGGATGCTTCAGGCAAGAACTACTTAAGCTGGCAGTTGGACATAAAATTCCATCTGCGAGCACAGGGATTGAGCCACGCCATCGCTGTAGGCGATAAGGTTTCTGATATAGATAAAGCGAAAGTAATTATCTATATCAGCCGCCATATCAATCGGACCCTGAAGGCCGAGTACCTCACGGTGGAAGACTCGTATGAGTTATTGACCACCCTCGAGGATAGGTATAAACATCACAGAGATGTTATACTTCCCCGAGCGCGATATGAATGGGAGAACCTCCGTCTCCAAGACTTTAAGTCTATTGCCGAGTATAACTCGGCGCTCTTTAGCATCACCTCACGCCTGAAGTTGTGTGGTGAAAAGGTGACGGAGGAGCGCATGTTAGAGAAGACGTATACATCCTTCCACGAGAAGGATGTTATACTAATGCAACAGTATCGTGAACGAAAGTTCACAAAATACTCAGAGTTTCTCTCATGCCTTCTGATGGCAGAGCAAAATAGAGACCTCCTTCTGGCCACCCATAACTCACGCCCTACCGGCACTGCTCCTGTGCCTGAAGCGCATCACAGCTCCTCCCAAAAGAAGAGGAGCAACTTCAAAGGCAAACCCCAGAAGGGTAAGGCGATGAAGAAGCAGGCTAGAGGACCCCCTCCCAGAAGCAACAATGAGGGGAAGAAGAAGAAGAATGTGTGGAAGAGAAAGGACGACTGCCAGACTTCTGCCCCCAGAAAGGACTGGGAAGATAAGTGCCACAGGTGTGGCATGACTGGACACTGGTCCAGGAATTGTCGGACTCCACGCCACCTACAGGACTTGTACAAAGCGAGCCAGAAGAAAGCTGAGACAAACCTGGTGGTTCAAGAAGACCTGGCACCAATCAGGTTCATCACCGAGGACTTCTCAAACGATGACTTGCTCGACTGAGGACATTATCTATTTTCTATGCATTGTAGCTTTCCTTTTGAGAAACTATTTATCTGCTTGTTTTATTTCTAGCATATTGGAGTACTTTTTCAGACATTAATTGATTATCAGTAGTATATCTTTTCTTGTGCCTTATACTGCGATATTTTCTCTTAAAAATAGATGGACTTTAAATGCCTAGTGGACAGTGCCTCTACGCACACGATCCTCCAAGACATCTGCTTTTTTCAAAGCATTAATAAATACGATGGAACCGTAAATACAATTTCCGGTCCATCATGTATCATTGAAGGATCAGGGGAAGCACAATTTATGCTCCCCAACAAAACACAACTACTTATAAAAGATGCGCTTTTCTCCCCTAGCTCGCATAGAAACCTGTTAAGCTTTAAAGATATCCGCTTAAACGGATACCACCTTGAGGCGGTGAGCAAACAAAACATAGAATTCCTATATGTAACGTCTCATAAAAACGGTGCTAAAAACACCGTCGAGCGTTTTGAGGGACTCCCGTCGGGTCTCTACCACACAAGGATCAGAGCAATGGAAGCAAACACACTCGAGCACCAGAAGTGCCATAATCAACCAGAATTCAAACTCTGGCACGATAGACTAGGACACCCTGGAAGGAACATGATGTGTCGCATCATATCCCAATCCCGTGGAATTAACCCGAAAAGCCTGAAACTACTTCGGAAGGGTACACCTCCTTGTCCCCCTTATCACAAGGGGAAATTGATTACGAGACCATCCACCCTGAAGGTGGACTCTGAGTCTCTAAGCTTCCTAGAGAGAATACATGGAGACATTTACTGGCCTATTCACCCTGCAAGTGGACCATTTCGGTACTACATGGTACTGATTGACGCATCTTCGAAATGTTCGTTGTGTGCCTCCTGTCCACCCGCAACGTAGCCTTTGCAAAGCTACTGGCACAAATTATAAAGTTGCGGGCACATTTCCCAGACAACCAGATCAAGAAATTGCGTCTAGACAATGCTGGGGAATTCACATCACAAGTCTTCCTAGACTACTGCCAAGCAACCGGCATAGAAGTTGAACATCATGTAGCTCATGTTCACACGCAGAACGGGTTAGCCGAATCTCTTATAAAGAGACTACAATGGATCACTCGCCCATTGTTGATGCAATGCCAGTTTCCGGTGAGCACATGGGGACATGCCATCTTGCACGCTGCATCGCTAATAAGATTACGACCGTCAAGTAGTCAATCTTATTCTCCGATGCAACTTGCATATGGGAACCCGCCCGATATCTCTCACTTGAGGATATTCGGATGTGCTGTCTATGTCCCCATAGCACCACCGCAGAGAACCAAGATGGGTCCTCAACGGCGTCTTGGTATCTATATTGGTTTCAACTCACCATCGATCATTAGATACCTAGAACCCCTTATGGGGGACGCCTTCAAAGCACGTCTAGCAGATTGTGAGTTTGATGAAAGCACTTTTTCCAAACTAGGCATTAACACACAGAAGACAGAAGCTTCAAAGACCATTTCATGGGACACAAAGACTTTATCCCATTTTGATCCGCGTACAAATCAATGTGAAGACGAGATCCTAAAGATCCTTCAAATTCAAAACACAGTTCACATTTTACCGGAAAAATTCACTGACAACCAGAAGATTATCATATCACACGTCACTGCTGCAAATACGCCAGCTAGGATTGACATACCCAAAGATGGATGCAATCCACCTGCAGCAGAAGCGGCCATACCTCAACAAAAAAAGGACGACCCCCAGGCTCCAATGATTGTTGGGGTTTTGGCGGACCCCCAGAGCTCGGGTCTGTGTCCGTCCTAAGTCGGACGGACCACAGAGGCACAAAAGCGCAGCGGAAATCGAAAATCAAAATTTTCTACACTAGCTAAACTATATAGCTAGGCTCTGAGGGAGCCAGAACCTAGCCCGATCTATGCCAACTTAGGGTGGATCTGACCACCCCAAGAGGGATCTACTCTAAAGCGACTAATTTAAATCTACACTAAAAACTACTTAATCACATACCTGAAATCTTGGCCCTGGAGCAGGCAAGATGTACCGCACCGTCTTCAGAAGCTCCTCGTAGCCGAGCCGCTTTGACTCGATCCGACTGAGCCGCCTCGCACCCTCGCACCGATCCGCTCGAGCCGACTTTCGCCTCTGAGCCGATCACACGCGGTAGAAAGTTTCACTTGAGAAGAACCCACGTCTTAGACGTCCGGATCAAGATCCAAACCCCCTTCGTAGTCTTGCTAGGACTACTCTGGAGAATAGGAAGAGAGATAGAGAAAAGTTTAGTCGCCGATCGAGCTTGCTCTAAAAGTCTGGAGCTACTCGATCGATGACTTGGTGTGTTTTTCAATGAAGAGAGTGCACCCCTATTTATATAGGGAGTCGGCACTCACTCCTTCGTTGTGAGCAATGTGGGACATTCGCAAAATGGGAGAAAAAACAATTAAGCCAATTTGGCTTAATTTCTAGTTTAAGTGAGCTTTTCATAAAATCAAACTTTAACTAAATAAATCTCTTTGCACATTAAACCTTATACACCAAACAAGCTATCAATCCGAAAAGCTTCGAATGATGAATGCGTAGGAACCGACGGCGACGAATTTCGACTTCGTTTGACCCCTCAAACAATTGCTCAAAGTTGGGCAAATTATCGCAATTCGTAGCCGTCATTTGGGGTTTCAAAAAACCCTAAATTGACTTAAATTGCGGGCGCGCCCACTGAGCTTAGCGGGCGCGCCCGCCCAAGGGGGGGCAAAGGCGGGCCGCACGCCTGCTGGGCAGCGGGCGTGCGCTCGCTGCAAGCAGCGGGCACTGGCCCGCTGTGCAGCGGGCCATGCCAGCTACTGCAGCAGGCGCCCGCCCGCTGCAGCCAGCGGGCCATGCCCGCTACAGCGCCCGTTTGCCTTTGCCTATGGGCTTATTTGCCCAGTGGGTCTAACCCACTTTGCCTTGGACTGTTTTCACGTTTCCGAGCTCATTTGAGCTCCGATTTGGACACAGTTTAACCTGTGTTTAGACTGGGATGATCCCGTCATCCAGGTAACCCCTTCCAATATATTTGTTCCTACTAAATTTGTCGTAACCAATTTACGACATGTTTAATCATAGTTTGCATCAAATGCAATGTTTGTCCCTATTGCTATTGCGACTAACTTTCACAACAAGCTTTGTGAATATCATCAAATGATATCTCTCTCTATTCTATCTTCCTATTACTAAGACACGAACACTACTCGGTGTGAGACCCTACAGCCTGACCTTACTACATGTTGGGGCTCGGAACCCTTAGACGACGGTCACTATGAGCAGTAGCTGTCATCCCTGTTTCAGAATCATCATAACGTGATCGACCCTTTGACAAAAGCATCATTGGGTTTGTATTGGCTGTGTCAGTGATGAACCCCGTTAGCCGTAGTCCCTTCGTCAAGACTGTGTTCTTGTTGGCCTAGGGTATGGTTTACTGTCAACCCTATTAGACAACATTGGTCAGTATACGGCGGTCTTTATTGTATACACGTTGTACTTCTTACAACGCACCCCGGCCGAGGATTAACATAAAGACCGTACTGAGCCTGTAACACTAACTTCCCTTTAACGAAAGTGACGAATCCCATCTTAGTCATCTACTCGCCTCGAGAGCTTCGGGTGCAGCTCAACCTAAGATCTTTCAGCAGGCCTAGCCTCGAAGCTAGATCATAGGTCTAAGCTATACCGTTCACTCACAGGTTTGTACAAATGACTTTAGGTCTTAAGGATCAGCTAACCTATGATCACCCTAGAGTTATTAAAGACAGTTCAGTTAAAGTCAACCATTTAATAACTCTTATGTGGTCGTTCAGTGAACTCATTCTCTAATGAGCACCTGTGTCTCGTCTCCGACTTCACCAAGTCGAATGACTATGAGATCATCATTACCCTATGGTAAGACTAAGACACAGTGGTCTATCCGATGTGTCGATATCCAGTTCTCGACACATCTATGACCACGAACCGTTTAAGACTAACGTTTATATATTCGGTCCCTTACTTACTCATAATCGAGATCTCATCTAGATACGTAAGGACCTAACTATAAGTCTATGGATATTATCTAAGTATATGAATACGAACTATTTATACTTAGAATAATAGGTACCATATACGGTATGAACAAGACGTATACTTTAGGATAAATACCTTATGGGCATATATTCTCCTACATCTCCCACTTGCACTTAGGCTATTTATATCGGTATCTCATACCGCTATAGCATATCAGTCACATTGAAATTTATATGACAAACCTAAGAGTGGTTATACTAACGAGTATCTACAACGTATTTTAATGGATTAATTAATACATCTCTTGATCACACAGGGTTGATCCTTTGGAAAAATGATCTGGATCAATTTTTCCTACCTTTGTATAGCTAACAATTAGCTTATACTATCTAGATGTAGGGTCTAACATTATAATCTATAAGTCAGTCTCAGCTCATTCCACTTTCTTTGTGTCAATATGTCAAGTACATACATGACACCCTGAGTCTCTATATATTCGATTAAATCAAAACAATTTTGATTCAATGTTCTATATAGATGATTTATTTAAGGTGGAAATCCTGTTTACTTAGTCCGAGAAACCGGAACCAAGTATACGAGCCGGCTCCCACTGACTTTAAGAATTACCTGGGTTGAATACTTCAATATTATATCTAAATCATATTTAGATTATATATACGAAGATATAACCATTTTATAAGTGCTTTTGATGGAATGTACTAGTGTCAGGTTCGGTTTGACGAATGAGTCAAGTCAAGATCAGTTTAAGGAATCTTGACATTGACTCGCTCAATCAAAACGTCCTACATTGTACTTTTCCCTTAACCAACATTTAATATTAACTCTTTAATAACTAAATGCAGTTTATTAAGAATTAATTTTAATATGCGTATAATTGTGATCGCACACAATTTATACGCCCTTGGAACCTGTACTTAACTACCAATTGACTATAACATTAAGTCAGCTCAAAAATCAACATTTTCCGAAGCTTCGCATCATCATTCGAGAATTTTCACAACCATCTCAGAAAGCTACAA
The DNA here is from genome assembly GCA_030789695.1 of Scilla litardierei. Classification (NCBI taxonomy): domain Eukaryota; kingdom Viridiplantae; phylum Streptophyta; class Magnoliopsida; order Asparagales; family Asparagaceae; genus Scilla; species Scilla litardierei. Next base: position 250,577,765 of record CM061141.1, read on the forward strand.
TCACAGAAAATTTAAGCCAATCAAATTTCAACTCAATAAAAACGTAATTTTCGAGACATTCATTAAAACAACGGATTCATTAAGATGAACCGTAATTTTTTTATCCCATAAACTTTGAGTGCAGAACACTCAATCATTGTTTTCAACTTTCAAGAAATGATACAATTTATTTAACTAAAAATTAGTATCATCTCCTTCTTGATCATGTCTCTCGAAGTCTTTGAACGGCCCCAAGTAGCAACGATTGCTCAGATTGCCAACCGTCCTCCGCACTTCTCCTAATCTCTGCTTCATATCAGCCACTGTATACATTACACAGATGTCTTTTAGTATCTCATACTATATGATCTGGAAATAATTGCGTTTTATTGAATTGAATTTGTACCTGAGGTGGAGGCATCTGTATGCCCCTTCTTCTTCTTTGCAAGATAGATCTTACAGTTCCTCTTCCAGTGGCCAATCTTGTGGCAATGGAAGCACTCAGATTTCGACGGGGCCCCTTTAGTCTTTTTCTTCCATTTCTTCGCCTTTGCAGGTTGCGGGACCTGCCTCTTCTTACCCTTGCCTTTCGGCTGGTCGGAAGAAGCAGAGCCAACAACCAATGCAGTCGGCTTCTTCTCAATCTCCTCAAATTGATTAAGCATATTGAGGAGACCAGGAAGATCCGTTTCAAGACTGTTCATGATAAAACCAGTGATGAAAAGCTTAAACTCAGGAGTCAAAGACTTTAGGATAATGTCTATGGACATCTCATTGTCCAGGATAAATCCTAACTGGGCGGCGTCCTCTACGTACCCAATCATCTTGATAACATGATCCTGTACGGGCCATGCCCCCATCTTTGTGCCCCAGAGGTTGCTGGTGGCTTCGAACTTGGCAGCTCGAGATCGCTTGTCGTATAACTCTTGTGCATTGAGAAGCATACTTTGAACATCCATATGTTCATGCTTCCTTTGCAACTCGTTAGTCATCGAAGCCAAAGTAAGGCACCTGGCCTTCTCTGCATCCCTCTGGTACAATTTGTAGGCTTCCTTTTCTTCGAAGGTCGAATCTTCATCGGGCTTATCCGGAGCGTCCTCGAACAGTACGTATCCAATCCCGGCTAGGGAAAGGACCAACTTGATGTTCCTAAGCAAGTCTTTGTAGTTCGTTCCATCGAGCACGTTCTTCTCAACCATATATCTAAGACCCGAATCCATTCTGCATTTTATAGATACTTTAGTTAGTATTAGTCCGTAGTATAGTTTTAATGGTTTTAATAAAACTATATTGCTCCCACTAAATTTATTTAAGCCATAATAATAAACATTTTATTATAAAATAACATTTGTGAGATAGGGATCCGACTACCCTGAGTCTGACAACCTTGAGTGTATCTCAACAAGTTGTCTGACTCTGCAGTCGGTAGACGAACTCGTCGTCAATCATATTAACTATAATTCCCTATCGATTTTTACCCCTAGTCAATTGTGATCATGAGTGTGCTCAACCGGATCACAATGGCTAGCCTAGTCGGACCCTTGTTTTCGTGTCCAGCCTGACTTGCTCCGCCGCTCGGTGTATGCACGACACGTTGGTTTGGGTCAGGACTTAGACTACATTCTTGGTTAGACTTACGCCGATGCTCGAAGGATGAGACAACGGTTTCAGTCAGGTCAAGATGTCAATCAAGAAATCGGTTCCTATAAGATTGACATATCACGGCTTGAGTGTAGCTCAACAACTGTAACATGTTTCTTACAGTTGCCAACTCCTAAAACAAGGAGGGCTATGATTTATCTTGAACAAGATTTTTATCGTATTTGACTTAGGTATAGTCGATGGACTTTCATAGTCATGAATCGACTCCTTGCGGTCCAGCGGACGCGGCCAGGGAATTGACTAAGCCAGGACCACTTGTTACCCAGTCTAGCTAGGTTGGTCCAGCAAACTTAGCCAAGCACATTGACCAACATCATGATCAATTGAAGGAGTTTTCATCAATTCTGTGTTTTCCAAACAACTAAATGGCTTTTAATTAAGAAAACTAGCTAATCCTTATCAACTAGTGGATCCTAAAATTCGAAATTTTATGGATTGGTTGAACAATTTTTATTAAGTCCTTATCAACTATAAGGTCTATTCGTTCAACGTGCTACCCCAATCTAATTAGGATTTTATAAAACAATTCAACATTTGTCTTTTATGGAAATCATCAATTAAACGTTTTAATGAAATGATTTACAAACAAAGGGACTAACCTAATCTGGTATTAGATTTTTTTATGTTGTTTTGTTTTATCAAACATAACATGTCACTAGTCAATTAAAATTTCATCTCATAAAATTTTAAACATTTAATGGCTAACCTAATAAGGTTTATGAATACATTATTCAATATGTCCATTAAAATTGAAACAACTAATTTATCCGCATAAATGAAAGTTTCAAATTTGTGACATAAAACGGGTATTTGCAAGTTTAAAATTATCTACATAATAAAACATGCAAATCTAAAATTTAACAATTAAATTCGAAGATAAAATTTTAAAGCTCCAAAACATTTTATCACATAAAACTGTAGAGAAATGTATGCCCTCGTGGCTATTTATCTTAATAAACTTCTAGTTCAATAAATGAAAGTATTCTTTCTGGTAAAAAGGATTGTCTGAGTTATTTATTACTTGGATTATTCCCTTGGATTCAATATTAGGTCATACATGTTTCGCAATGTAGATTACGATTATGAGAAATGCTTGACCGATAGTAGCTTGAATCTTAAATACGTTCATGGTCATAGATGTGTCGAGATCAGGGATATCGACACATCGGACAGACCATTGCGTCTTTGTCTAGTTGGTCTCATAACCATGCGGCTTGGCGAAGTCGGAGACAAGGCGCAGGTGCTCACTAGAGAATGAGTCCACTGAACGACCTAAATAAAGAGTTATTAAATGGTTCAACATTAACTATACTATCATTAATAACTCTAAGTGATAATAGGTAAGTTGGTCCTTAGGACTTGAGATCATTGTATGAAGCTATGTGTGAACAATGTCACTTAGGTCTAAAGATCTAGCTTTGAGGCTAGGCCTGCTGAAAGATCTTAGGTTGGGTGACACTCGAAGCATATGAGCCAAGTAGTGATCAACAGAGGATTCGTCTCTTCCGTTAATGGGAAGTTAGTGTCACAGGTTAGTACGGCTCTCGGTAAAACCTTGGCCAAGGTATGTTGTAACGTGTACAACATGTATGTACCAGAGACCGACGTATACTAACCACTGCTAGCTAATAGGGTTGATAGAGTACCATACCCTAGGCTAGTCAAGTGACATAGTCATGACGAAGGGACTAAAACTGCGGAAATTATTACAGTCACAGTCAGAGTGTTCCCGTCAGCATTCATGTCAACGAGCTAATCACGTAATCGATGATCCTGAAACAGGGATGACACCTACTGCTAGTGGTCACTGTCGTCTTGAGACTTCGAGTCTCGACCTGTAGTAAGGGTCAGGTTGTATGGTCTCACACCGAGTAACATTCACGTCGTAGTAACAGATAGATTGTATAGAGGAAATCATAAGATGAAATGAGAATGTTAAATTCACAATTTGGTTGTGAATTTGGAGCATTTGGGAATGGAGGGGATTTCGTGAGGAATCCAGAGGATCAAACCGTGTAGGAATCGAGCTCCGATGAGCCCAGAAACACAAGAAAAGGCAAAGGGAAGTGGGATAAACCCACTAAGACGAAACGGGCGCGGCCCGCTGGGAGCAGCGGGCCCGCCCGCTGGGTGCAGTGGGCGCAGTCCGCTGGAAACAGCGGGCTGCACGCCCGCGCGGGTGCCCCCGCGCGGGTGCGCCCGCGCGGGCGCGCCCAGTTGCCTAAGGCGGGCGCGCCCGCTAAGCTTAGCGGGCCGCCCGCAACTTAAGTCGTTTCACAAGGGTTTAAGTGAAACCCTTGAAGGCTACGAAACATGGGTTTTTGCTTAACTTTGAGCAATTGTTTGAGGGGTCAAACAAACTCGGATTTAGTCGCCGTTTGTTCCTACGCGTTCACCATTACTAGCCCTTCGAAATGATAACTTGTATCATCTCTGAAGCTCAATGGTGAGTGAGGATTAATTGATTGAAGTTAGACTTTGTGAAAGCTATTCTAACTTAATTAAATTAAATCCTAAAACATCTTCCTAGTTTTTGTCCAACATTGCTCATGACAAAAGAAGCGGAGCCGGCCTCCTATATAAATAGGTGGGCACTCCTTCCTTTGTTTTTTGCACCAAGTCACCGATTAAGGAGCTCCGGAATATTTGAGCAAACTTAATCGAGACTTAAATTTATTCTCTCCCTCTATAAATTTTCATGTCCTCCTACCGAGTCCTAGCAAGGCAACGGGGAGGTCCGAATCTGATTCGGAAGTCTACGACGCGGGTTTTCTCAAGTGAAACTTTCTACGGCTAGTGATGGGCTTGGAGGCAAGGTGCGCTTCGGGAGCTGATCCAGTTCGCGAGGAGGAGCAACGCAACGCGGTTCGGGAGGCGGCTCAGATCATGGAGCACAAGACGGTGCGGAACATCTTGCCTGCTCCAGGGCAAGATTCTGGGTGAGTCAATTTAATATGCATTTAGTTTAAATTAGTAGTTAGAACTTTCTCGAGTTGGTCAGACCCAACTCGAGTCAGTAGATTTACTGGCTTAGGGAATTTTTTCTTATGGCTATATTTATTAAATAGTTTAATAAATTGTTTTTCCACTGTTTATTTTATTTTGTTCGTCCGACTTAGGACGAATAATTTTAAAATTAGCTCTAAGGGACCTTGAAAATACCTACAAAAACTAGGTATAAAATTATCAAATAATTCTAAAAACTAGACTTTAAAATTTTAATCAATTATTTCTAAAATTGAAATATCGCATAAATAATTTTAAAATTTTATATGTAATTTAAAAAAACTAATTTATCTTTCATCTCATGAAAATAAAGTATTTCTATAATTTACATATCCTCTAAAACAGTTTTAAAACACTTTTAAAATCATTAGAAATAGATTTAAAAGCTTTCAAATAAAATTTTTAAATCTTCTAATCTTTATGTAACTTAAGAAAAAATTAAATTTCAAAAATTAAATATTTATTAAGATTACATAAACATTTAAATGCTCGAAAAAAATATTTATATCTCATAGAAAAAAAATTTATAAAGCATTTGAACGTTTGAGATTCATTTAAGATTATCGCATAAAATTAAATCGTCTCAAAAAATTTCCGTGTTTGTAAAAACGATTTTTAAAACACAAAACATTTTTAAAACTAATTTTAGCATAAAGCTAAAATAGTCCGTATGTTTAAAAATAAGCAATTTTTTAAAGATTTAAAAAGTCGCTATAATAGATCTATAGCATAACCGTGGCTCTGATACCACTGTTGGGTATCACTCTGATATCATTGCGACGTTGTTAAGGCCCATCATCCATGGCACACTAGACCCGTCACAAGATACCTCAGAAACTTGTTTTACGGCATGCCTCTCGACAATGCCCAACCCATTATAAGATCACCATCTTATCTGGACTTGGTACGGTAAAAGCGATTACTTCGGGTCGGCTCATAACCCGTGAACCCGTACTCAAGCTCAATAAGCTCTGATACCACTGTTGGGGTTTTGGCGGACCCCCAGAACTCGGGTCTGTGTCCGTCCTAAGTCGGACGGACCACAAAGGCACAAAAGCGCAGCGAAAATCGAAAATCAAAATTTTCTACACTAGCTAAACTATATAGCTAGGATCTGAGGGAGCCAAAACCTAGCCCGATCTATGCCAACTTGGGGTGGATCTGACCACCCCAAGAGGGATCTACTCTAAAGCGACTAATTAAAATCTACACTAAAAACTACTTAACCACATACCCGGAATCTTGGCCCTGGAGCAGGCAAGATGTACCGCACAGTCTTCAGAAGATCCTCGTAGCCGAGCCGCTTTGACTCAATCCGCCTGAGCCGCCTCGCACCCTCACACCGATCCGCCCGAGCCGACTTTCGCCTCCGAGCCGATCACACGCGATAGAAAGTTTCACTTGAGAAGAACCCGCGTCTTAGACGTTCGGATCAAGATCCAAACCCCCTTCGTAGTCTTGCTAGGACTACTCCGGAGAATAGGAAGAGAGAGATAGAAAAGTTCAGTCGCCGATCGAGCTTGCTCTAAAAGTCTGGAGCTACTCGATCGATGACTTGGTGTGTTTTTCAACGAAGAGAGTGCACCCCTATTTATATAGGGAGTCGGCACTCACTCCTTCGTTGCGAGCAATGTGGGACATTCGCAAAATGGGAGAAAAAACAATTAAGCCAATTTGGCTTAATTTCTAGTTTAAGTGAGCTTTTCATAAAAGCAAACTTTAACTAATTAATTCTCTTTGCACATTAAACCTTATACACTAAACAAGATATCAATCTGAAAAGCTTTGAATGGTGAACGTGTAGGAACTGACGGCGACGAATTTCGACTTCGTTTAACCCCTCAAACAATTGCTCAAAGTTGGGCAAATTATCGCAATTCGTAGCCGTCATTTGGGGTTTCAAAAACCCCTAAATTGACTTAAGCTGCGGGCACGCCTGCTAGCGGGCGCGCCCGCCCAAGGGGGGCAAAGGTGGGCCGCACGCCCGCTGGGCAGCGGGCGTGCGCCTGCTGTAAGCAGCGGGCACTGGCCCGCTGCAACAGCGGGTGCGGGCCCGCTGTGCAATGGGCCACGCCAGCTACTGCAGCGGGTGCCCGCCCGCTGCAGCCAGCGGGTGATGCCTGCTGCTGCAGCGGGCCGCGCCCGTTTGCCTTTGCCTATGGGCTTATTTGCCCAGTGGGTCTAACCCACTTCGCCTTGGACTGTTTTCGCGTTTCCGGGCTCGTTTGAGCTCCGATTTGGACACGGTTTGAACCTGTGTTTAGACCGGGACGATCCCATCATCTAGGTAACCCCTTCCAATATATGTGTTCCTACTAAATTTGTCGTAACCAATTTACGACACGTTTAATCATAGTTTGCATCAAATGCAACGTTTGTCCCTATTGCTATTGCGACTAACTTTCACAACAAGCTTTGTGAATATCATCAAATGATATCTCTCTCTATTCTATCTTCCTATTACTAAGACACGAACACTACTCGGTGTGAGACCCTACAGCCTAACCTTACTACAGGTTGGGGCTCAGAACCCTTAGACGATGGTCACTACGAGCAGTAGCCGTCATCCCTGTTTCAGAATCATCATAACGTGATCGACCCTTTGACAAAAGCATCATTGGGTTTGTATTGGCTGTGTCAGTGATGAACCCCTTAGCCGTAGTCCCTTCGTCAAGACTGTGTTCTTGTTGTCCTAGGGTATGGTTTACTGTCAACCCTATTAGACAACATTGGTCAGTATACGGCGGTCTTTATTGTATACATGTTGTATTTCTTACAACGCACCCCGGCCGAGGATTGACATAAAGACCGTACTGAGCCTGTAACACTAACTTCCCTCTAACGGAAGTGACGAATCTCATCTTAGTCATCTACTCGCCTCGAGAGCTTCGGGTGCAGCTCAACCTAAGATCTTTCAGCAGGCCTAGCCTCGAAGCTAGATCATAGGTCTAAGCTACACCGTTCACTCACAGGTTTGTACAAATGACTTCAGGTCTTAAGGACCAGCTAACCTATCATCACCCTAGAGTTATTAAAGACAGTTCAGTTAAAGTCATCCATTTAATAACTCTTATGTTGTCGTTCAGTGAACTCATTCTCCAATGAGCACCTGTGTCTCGTCTCCGACTTCACCAAGTCGAATGACTATGAGATCATCATTACCCTAAGGTAAGACTAAGACACAGTGGTCTATCCGATGTGTCGATATCCTGTTCTCGACACATCTATGACCACGAACCGTTTAAGACTTATGTTTATATATTCGGTCGCTTACTTACTCATAATCGAGATCTCATCTAGATACGTAAGGACATAACTATAATTCTATGGATATTATCTAAGTATATTAATACGAACTATTTATACTTAGAATAATAGGTACCATATACGGTATGAACAAGACGTATACTTTAGGATAAATGCCTTATGGGCATATATTCTCCTACAAAGATAAGAACCCTCGAAAGAGGAAAAATCCTAGAGCAATAATAACGATACCACCACAGGATGCTGAGCTCAGCCCAGCTACCTCTCCCCACCTAACAACCCCTGAAGAGGAAAATATATGTGAAATATCATTAAATTATGTACGTACTGGGGAGGTACTGGACAGAAAAAGCACAATCATCGATGATAACTTCGCACTCATTATTGCCACTCATATCACTGAATACGATGATGAGACCGATCCATGCTCTCTAACAGAATGTAAACGTAGAGAGGATTGGCCAAAGTGGAACGATGCAATAGGAGTAGAGCTGGACTCACTCTCGAAGCGCAAAGTTTTTGGACCTGTAGTCCTAACACCAAAGGGTGTTAAACCTGTGGGATATAAATGGGTATTCGTGAGAAAAAGAAACGAGAATAATGAGATCGTGCGTTATAAAGCGCGCCTTGTTGCACAAGGCTTTTCCCAACGATCAGGAATAGACTATGATGATACCTATTCCTCGGTCATGGATGCGATCACTTTCCGTTTCATTATTGGCTTATCCACAAAGGAAGGCTTGGATATGCAGCGCATGGACGTTGTGACTGCATACCTCTATGGTAATATAGATAAGGACATCTATATGAAAATCCCAGATGGATACAAACTACCGACAAAAATGACAAAAAGACCTCGGGACGTCTACTCTGTCAAACTCCAGAGATCACTGTATGGTCTAAAACAGTCAGGTAGAATGTGGTACAACAGACTCAGTGAATTCCTAGTGCAACAAGGATTCACAACAAACGAAGTCTGCCCTTGCATCTTTATAAGAGCAAAGGGAACAGGATTCGTAATTATTGCCATCTACGTAGACGACCTGAACATCATCGGATCTCCTGAAGAGATAGGTGAGATATCCAAAAGTCTCACACAGACTTTTGAGATGAAAGACCTTGGCAAAACAAAGTTCTGCCTAGGCTTACAAATTGAACACTTAAGCGGAGGAATCCTGTTACACCAATCGACATACACAAAGAAAGTGCTGAAAAACTTCCTTATGGACAAATGTCATCCGCTTAGCACACCAATGGTCGTTAGATCATTGGATGTTGACACAGACCCCTTCCGATCGCTAGAAGAGGGAGAGGAAACACTGGGTCCCGAAGTACCCTACTTAAGTGCAATTGGAGCACTCGTATACCTGGCAAACTGCACACGTCTCGATATAGCGTTCGCAGTTAACTTACTAGCCAGATACAGTTCTGCGCCCTCAAAGCGCCACTAGAATGGAGTTAAGCAACTTTTGCGCTACCTCCAAGGGTCTGTGGAGATGGGACTATACTTCAAGAAAGGTGTATCCTCCGACTTGGTCGGTTATGCAGATGCAGGATACAGGTCCGACCCACATACCGCAAAGTCCCAGACCGGTTTCGTGTTCACGTACGGTGGGACGGCCATCTCATGGAGATCCGTGAAGCAGACATCGACAGCAACCTCATCCAACCACTCCGAGCTCATTATGATCCACGAAGCTAGCAGAGAATGCTTTTGGCTTCGATCAGTCATCAACCATATCCTCAAGACCACCAGCCTGAAGACGGGAGATCATGGACCTACCACCATGTATGAAGACAATGCTACCTGCATCGCTCAACTACGAGGTGGCTACATCAAAGGTGACAGGACGAAGCACATTTCCTCCAAGCTCTTCTGGACGCATGAACAGCAAGTGGCCAACCAGATCGACATCCAGCAGATCCAGTCTTGCAACAACCTAGCAGACATATTCACTAAATCTTTGCCTCGCAGTACCTTTAGAAAACTTGTACTAGGAATTGGGATGAGACAGTTGAGAGATTTACAAGCCTGAAGCTTGTACTTATCAGGGGGAGTTAATGTAGTGATGTACTCTTTTTCCTTGGCTACTGGTTTTTCCCACTGGGTTTTTCATAGCCAAAGGTTTTAACGAGGCAGCCACATCAACTCTGGATCCAGAAGTATCCACCCCCGATGTTATCCATCGATCAGGGGAAGTTACAGAGACTTGTACTCTTTTCCCTTATCCACTGGTTTTTCCCACTGGGTTTTCCTTGGCAAAGGTTTTAACGAGGCAAGTACTCTTAAACTTAGGGATCCAGAAGTATACATAGACCCATGATCAGATAAGCTCTATGAACCCTGAAGCATTCATCACGGCTTACATCAATGGATGGATATGGGGAAGTGTTATAAACGGGCTTTTGGTGGGCTTACCCGTTAGTGGGTATCCACCCATTATGTAACCCTACTACTATAAATACAGGGCTATGGACTCCATAGCCAACACGTTTACAACATCATTCAATTTATTTCAATGCATAGAAGTATAGGTGTTTAATTGCAATACTCTTGACAATTTTGGCAACTAGTCAAGCAAAATATTGTTTTCAAAGTTTTTATGTGCTTGAAAAATAGCTAAGTATACAATAGCTAGATTTATGTCAGCTTTCGTCTTTAGACTGGCTTTATATAAATCTTGCAATTGTTTTGACATACATTAATGACCAAATAGGTCTTGCCAGTCTTTACTAGACTTGGTTAGCCATTGCTATTTTTTTCGAGCTATACTTTTTCCCTTTCCCCATTTTTGTTTATGTTCCTTGTAATTTCTATGCTTATCATGTATCCATTTCTCCACATTTATAATTTTCTTGGAGAGAGGAAGCATTAGCCTCACTTAGGAGGATGCAATCTCCCACTATTTCTTTCTTCCAATTTTTATACATTTTGCAGGAAGAAGAAGTATTGGTCTCACTAAGGAGACATTTATTAGGGTATGAGATGCCCCGTTTCTTCTTCTTTTTGCAGTTGTGGAAGAAGAAATACGACTCAAGGGGAAAATGTAAGGGTGCGATACTTGTTCATTAATATGTTTCTCGCTTAATCTGTCAAGTCACAACTTCAAGCGTAATTTTATTTTTTATTTTTCATGACAGAATTATTGCTCAGGGCTAGATATAAGAATCATGTTACATGAGATGAGATCACTTAGCAGTGATATGGCATCCTTTTGGTGTCCATATTAGTCTGTAATTAGACCATAGATATTGTAGGATCTATTAACCGTGGGGTGCTCATCTTTTAATATTTGTGTCTAGAAGATGGCAACAATAAATTTCGCATTCCTTTGCATTCATTTATTTGTTTATAAGGGAAGAACGGTATTGTCATTTTCACTGGAACTTTAGGTCTAATTGCCAATAATTTTTATTCAAAGATTTGAAAACAATAATTGCGACATATGCCATTATGCATAATTATTTATAAGCACAATTGCAAATATTGATATAAAAATATAAATTATATCATGCAAAGGCAATTATAATGAATAGGCTAATTGTGTAGATCGGCATGTCACCACATAAAAATAATGTTCCAAAGTACATCTTACAGTCCATTTTACACAAATGAAAGAGAAAATTATAATTTTGGAACCCACTTGGGTCCCATTGAAAATCTTCATTTTCAGGAGTGACCTCCGACTCTATGGAATTGGTCATCAGTCTTGGGCATTACATATTATTCATCACTTCAATTTCTCTCAAATGAAAAAGAAAAGTGCAGAAAAAGTAAAATATGGGACCAAACAGCCGATCCAAAACCACAATTAGCCATTCATGCAAAATTTGTGTGTATAAAACATATATAATGCATCACATGCATCACAAATTCAGAATAGGATAAATACATCAAATTTAACACTTAATAATTATTCATATCACAGGCCGATGTGATACACAGTTAGGTTAGATAACTAACTGCAGAGTGGTCGCAGAATCTTCATAATTATTAAGTTAATACTCGCACAAGATAACATAAATTTATCCCAGAAAATGTGGCAGAAAAGTGTGATGCAAGGCATATAAATATGATCCAAAAATAGGCATCATATATTAAAATATGCTATAAATCAGTTGTGCATATAGGGGTCAATTCAAATAAATTTGAAAGGTGCCCTATTATATTTTATTTTGTAAAAAGGAAGAAAGTTTCCTTTTTATGCCGCCAAAATTCCCCAAAAGTCTTCTTTTGCCCCCATAAAAATCCCCAAAAGTCCTCTGACTACCAGCCTGCTCGTCCGAGCCAGTAGTCAGAGGAGCCCAACAAATGCAAGGCGACGTCTCTATAAAATTGGAGCTTCCTTACGCTCGACTGAGCAACATGACGCTCGGGTGAGCGACTCAACTCGCTCGCCCGAGCGGCCCTTTCTCAAGCACCAAGACGGTGCCAAGGAGATCACTACACAAGGCAGCACTAGGTCGAGCGAACACTGTGCACGGCCGAGCGGTAGGTCGGCAGACTCTAAATTGACTTGAATTAATGGGTTTCGGGTTGGGTTTTCTTGTAAAACTCGAACCCAAATAGTTTTGTATAAATAGTGAACAACTTTTAGAGTATGTTAAGCATTATTTTTCTGTAGCTAAACACTTAGAGCTATTTTGGAAGCTCTCTATTGGTAATCTCGTTTGCAATCTATTTACTAGTTTGTGGTTGGATTTCTTTGATTTCTTTACCATTGCTCTTATTTCTCTTGCTCTCTCTATTGAAATTGATTTCATGCAATTTGACCGGTTAGATATGCTTATCTCTATTGCTATCATATTTAGAGCTTTTGTCATGCTAGAGTAGTGGGTTTCTAGGGCTTAGGGAGGATCCCTAGGAGCTTAGGGATTGGATGATAGGTTAGACCTCCGTTGGACGAATCTAGGGTCTCCCTATGGTGGTTTGAACAAGGGTTTTGAGGGATTAATCTTAGGATTGGAGGACCGCGAAAGCGACTCCATATACTAGGGAGAATCAACACAAATCCGATTTGGGATTAGTGGTCGTTTTCCGGGGCTCGCGCTCACGAGGTTGACCCAAGAGCCGAGGGAACCACTAACCCCCAATCTGCTAACTGATGACTACAAAAGTAGCCTGGCTGCTAGAATCAACCATAGGATGGCGTTGCATTCCGTAGTATACGAGTGCCTACAGATTGCAAGGCGGGACCCAAGTGTCAAGCGTAATGTACGCATTCCCGTATGAAGCCGATAGCGAGAGCACGGCTCCGTATAGGGATGGGTTAGACGAGCATGACGACGGAAGTCTAACGCCCATTCCCATCTCCGAATGTGATACTCCTACCCTAATCCATCGTCCGACGGAAGATCAATTTGTAATGCCCTGATAGCTACTGCACAAGTACTAGAGGGGGGGTGAATAGTACTTTAAAATAATTAAGAAGATAATTCCTAATTATCTTGCAAACTCAACCAATAATGTGGAAATGAAAATGTGACAACAATAAAATACAATCGCAAACAAACGATATAACGGGTTCGGATCCACCCAAGTCTCCCCGACTTGTTCCCGGTGATCCTACGTCCCAAACACCTGGATCCCCTCCGGATACTTGAGTTAGAAACCTCTAACTCAAATTTGCACTATGAAATTCTTGTAGAAAACCTCTACAAGATCAAATCCTACACAAATGAAAATGTGATTCCCACAAACCGGAATCACACATAACTCTCACAAACCGAGAGAAACACTTGCAATATAAAATTAAATGAAATAAGAAATGCTTACCAACAAAATCCTATGCCTTGAGTAAACTTACGATTTTAGGGCAAGGAGGATTTTGGAGGAGAAGAAGTCACCAAACCCTAGCTCCAAGAAGTTGACCAGCAATAGAAGCCTAGGGAGGAGTTGGTGACCTTGAATCAAGCTCTTGGCTTGAGTGACTCACAATCAATGAATCTCTCTAGAGGAATAAGAGTGAGGGAGAGATTCTTGTGAGAAATGAAAGCTTGGAAATGAGAAATAAATGCTTCTCTTTGATTCTCTAAAATGCAATTAATATCAGCTTTGAATGCTTAGCAAGAAGCCCTTCAAGTATATATAGGATAGAGGAAAGAGAGAGCAAAAATCGTGGCATTTAATGCTCCAACGGCTCTATTCTGAAGCAGTCTAGTCGGTCAAAGAAGGATCACTGACCGACTAGTTTCTCAACTAGTCGGTCGGTGATTCAACATGAACCGACTAAGAGGTGAACAGCCAATATGTAAAGTTCAGGAGATAGAGAACTAGTCGGTCTAAGAAGACTTGTCAACCGACTAGTTTGACAACTAGTCGGTCGTGAGTGTTCTTTGACAGACTAAGAGTTGAAATAGTATAGGCTGAATTCAAAAAGAACTAGTCGGTTTAAGAACAAATTCCAACCGACTAGTTTCACAACTAGTCGGTCGATAGTTGATCTTTGACCGACTAATTGTAAACAGTAGCTCAGGCTGTGAAATGAAAGACATAACTAGTCAGTCTAAGAAGGATTCCTAACCGACTAGTTTGACAACTAGTCGGTCGGTGAACCTTCTTGGACCGACTAACGGTAAATAGTGAATGAGCTGAATTTGAGTAGGATATCTAGTCGGTTCAAGAAGGATTGCCGACAGACTAGATTGCCATCTAGTCGGTTGGTTCCTCTTCTTGAACCAACTAACATGCACAAGAAGCCGCGAAATGAAGCGTGAAGCTTCGGGAAAGTTTGTATGGGCTTCTAAGATAATCCTAGCTCTAAGATATGAGCGTTAAGAAGATTTTAATGTAAGACCTACTCAAGGCTTAACATTCTACGAAAAGAAGCTAGAAGACTATAAATAAAACTTGACGTACCGTCTTCAAAAGCTTCAATCGAATCTTCTTGACTTCAATAATGCTCCTAGAGCTTCAACGAAGCTTCAGGCACACGATCACGCGCTTTGAGAAGTCTTGAGACGTCGCGTTTGATGTTCATAGAATTTTGGCGACGATCTCCATAACTGCGCTCACAAAGAGTTAGTTCACGATATTTATGTTTGTTCATCATCAAAACCAAATCCGGGGAATCAATACTCAACATTCTCCCCCTTTTTGGTGATGAAAAACCAACATAAATAATAATCAAAAATAATGATTCAAATGAAATTTACTTATTCCCCCTGCATTGATGACACGTTAGTTCCATATTAAATAATAATCATACGCATCAAGCAGACGAGGAAAGTATAAAATATGAATCCAATTATTGAAATTTAGGATCTAAATCCATTTTTATATCTTAACTCCCCCTGAATCTAACATATCAAATTAGATTCATGGTAAATTGTTTTAATTTATCATTTAGCACATCGTCATTATTAATTCTCTCCCCCTTTGGCATTAGCAAAAAGAGTGGGAGGAGATCAACGACAACCACAATGGCTACAAATAAAAGCACGGGAGTCGTAGAATACGACCACGGTCCAAATGACACCAAAGTACAATACGAAGTAAATCAAAGCGTGCCAACAAGACCATAGTCGATAATCGAAAAATAAAATCATCAAAACTCAAATCAATTTCATGTATTGAGTTATGGAACATACTCTCCAATATCAACATTCTTGATGAATTAAGTGCATGGAAAACAATTCTTTGTTTTCATAGAATTAATTTCTATTAAATCAAGATAGTCGTCGAGCGACGAAGTCAACATCAGAGACAAAAATATAAATAATGTGCACACAGAAGTAAATGTCAACACGATGTGTGTGTGTGTGTGTGTGTGTGTGTATATATATATAACATGGTACACCAAAATGTATACATCCGCCAACATACATAAAAACGATCGAAAGACCGGTGCACACATACAACATATGTCTCAACAGACATCAAAATGAATATACATCAAAAAGTGTATCATCAAACATCCAAAAATATCAAAAATCCAAAACCACCAACTATCCTACCCCACTCTCTCACGACAAAATATATCATCCAAAGTGCACATGGGAGAGTCCTCCAACGCAAGCTCAGGAGGTGGAGGCAGGATCAGCAGCAGCAGCAGGTTCTGCAGAAGGGGTGGTGGTCACTGGGTCGACAGGTGTGTCCACAGAAGGGAGAGTCGCAACAGGAGTGGTCTCGGGAGCACCAGTAGAAGTATCCATCGAAGGAATGGTGGCAGCAGGTGTGCTCTCGGGAGCACCAGCAGAAGTAGCAGCAGCAGACGTACCCTCTGGGGCACGAAGAGAAGATCCAACAAGCTCCTGGAGATCAGCCTCATCCATTTCCTCCTCGTCAGAAACTGAAGGAGGAATCTCAATGCCCAAGTGAGAGCAGATGCGAGCTAGCATCTCCTCAGAACGAGAAACACGAGACTCCACACATCGCAGGCAAACTGCAAACGTAGCAAGTGACGGAGTAGGTGGAGGAGCAGCTGAAGAGGTACCCTCGGTGGCAGAAGGGGTAGTCCTCTGAACATGACGAAGCACCGCAAGAGACTTCTTGATGGCCGTCGCATTCAGAGGAGGACCCAACGGACGCTGGTCATCGGGATGGAGAGGGACCCCGAAGTGACGAAATACAAGGGTCAAAAGACAAGGATTTGGGATGTGAGTAGATTTTGTGGACTTTCGGATGCATTCAAAAGATTCCATCTTATCTAGGATGATACGAGCCCAATTGATCTTGCTCCCCATGAAAAGAGCGTAGATCAGCTTGAGGAATGGCTGGGATGGCAAGCTAGAGGAGCCGTTCTTCGGAATGAGGCACAACTTGAAGATAAGATTCAAGACCCAAGCATTCGGCTTAAATGATTTTGAGGGGACGCCAATCATGGCGGGAGGGATAACATGAAACATCTCGACAAGCATGGTCTGATCAAGATCATGGATATTATCCACGGAGATATCAGCAGGAAGAAGGCCAGAGGATGACACACCTATCAACTCCCCTAAGATTTCTGTCGTGAGGACAATAGGTGTCCCCAAGGCAGTCGTCTCAATGGAGTGAGTTTCGTCATACACACCCCGTACTCGATTTGCATAGAATAATTTGACGAGTCGGGGGTACGGGTGAGGGTTTGCCTTGGGGTCATGGCGAAGATAATCTATGAGGCCGCTATAGGAAAGAAGATCGGTGAGATGTGGAAAATCGGAGAACTGAACAAAGTGCTCCAATATCAATGGACAGTGCTCAATACGGTTGTAAGCCGCGAGACACAACGGGTCATCGCGACACAACGATATATCGACACCACCCAAAGGCATGGGAGCCTTCTCCTTAGACGGACGAGTGCTAGATCGAGGAGTAGGAGTAGGAGCCCTATCGGTAGGCTCGGACTCAGGGATATACTCGTCGTCGGAGTCAGAAGCGGGAGGAGTGGGTGCACGAAAGGAGGCTGAAGACACAAGATGCTTCTTAGGCTTGGGTTTAGATGTGGTTCTAGGCTTGGCAACGGTAGTTCTCTTCTTCTTAAGAGGAGGCGAAGAAGAAGAGGGACGGGTGGTCTTGGCTCGGTGTTTGGATTGAGGGGGGTCCGTAGGAGGAGACTCGACGGTCATGGGAGACGGACTAGATGGACGGATGGGGATACGTGTCTTCGCCATGATCGAGACGAGACAACACAAACTGACGCACTAAATCGACACAAACGAAAGAAATTAACCTTGGTCGAACCCTAGTTCAAATGAAAACGAAATAGAACGAAAAAAAAGTAGAGATCAAACCCTAAAAAGGTGTGAGAGAGAGATACCCTAGGTCGGAAGGAGGAGAGGATTGATCGGCACAGGCAGACGGTGGCCGGAGACAGCGACAGACGGCGGGAACGGCGGAGGGAGATGGAGGGTCGCAGGGGTTTAGGGGGTCTGAGAGAATTTTCGCACCGATTAGAATGGATTCTAATCGGTGCGGGGAGAATATAAAACGATTGGAATGCCAAAAGACGCAACAGTCCCTGCGCATTTAGTCGGTCACAGTTCAAGCGCTGACCGACTAGAATGAGATCTAGTCGGTCGGCCAATGAGCGTGAACCGACTAAGTGCAAACAGTAACTGAAGCCAAATTTTGAGCAAGAGTTAGTCGGTCTGAGTTCATTCACTGACCGACTAGAACTGAATCTAGTCGGTCGGCCATTGAACTAGGACCGACTAAAAGAGTCCAAAAATTTGAAAATTAGAAATTTTGAGTTCTCTCCTAATCGCACTTGGACGAAACATCGAAATACTCTCATATATCATTAATCTACCCCATAAAACATCGAAAGATATAAATACGACGTTCATGAATATTTCGAGCATAAATTCCGAAAATTCAACCAAAAATCCAGAAAATCTCAACAATTCTAGCATGAGCATATATAAGGAAAATTATTATCATGCAAGATTATTGAAAATATGAATCCTAAATCTCGGATTCACCCATAATCCCCAATTCTCGACGTAACCGCACAAAGGAGTCTTCCTTGAGTGCTTTCGTGAAAATATCGGCAATTTGCTTCTGGGTTTCAACGTACACTAAAATGATGTCCTTTTTAGCAACATGGTCATCTAGGAAATGGTGACGGACATATATGTGTTTAGAACGGGAATGGTGTACCGGATTCTTAGAGAGACATATTGCACTTTGGTTGTCCACCATGATAGGGCAAGTATCACAGTTTATACCAAAGTCTTTAAGAGTGTGTCTCATCCAAAGAACCTGAGCACATGCAGCACCGGCGGCAATATATTCCGCCTCGGTGGTTGAAAGTGATACGGAATTCTGCTTCTTGGAAAACCAAGAGACAAGAGAATTTCCTATAAAATGGCAAGTGCCACTAGTACTTTTCCTATCGGATTTACATCCCGCATAATCTGCGTCACTATATGAGATTAACTCATATGTGCTAGACTTTGGATAAAGTAATCCGAAGTCGAGTGTGTAACTTAAATAACGGAAAATACGTTTTACCGTTACTAAGTGAGATTCCTTAGGTTGAGCCTGATAACGAGCACATACACATATGGCAAACATAATATCGGGCCTACTATAGTAAGATATAATAAACTACCTATCATACCTCGATATAGACGAATGTCTACATCTTTGTCGCTCGTATCTTTATCAAGATGTGTAGTAGTGCTCATTGCAGTCTTCTTGCCTGAGGCATTCTCCATTCCAAATCGCTTTAGCAACTCCACCGTGTACTTGGTTTGGTGGATGAAGATTGCATCGTTCATTTGGCGAATTTGGAGACCTAAGAAATATTTGAGCTCACCCATGTGGCTCATCTCAAATTGGTCCTTCGTAACATTAGAAAACTCTTCGCAAAGAGTGAAGTTAGTAGCACCGAAAATGATATCATCAACATAAATTTGAACTAAAATAATATCATGATTCGAATACTTAATAAATAATGTAGAATCAACTTCACCTATTTTAAAACCCAAATCCAAAAGAAAGTTCTTTAGGCGGTCATACCAAGCTCAAGGAGCTTGTCTCAAACCGTAAAGTGCTTTCTTAAGTTTGAAAACGTGATTTGGAAAATTTTCATTTATAAAACCCGGAGGTTGAGAAACATAAACTTCCTCAACAACATCTCCGTTTAAAAACACACTTTTTACATCCATTTGAAAGAGTTTAAAATCTTTATGGCATGCAAAAGATAACAATAACCTAATAGATTCTAATCTAGCTACCGGAGCAAAGGATTCTTCGAAATCTATACCTTCCTCTTACCTGTAGCCTTGAGCTACTAACCGAGCTTTGTTCCGGACGACGATTTGGTTCTCGTCGGTCTTGTTCTTGAAAATCCACTTCGTTCATATTACGGTGTGGTTCTTTGAAGGCAATGGAACAAGCTCCCAAACCTCATTCCTCTCAAATTGAATGAGTTCCTCCTCCATGGCTAAGATCCAAGCACTATCTTCGCACGCTTCGTTAATGTTCTTTGGCTCAATTGAGGAGGCAAAGGAACAATGAGCGAAGTAGTTGACTTGAGATCTCGTCTTGACACTATCAAGTATGTTGCCAATGACTTGCTCTTGGGGATGGTCACGAACTGTATGAAGCCGTTTGGAAATTCCCTGATCACTAGGAACATTCTCAAAAGTATCATCAGTAGGGTTAGTATCAATAGAATCAATAGACTTAGAATTACCAATAGAATCACATAAAACATCCATGGAGTCATCATCATTAGTAATTCTAGTAGGGACGAAATTTTCATTAAATGAAACATGAAGTGATTCCTCGATCGTTGAGGTTCGTTTGTTGTATATCCGGTAGGCTTTGCTACGGGAGGAATATCCAACAAATATCCCCGCATCGGATCTTGGATCAAATTTATCCAAACTACCGTACGTGTTTTTAATAAAACATTTTGCGCCGAAAACTCGAAAATGTTTAACTTGAGGCAATCTACCAAACAACAATTCATAACAAGTTTGTTTGGTGTCGGGCCTCAAAAGTATTCTATTAAACACATAGCAAGCGGTATGTACCGCTTCCGCCCAAAATTGATGGCCAAGTTGGCTATCATCCAGCATAGTGCGAGCACATTCCAATAGCGTCCTATTCTTCCTCTCAACTACACCATTTTGAGGGGTGCGCGAGGGAAAGAAAAGGTGTGAGTAATACCAACTTCATCACAAAAATTTGAGAAAGACTCATTCTCAAATTCCCCTCCATGATCACTACGAATAGTGACAATGGTGGTTCCAATGAGATTTTGTACTTTCTTAAAAAATATTGTGAAGTTTTCAAAAGCATCATTTTTATTACTTAATGAAAATACCCAAGTAAATCTAGAAAAGTCATCAACGATGACAAGTCCATATCGTGCATTTCCTAATGAAGCAACTCTAGTTGGCCCAAAAAGATCTAGATGTAATAGCTCTAGAGGCCGCTTAGATGAAATGCTTTTCTTAGGTTTGAATGACGATTTAGGAAGCTTGCCTCGTTGACACGAGTCACAAAAGCTTTTCTTTTGAAAGACAAGCTTATGAAAGCCTTTAATAGAATTTAACTTGGAAAGTTTGAAAAGTGTTCCAAAGTTCACATGACCAAAATGTCGATGCCATAAGTGTTGTTCACTTGTGTTGGCAATGAGACATTGTTCATGTGATTTTGAAAGATCTAATATATAAATATCCTTATGGCGTGTGCCAGAAAATAACAAATCATTATTATCTTTTCTCAAAATATGACACATTCCTTTCGCAAAGCTAACTTTGTAACCTTTGTCACAAAGTTGGCTTATTGAAATAAGATTGTGATTTAATCCTTTAACAAGGTAAACATCACTTATTAGTGGTTTAGAAGGATTACCTACTTTACCAACACCAATGATGGTTCTGCTCTCGTTGCCTCCAAAGACGACTCGGTTCCCATTTGCAATGGGCACCACTCCGAAGAGCAATTGAGCATCACCCGTCATGTGTTTTGAACACCCGCTATCGAGTATCCAATTATTCTTGGAGCTAAATTTGGATTTGTTGCTCCGTTTCTTTTTCTTGAGTACCTAAAGATAGAAATAGCATTCCATGGTACCCAAGGTCATTGGGTCCTAAAAGATTAGGCCTTTGGAAGCCAAGTCCAATTGGACTTAGACTTCCCAATGTAATCATCATTATACACGACATCCATAAAATAAGAATTCATGTATGCTTGTTTCTCATGCATGTTAGTGTTCTTCGGGCCCCAAATAGTGAATATTTTGGGAGCCCTATTCCTATTGGAAGCATGCATACGTTGTTGATTTCTACGTGATGCATGTCGTGGATATGCATATAGCACATGATGAAATGGTGGTGGCGACATATGATATGATGCATGATGGTAATCATTCATATGATAATGTGGATGAACATATGCATGTGGAGGAACACGTACGTGAGGGTGTCTCACTTGGTGTGCACGTGCTCGTGGACGTGAAGCATAAAAATCATCATAATTGTGAACTGGTGGAGTAGGATGTGTGTTTCTGCCACGCCCCGCTTCCCAAAACGACGGAAGCGAAACGTGATAAGGCCCGCTTAGGCCGGAGCTGAGAAGCTCGGACCCAATAAGCGTCTGTAGGGGGTACCATTTTAAAATTTTCAGGTTCTTGCATTTATAAGGTTCGAAACAACAGAAAGTACAGAAGGAAGGTTGCATTCATAATATAATTTAATATCCAGTGAGTACAAAAGTCTAAAGAGAGGAAAGCCTAAGCATGGCTACAAACTATCGAAAGAGCAAACTAAAAGTAGTAACCTCTGAAGGTGGCGACCGTAAAGTCCTCAAGGTCTAGTCCTCGTCAGCACGTACTCTATGTTGACGTCCTCGGGCTCCACGTACTCCGGTAAGTCTGCCTCGTCGACGTACTCTGGCTCAACACCTGACATACAGCACCAAAAGAAGGAACTGTACGTCAGGTAAGGTCTACAAAAAGGGTCAGACCAAACTGCAAGTGTATCGACTATTTAACAACGGTTTACTGGTTGATTAGCATGCTGAGGTTATAACAGAGGAACAAAAGAACGTAAGCGCAGCAGGAAAGTAAAACGTGACAAGTAGTAGTCGTAGCGTGTGCTACCAAACTACGAGACTAACCTAACAGGTGTCAAGACAAATCGGGACATGGCGGGACAAGACAAGACAAGTGTGACACGAAAGGGTTCACGCCTTACGGTTCGAGGGGGATCAGACCCTCTTACCGTGTGCACGCTCAACCCTACCCTAAACCCAAGTATTTAAGACGTGAAAAGACAAGGGATCACTCGCTCTAGCTTGGCGAGTGCCCTATTGCCCTCTGGGCTGTGTAACAAGACAAGGGATCACTCGGAGAGTGCCCTATTGCCCTCTGGGCTGTGTAACAAGACAAGGGTCACTCGGAGAGTGTCCTATTGCCCTCTGGGCTGTGTAACAAGACAAGGGATCACTCGGAGAGTGCCCTATTGCCCTCTGGGCTGTGCAAGATGGGACGGGACGTGACAAGATAGGGAAGGTTATTCTAGGGTGTCCACACGCACACACACACAAGATAGTCCTATGATGTCAAAAGTTGTTGTTGTCGGGCTCAGACTTCATCATCAAGTCTGAGCCGTCAAAGGACGTCCCGGACGCTATCATTTCACGTCCGGTTCTCTTCGTTCACAGTTAACAGTTCTAACAAACTAAGGCCTAAGCACGGCCAAAAGTGCAAGTGGATACACTTGCATGTGGTGGCGAGTGTGCCGTCCTCCCGGAGCGTCTCGTCCAAGCGTCTCGTCAGCGGAAGTCCGTCTGAAATAGTGTCACGTCAACGGTCTCATGTCACGTTTTTCAATAAACCTATTTAGGTTTTGTTTCTAGGTTGTCGGGACTACCCTAATCGTCAAAGTCACAATTTTGGTGTTTTATCGACCTAAATCGACCACTACCCTATGTGCACAGAAAATTTGTTCGATGGTCGATTTCTACAGTAAGCAGCCTTTTATTGGTGCGGAAAGGTAAATTTAATTATTGTTGTCCAGTTTTAGTTAAGATTCAGTTTGCTACAGTGTGGGTTTTGCTATGAGTTAGGGGAAACCAACCTGAATGATGATTTACCGTGAATCGGGCGTCGAGTCTGGAAACGGTGGAGGTGTTCGTGTCCCCGACTGCGGGTAGCGCAGTGAAGGTCGTCTCGGGATCGCCTCAGGATCGTAACGGTTGCGGGTAGCGCAGCTGAGATGTCACGGCTACGGAATGTTGTCGCGTGGCGTCTCGGCTACGGGTAGCGTAGCTGAGAGCGTTCTGGTACCGGACTAGAAGTACGGCCGGCGAGCAAGATCAGTTCGTCGGCAAGACAACGTGCATGGCCAACACCACGAAAAATGACGTCGAGGAGTCGCGGGACAGCGAGCAAAGGGGAAACAGCAGCCACGGGCCAAAACAGCGAGCACGAAAACGTGCACGGAAGCGTACGGTGACACGGGAAAAGTGGCCGCGATGGGAAGACCAAGTCAGCGAGCGAGGGGGTGATTGGCGCCTAAAACAGTGAGGGGGAGGCGTGACAGGGGTCTTAAAACGTCAGGGACGACACCAAGGCCATGCGCCAAGGTGGCGAAGCCCCGGCGATTAGTATTCCCTCCAGCGGTCTACAAATGGCGGGGAGAGGAGTTCCCGGTGGTCAAATCACCTTCTCCGGCGTGTTGACAGGGGTTCCAGCGGTCAGAGGGGTGACCACGAGGCGTCCGGTGGCAGAGATGCGACGGAGCGCGCTATGGATGTGAGAGGGAGGTGCGGCAAATGCTGGAAGAGCGTTGCACGGCGGGGAGTGCATCAGGCGGCCGGCGCTGGAAGAGCAACAGGCGGCGGGTGGCTCGGTCACGACGGCAGCGCGGGAATTCACGACGGCGGTTAACGGTGCTTGCACAGGGATCGGGGTCAGCGGCGCTCGGGGCTGCGCAGCAGGCGCCGGCGAGGCTGCGCGCTGTGGATCACGGCGACGCTCGCTTGGTCACCGACGGGGGTGTTCGGGCGTCGCGAGCAGGGCTCCATCGGAAAGGCATCTGGAGGCAGGGGAAAATGAGGGCAGTCTCGCAAGGGGGCACGGCGATCGGATCTCGACGCCGGCCCATGAATCGTGGCGGGGCTGAGGATCGGTGGCGCTTGGGTCAGCGGCGACGGCGGAGCTCGCCGTGGAAGAGAGGGGAGGTGGCGCGGAGGGGAATCGCGGGCTGCGGGCGACGCGTGGGTCGCTGAGCGGCGGCGGTGCAGGGCTTGTGCGGCGGCGGGGTGACCGAGAGAGACGGCCGCGGGGGTGTGGAGGCTGGCGGCCGCGAGGGGAGATGCGTCGGTGAGCGAGTGAGAGAGAAGAGGCGAGGGATGCGAGAGAGATAGGGAGATCGGGGTTTGGGGGAAAAATAGGCCGGCGGCTGTGAAAGCCCTAGGGCTTGTTGCAGGAATAGAAATTAGGGTTAAAGTTAGGGTTATTATTATATAATAATAGATTTCTATATAACAATTAGGGTTATAGCTAAAAGGGGTAGATATTGGGTCAGAGGAGGTATAATTAGGGGTAAGTTTAGGGGAGATTAGATAAGAAGATTAGGAAAGATTTAAAACGTTTTAAAAGAAAGATTTAGTCAGATTTGGCTAATCAATTTGAATTTTGAAATCGATCAGGGCAAATCAACGGTCCAGATTTATTCGGGCGAAAACTCTCAAACCGAGCGTCAGAAAAATAATCCGAAAATACCGGAGCGATCGTGGAGACGAGACGCATAGATCTGCGGAGCCTGATCGTGCGTAACACCTACCAAAAATTAACGTAAAATTGGAAACGGTGTTTTGAGTGAAATGACTAAAATGCCCCTATAGTTCAAAATCGTTTTGCGAGAAAACGAACCGGGAAACGACGTTCCAAAACATTACATTAAAAATCCCACACCCCGTAACGATCGCAACGGCATATCACATCGCATAGGCCGGAGCTCAGAAATAGCCAAATAAAATACGTGCATGATAAACCACGTGCACGCAGAAAATACGAACGGTCGGAAAGCGGCCGTTACATTCTACCCACCTTAGAAATGATTCCGTCCTCGGAATCACTTATACTAAGACTAATTATAAAATCCATAAATACTTAAGCCTATAACTCCCATCCTCCACACAATGGTTTCTAATCCTATAACTTCAACATCGTTCCTCAAATAATCCATCATAATCCTTCTTTTCACTGGATAAAGCTACGACTAATCTCACATCCTAACACTTAACTATAGACTCATCACTGCTGTTCAAATTTCCAACCCCAGGTTCTCATAAAAGGATAATAATCATCTTCTCTTACCATACCACTCCACTAAACATCATAGCTCGATAACATCCTTAATTTTCTCAATCTCTTCCCAATATTAATCAATCGCTAAACTTATGTTCTAACCGATCACCAATCCAAGACGAACATTTGTCTATCTCATCACACCTTTCGCAAATCAACAATCGACGTGTCCTTAATACATTCCTTGTCATATCTTCCCATAAATTTATCCGCCAAATAATTGAACTATCAAAATCACATCTTACCCTACTCACTATAACAAATCCCAATCAATATTAAGTCTGCCTACCTAACCATCCATTCATCTCAACACGTCGTGTTATTCCCAATGTATTCTCACGTTAACTTAATAATCATGTCTTGACGCTCCAAATGTTTTCATCATTTCATGGTCACTCTAAATCATACCATACCTTTATAGTTACTCCTATCTACCACTCGTTCAAGTTTCAGGTCAATTAAGTACGCATCTTCCTATACATAATTTCATCAAATCAGAGTCCTCCACTGAGTCGTCATCCGAAAGAAATCTATTTAAATGTCTTTGTGTTCAAATTCAACCAATCTCCGCTACCGTATATCTTATCTCACTCTACCCCTACCCGCAACATAATCCTATAAGAATAATAGCTAGTACTAATAATATCATAACAATCAAGAAGATAACACTCTTGAAGAAAAGAAGAAGAAGAAGAAGAAGAAGTTTAAGCCCAAGGACAGATTTTAAAACATTTGGAAAAATGTGTAGGGTTGAGGTATTGGATGAGGAAAAATAGGTGCGTTGTGAACTTGTGTGCTTGTTTCAAAACTTTAAAGATCTGATTAAAAGAAAACAATTAGGTTTTGTAACATATATAAGCAGCAAAATAAGCTAAACTATAATACAGTGGACTAGGTCTAAGGAATTTACCTGCTATGATGTTATCCACACAAATATGAATACCATCATTCAGACAACTCCTTATGTATGTCCTGGACCACATTGAGTATGCATACATGGCACAAGAGACAAACATCAAGATCCTATAAGTAAAATACTTATACAGGTCTACACACTATACCTATGTACATACACCACGACGACATTACAAAAAAAACAAGGGCCCACTACTAAACTAGATGGCATGGACAACTACAAGCACCATGTCTACATGATAAAAAAAGGGACCGAAACCAAAAGCGAAATGAAATAAGATCGGGAGAAGCGAGTTTGGACAAGGCGAGGATAAGGGGATGACTGGTTGGATGGAACTAAGATATTGCTCCAAATAAGAATAAAGAAAGATCACGTGTGAAATACGGTATCTTATATTTTTATACTTACAAAAATTAGGTAGAGAAAAACGAGCAAATGGTAGAAAATTACAATTCTGAAAAAGAGTGAGACGAAGGAAAGAAGGGTAGGGTGAGAAACGATTGTTTTGCAAATGAAGATAGGTTTACACAAAGATTTTGAAATGTGATCACAAAGCACATAGAACTGATATAATAATAATAATAAAATAATTGGAGTTCCCTCTAGTTTAGAAAATATTTTAAAAAGTATGTACGGTAAGTGATTAGAAATAGATCTTGTAGTCCAAAAAAGTATAAATTGAATTATCAGAATGTTGACAAGGTTTTAAAACTGAAAATATGATAGATACCGTTTTGAAAATAAGTACGAGATAGTAACAATGAAAATTTCAAGAGGGTTTCAAGGAAATTAAGCTGAGCGAAGGACTTAATAAGGAATTTCGAAAATGCTTTTAGAGGAAGCAGACTTGGCAAAGGAAAAGACTCGAAGGATCAACGATACTCGTCAGAAACGATTACGTGAATTGGGAGAAAGGAAAAAGATCGCATGATGGATACACTTAGGATACGATTCACGAAGCTACGATGGAACTCTATGGTCGATAACACGAAAAGGGTAATGATCAGGGAGGCGCTAGAAGTCAGGGATTCTAATTATCGAGTCGTCTAAAGATTAGGAGAGCTCGGCACTAAGATTTCCTAATGAGATAGACTGTAACCAGGATCTAATGGGAATGTTCCTAAGAGAATCAAGGTTAGTTCTGCTGGGCCCGAAGTCGACGGACCCAAGCGAACGACTAAAAGAAGGGCTCTAGAAATCTAACACGGTCAGAGTCAAGTGTGGGCTACTAAGGTATCCTAGGACGACGATGACTAAATCTTAACCAAGGTGTCTGACTATTCACTGGGACGTCTACCTAAGTCTTCCTACCATCTAAGACTGGGTAAACCTAATTTAGACATGTACATGGACATTAAATGAATGCGGTACTCTTATTGTTCCGAACTTTTGCAGACCTGCATGGGCACCACTAAAACCTGTCACGTCCCGCTTCCCAAAACGACGGAAGCGAAACGTGACAAGGCCCGCTTACACCAGAGCTGAGAAGCTCGGACCCAATAAACGTCTGTAGGGGGTACCATTTTAAAATTTTCATGTTCTTGCATTTATAAGGTTCGAAACAACAGAAAGTACAGAAGGAAGGTTGCATTCATAATATAATTTAATATCCAGCGAGTACAAAATTCTAAAGAGAAGAAAGCCTAAGCATGGCTACAAACTATCGAAAGAGCAAACTAAAAGTAGTAACCTCTGAAGGTGGCGACCATAAAGTCCTCAAGGTCTGGTCCTCGTCAGCACGTACTCTATGTGGACGTCCTCGGGCTCCACATACTCCGGTAAGTCTGCCTCGTCGACGTACTCTGGCTCAACACCTGACGTACAGCACCAAAAGAAGGAACTGTACGTCAGGTAAGGTCTACAAAAAGGGTCAGACCAAACTGCAAGTGTATCGACTATTTAACAACGGTTTACTGGTTGATTAGCATGCTGAGGTTATAACAGAGGAACAAAAGAAACTAAGCGCAGCAGGAAAGTAAAACGTGGCAAGTAGTGGTCGTAGCGTGTGCTACCAAACTACGAGACTAACCTAACAGGTGTCAAGACAAATCGGGACATGGCGGGACAAGACAAGACAAGTGTGACACGAAAGGGTTCACGCCTTACGGTTTGAGGGGGATCAAACCCTCTTACCATGCACACGCTCAACCCTACCCCAAACCTAAGTATTCAAGACGTGACAAGACAAGGGATCACTCGCTCTAGCTTGGCGAGAGCCCTATTGCCCTCTGGGCTGTGTAACAAGACAAGGGATCACTCGGAGAGTGCCCTATTGCCCTCTGGGCTGTGTAACAAGACAAGGGATCACTCGGAGAGTGCCCTATTGCCCTCTGGGCTGTGTAACAAGACAAGGGATCACTCGGAGAGTGCCCTATTGCCCTCTGGGCTGTGTAAGATGGGACGGGACGTGACAAGACAGGGAAGGTTATTCTAGGGTGTCCACACGCACACACACACACACACACAAGATAGTCCTATGATGTCAAAAGTTGTTGTCAGGCTCAGACTTCGTCATCAAGTCTGAGCCGTCAAAGGACGTCCCGGACGCTATCATTTCACGTCCGGTTCTCTTCGTTCACAGTTAACAGTTCTAACAAACTAAGGCCTAAGTACGGCCAAAAGTGCAAGTGGATACACTTACCTGCGGTGGCGAGTGTGCCGTCCTCCCGGAGCGTCTCGTCCAAGCGTCTCGTCAGCGGAAGTCCGTCTGAAATAGTGTCACGTCGACGGTGTCAGGTCGCGTTTTTCAATAAACCTATTTAGGTTTTGTTTCTAGGTTGTCGGGACTACCCTAATCGTTAAAGTCGCAATTTTGGTGTTTTATCAACCTAAATCGACCACTACCCTATGTGCACAGAAAATTTGTCCGATGGTCGATTTCTACAGTGAGCAGCGTTTTACTCGTGCGGAAAGGTAAATTTAATTATTGTTGTCCAGTTTTAGTTAAGGTTCAGTTTGCTACATGGTGGGTTTCGCTACGAGTTAGGGGAAACCAACCTGAATGATGATTTACCGTGAATCAGGCGTCGGGTCTGGAAACGGTGGCGGTGTTCGTGTCCCCGACTGCGGGTAGCACAGTGAAGGTCGTCTCGGGATCGCCTCAGGATCGTAACGGCTACGGGTAGCGCAGCTGAGATGTCACGGCTACGGAACGTCGTCGCGTGGCGTCTCGGCTGCGGGTAACGTAGCTGGGAGCGTTCTGGTACCGGACTGGAAGTACGGCCAGCGAACAAGATCAGTTCGTCGGCAAGACAATGTGCACGACCAACACCACAACAAACGGCGTCGAGGAGTCGCGGGACAGTGAGCAAAGGGGAAACAGCAGCCACGGGCCAAAACAGCCAGCACGAAAACGTGCACGGAAGCGTACGGTGACACGGAAAAAGTGGCAGCGACGGGAAGACCAAGTCAGCGAGCGAGGGGGTGATTGGCGCCTAAAACAGTGAGGGGGAGACGCGATAGAGGTCTTGAAACGTCAGGGACGACGCCAAGGCCGTGCGCCAAAGAGGGGAAGCCCCGGCGACTAGAATTCCCTCCAACGGTCTACAAATGGCGGGGAGAGGAGTTCCCGGTGGTCAAATCGCCTTCTCCGGCGTGTTGACAGGGGTTTCGGCGGTCAGAGGGGTGACCGTGAGGCGTCCGGTGGTGGAGATGCGGCGGAGCGCGCTATGGATGTGAGAGGGAGGTGCGGCGAATGCTGGAAGAGCATTGCGCGGCGGGGAGTGCATTAGGCGGCCGGTGCTGGAAGAGCAACAGGCGGCGGGCGGCTCGGTCACGGCGGCAGCGCGGGAATTCACAGCGGCGGTTAACGATGCTTGCACGAGGATCAGGGTCAGCGGCGCTCGGGGCTGTGTAGCAGGCACCGGCGGGGCTGCGCGCTGTGGATCGCGGCGGCGCTCGCTTGGTCGCCGGCGGGGGTGTTCGGGCGTCGCGAGCGGGGCTCCGTTGGAAAGGCAGCCGGAGGCGGGGGAAAATGAGGGCGGTCTCGCGAGGGGGCGCGGCGGTCGGATCTTGACGGGGGCCCGTGAATCGTGGCGGGGCTGAGGATCGGCGGCGCTCGGGTCAGCGGCGACGGCGGAGCTCGCCGTGGAAGAGAGGGGAGGAGGCACGGAGGGGAATCGCAGGCTGCGGGCGGCGCGTGGGTCGCTGAGCGGTGGCGGCGCAGGGCTTGCGCGGCGGCGGGGCGACCGAGAGAGACGGCCGCGGGGGTGCGGAGGATGGCGGCCGCGAGGGGAGATGCGTCAGTGAGGGAGTGAGAGAGAAGAGAAGAGGGATGCGAGAGAGATAGGGAGATCGGGGTTTGGGGGAAAAATAGGCCGGCGGCTGTGAAATCCCTAGGGCTTAGTTGCGGGAATAGAAATTAGGGTTAAAGTTAGGGTTATTATTATATAATAATAGATTTCTATATAACAATTAGGGTTATAGCTAAAAGGGGTAGATATTGGGTCAGAGGAGGTATAATTAGGGGTAAGTTTAGGGGAGATTAGAGAAGAAGATTAGGAAAGATTTAAAACATTTTAAAAGAAAGATTTAGCCAGATTTGGCTAATCAATTTGAATTTTGAAATCGATCAGGGCAAATCAACGGTCCAGATTTATTCGGTAGATAACTCTCAAACCGAGCGTCAGAAAAATAATCCGAAAATACCGGGGCGATCGTGGAGATGAGACGCACAGATCTGTGAAGCCTGATCGTGCATAACACCTACCAAAAATTAACGTAAAATTGGAAACGGCTTTTTGAGTGAAATGACTAAAACACCCCTATCGTTCAAAATCGTTTTGCGAGAAAACGATCCGGGAAACGACGTTCCAAAACATTACATTAAAAATCCCACACCCCGTAACAATCGCAACGGCATATCACATCGCATAGGCCGGAGCTCAGAAATAGCCAAATAAAATACGTGCATGATAAAGCACGTGCACGCAGAAAAAACGAACGGTCGGAAAGCGGCCGTTACAGTTTCTACGTGGCATAGTATTGGTGTACATAAATGCATGACCCTTCTTTGGAGGTCCACCCAAAGTGGGTTTCTTTCCAAATGGGGATGTGTACGAAGTGGAAGCATCATTGGTAGATGAACCACCAATGGGGTGTTTGCTCCCACTCGTTGAGGCATCAGAAGTTGGCCTAACAAAGGTAGTGCACGATTTGGATGAATTTTCCATCTTATACCCCAAGCCAATGTGGTGTTTGGCCGGAAGTAAGTCATTTAGGATATTATCCAAATTGGTCCTTACCTTTATTGAATTTATTAATTCGGCCTAATGTGCACTCATACTTCTCGGTGAGAGAATGCATAGAAGCATCCAAAGTGGACACTTGCGATGTGAGTACATAAACACGAGATTTGAGATTCTCATTCTCAATACTCAAAGTTGAGTTTCGAGAAATCAAATCAGCCATCTCGCGTTCATCCGATTCCTCAATATGAACATGCTCAAGTTGAGATTTGAGATTTACAATCTCATTTCTCAAGTCTTCAACAACGGTGTCGTTGTTGATGACGATAGACTTAGGTGAGGTTTGGAGACTAGCTAGCTCATCTTTAGTCTTAGTATATCTATTAACCAATTTAGACTACTTAGACCATATTTGCTCGTTAGCTAATCTAAGGTCATCCATAGTTACCTCATCGCCTTCATCCTTGCTTTCATCGGAGGAGGAGTCTTGATCATGTTCCTCTCTAGCCATGAAGCACATATGTGCTTGCTCCACTTGCTCATCATCCGACTCTCCACTTGAGGAGTCCTCGTCGGAGTCGGTGAATGTGCCGACAGGCCCTTTCTTGTACCCTTTCTTGTACTTTTTTGACTTGTCGAACTTTGGCGCCTTCCACTTCTCCTTTTGTTTGTTTTGAGGACAATCCGCTTTCATGTGTCCTGGCTTGTTGCATTTAAAACACAAAGGAGCGGAGGCGTTAGTAGAACTAAACTTAGATTTGTTCTTAAAGTTACCTTTCCGGAAGAATCGGTTGAACTTCTTTGCCATGAGGGCAAGAGATTCAATGTCCAACTCGTCTTCCGATTCTTCATCATCGGTAGAAGTAGATGGAGCGGCCTTGAACGCAATCGCCTTTTTCTTTGGCTCGTCTTGCTTCAAGTAAGACTTCATCTTGTCTTGCATCTTTATCTTACTATCCTTGCGTATCTCATAAGACATCAAGGTACCCATTAGTTGAACGACGGTATATTTATTCATATCATTACCTTCCTCGATGGCGAAGGTATGCTTCTCCCAACAAGAAGGAAGTCCGTCAATGATCTTTGAGACTTTCTCCTTTTAAGTGTAGGTCTTTCCAAGAGCCTCCAACTCGTTGGTAATGTCAACGAAGCGAGCATAGTACTCCTTCATCTTCTCACCATGTTGCATATGAAATAACTCGTAATCTTTATTAACAACGGTGAGTTTGGAGTCTCTTACCCTACTCGTTCCTTCATGCAAGATGAGGAGTGAGTTCCAGATTTGATATGCACTCTTACATGTGCATATCTTGTTGAAGTCTTCGGGCTCCAAAGCGCATTGCAAGGCGTTCATTGCCTTGGCATTGGTTAACTCCGCGGCGACCTCCGCGGTAGTCCACTTCGCGAAATCTTTTTCAGCGGGCTCGACATACTCCATCAACGTGGCTTTCCATAGTGAAGTGCTCCGGAGAAACGTTTCCATCCGGCATTTCCAGTACCCGTAATTGGTACCGTTGAAGAAAGGAGGCCTAGTCGAGGAGTGTCCTTCCATCACCGAAGAAGCTCCTTCACGGTTCCTGAAGGTGCTATAGTCTGAAGGTGGATGAACGGTTTTGTTGTCGTTAGAAGACATAGCTATGAACCTGGCTCTGATACCAAATGTAATGCCCTGATAGCTACTGCACAAGTACTAGAGGGGGGTGAATAGTACTTTAAAATAATTAAGAAGATAATTCCTAATTATCTTGCAAACTCAACCAACAATGCGGAAATGAAAATGTGACAACAATAAAATACAATCGCAAACAAACGATATAACGGGTTCGGATCCACCCAAGTCTCCCCGACTTGTTCCCGGTGATCCTACGTCCCAAACATCCGGATCCCCTTCGGATACTTGAGTTAGAAACCTCTAACTCAAATTTGCACTATGAAATTCTTGTAGAAAACCTCTACAAGATCAAATCATACACAAATGAAAATGTGACTCCCACAAACCGGGATCACACACAACTCTCACTAACCGAGAGAAACACTTGCAATATCAAATTAAATGAAATAAGAAATGCTTACCAACAAAATCATATGCCTTGAGTAAACTTACGATTGTAGGGCAAGGAGGATTTTGGAGGAGAAGAAGTCACCAAACCCTAGCTCCAAGAAGTTGACTAGCAATAGAAGCCTAGGGAGGAGTTGGTGACCTTGAATCAAGCTCTTGGCTTGAGTGGCTCACAATCAATGAATCTCTCTAGAGGAATAAGAGTGAGGGAGAGATTCTTGTGAGAAATGAAAGCTTGGAAATGAGAAATAAATGCTACTCTTTGATTCTCTAAAATGCAATTAATATCAGCCTTGAATGCTTAGCAAGAAGCCCTTCAAGTATATATAGGATAGAGGAAAGAGAGAGCAAAAATCGTGGCATTTAATGCTCCAACGGCTCTATTCTGAAGCAATCTAGTCGGTCAAAGAAGGATCACTGACCGACTAGTTTCTCAACTAGTCGGTCGGTGATTCAACATGAACCGACTAAGAGGTGAACAGCCAATATGTAAAGTTCAGGAGATAGAGAACTAGTCTGTCTAAGAAGACTTGCCAACCGACTAGTTTGACAACTAGTCGGTCGGTGAGTGTTCTTTGACCGACTAAGATT
Organism: Scilla litardierei; assembly: GCA_030789695.1. Taxonomy (NCBI): domain Eukaryota; kingdom Viridiplantae; phylum Streptophyta; class Magnoliopsida; order Asparagales; family Asparagaceae; genus Scilla; species Scilla litardierei. The sequence continues at coordinate 250,612,190 of CM061141.1, forward strand.
TGAAATAGTATAGGCTGAATTCAAAGAGAACTAGTCAGTTTAAGAACAAATTCCAACCGACTAGTTTCACAACTAGTCGGTCGATAGTTGTTATTTGACCGACTAACTGTAAACAGTAGCTCAGGCTGTGAAATGAAAGACATAACTAGTTGGTCTAAGAAGGATTCCTCACCGACTAGTTTGACAACTAGTCGGTCGGTGAACCTTCTTGGACCGACTAACTGTAAACAGTGAATGAGCTGAATTTGTGTAGGATATCTAGTCGGTTCAAGAATGATTGCTGACCGACTAGATTGCCATCTAGTCGGCTGGTTCTTCTTCTTGAACCAACTAACATGCACAAGAAGCCGCGAAATGAAGCGTGAAGCTTCGGGAAAGTTTGTATGGGCTTCTAAGATAATCCTAGCTCTAAGATATGAGCGTTAAGAAGATTTTAACGTAAGACCTACTCAAGGCTTAACATTCTACGAAAAGAAGCTAGAAGACTATAAATAAAACTTGACGTACCGTCTTCAAAAGCTTCAATCGAATCTTCTTGACTTCAATAATGCTCCTAGAGCTTCAACAAAGCTTCAGGCACATGATCATGCGCTTTGAGAAGTCTTGAGACGTTGCTTTTGATGTTCATAGAATTTTGGCGACGATCTCCATAACTGCGCTCACAAAGAGTTAGTTCATGATATTTATGTTTGTTCAACATCAAAACCAAATCCGGGGAATCAATACTCAACATTCTCCCCCTTTTTGGTGATGACAAACCAACATAAATAATAATCAAAAATAATGATTCAAATGAAATTTACGTACTCCCCATGCATTGATGACACGTTAGTTCCATATTAAATAATAATCATACGCATCAAGCAGACGAGGAAAGTATAAAATATGAATCCAATTATTGAAATTTAGGATCTAAATCCATTTTTATATCTTAACTCCCCCTGAATCTAACATATCAAATTAGATTCACGGTAAATTGCTTTAAATTATCATTTAGCACATCGTCATTATTAATTCTCTCCCCCTTTGGCATTAGCAAAAAGAGTGGGAGGAGATCAACGACAACCACAATGGCTACAAATAAAAGCACGGGAGTCGTAGAATACGACCACGGTCCAAATGACACCAAAGTACAATACGAAGTAAATCAAAACGTGCCAACAAGACCATAGTCGATAATCGAAAAATAAAATCATCAAAACTCAAATCAATTTCATGTATTGAGTTATGGAACATACTCTCCAATATCAACATTCTTGATGAATTAAGTGCATGGAAAACAATTCTATGTTTTCATAGAATTAATTTCTATTAAATCAAGATAGTCGTCGAGCGAAGAAGTCAACATCAGAGACAAAAATATAAATAATGTGCACACGGAAGTAAATGTCAACATGATGTATATATATATATATATATATAACATAGTACAACAAAATGTATACATCCGCCAACATACATAAAAACGATCGAAAGACTGGTGCACACATACAACATATGTCTCAACAGACATCAAAATGAATATACATCAAAAAGTGTATCATCAAACATCCAAAAATATCAAAAATCCAAAACCACCAACTATCCTACCCCACTCTCTCACGATAAAATATATCACCCAAAGTGCACATGGGAGAGTCCTCCAACGCAAGCTCAGTATGTGGAGGCAGGATCAGGAGGTGGAGGCAGGATCAGCAGCAGCAGCAGGCTCTGCAGAAGGGGTGGTGGTCACTGGGTCGACAGGTGTGTCTACAGAAGGGAGAGTCGCAACAGGCGTGGTCTCGGGAGCACCAGTAGAAGTATCCACCGAAGGAATGGTGGCAGCAGGTGTGCTCTCGGGAGCACCAGCAGAAGTAGCAGCAGCAGACGTACCCTCTGGGGCACGAAGAGGAGATCCAACAAGCTCCTGGAGATCAGCCTCATCCATTTCCTCCTCGTCAGAAACTGAAGGAGGAATCTCAATGCCCAAGTGAGAGCAGATGCGAGCTAGCATCTCTTCAGAACGAGAAACAGGAGACTCCACACGTCGCAGGGAAACTGCAAACGCAGCAAGTGACGGAGTAGGTGGAGGAGCAGCTGAAGAGGTACCCTCGGTGGCAGAAGGGGTAGTCCTCTGAACATGACGAAGCACCGCAAGAGACTTCTTGATGGCTGTCGCATTCAGAGGAGGACCCAACGGACGCTGGTCATCGGGAGGGAGAGGGACCCCGAAGTGACGAAATACAAGGGTCAAAAGACAAGGATATGGAATGTGAGTAGATTTTGTGGACTTTCGGATGCATTCAAAAGAGTCCATCTTATCTAGGATGATACGAGCCCAATTGATCTCGCTCCCCATGAAAAGAGCGTAGATCAGCTTGAAGAATGGCTGGGATGGCAAGCTAGAGGAGCCGTACTTCGGAAGGAGGCACGACTTCAAGATAAGATTGAAGACCCAAGCATTCTGCTTAGATTATTTTGAGGGGACGCCAATCATGGCGGGAGGGATAACATGAAACATCTCTGCAAACATGGTCTGGTCAAGATCGTGGATATTATCCACGGAGATATCAGCAGGAAGAAGGCCAGAGGATGACACACCTATCAACTCCCCTAAGATTTCTGCCGTGAGGACAATAGGTGTCCCCAAGAGAGTCGTCTCAATGGAGTGAGTGTCGTCATACACACCCCATACTCGATTTGCATAGAATAATTTGACGAGTCGGGGGTACGGGTGAGGGTTCGCCTTGGGGTCATGGTGAAGATAATCTATGAGGCCGCTATAGGAAAGAAGATCGGTGAGATGTGGAAAATCGGAGAACTGAACAAAGTGCTCCAATATCAATGGACAGTGCTCAATACGGTTGTAAGCCGCGAGACACAACGGGTCATCGCGACACAACGATATATCGACACCACCCAAAGGCATAGGAGCCTTCTCCTTAGACGGACGAGTGCTAGATCCAGGAGTAGGAGTAGGAGCCCTATCGGTAGGCTCAGACTCAGGGATATACTCGTCGTCGGAGTCAGAAGCGGGAGGAGTAGGTGCACGAAAGGAGGCTGAAGACACAAGCTGCTTCTTAGGCTTGGGTTTAGATGTGGCTCTAGGCTTGGCAACGGTAGTTCTCTTCTTCTTAAGAGGAGGCGAAGAAGAAGAGGGACGAGTGGTCTTGGCTAGGCGTTTGGATTGAGGGGGGTCCGTAGGAGGTGTCACGCCCCTCTTCCCAAAAATATGGAGGCGAAGCGTGAGAAGGTCCGCTCAGACTTGAAGCTGCAAAGCTGCAAGTCCGATAAGCGTCAATCAAATTTAAAACTGCAGGTCCTTGCAACGCGAACGAAACAAAGATAATAATAATGAAATGAGACAAAAGAGATATCTCAGAGTATCAATAAAATAAGTTTCAACATCACAGAAAAGCCACCAGGCTAAAAGAAAAAAAGAGTCTAAAGGCCCAAATATAGCCGACAAAAGTACAACGTACAAAACAAAGATGCTACGCACCGACAACTAACAGAAAACCTAAAATACAAGGAAGCTCAGCAAAAATCACCGGTGTCCACAAAATTCCTCCTAGGCAGACATGGACTCAGGCTCAGCGTCAGCAACAATCACGTACTCAGCAACGGTCTCTGGTTCAGGGTCTAACATGTGACACCCAAAAGAGCAAGGGGCACATGTCAGCAAGTCTACAAGAGACTTGTGTAAGGAAACTGAAAGTAGGCAAAAGTAAAGCAACCTAGCAGTTCTAGCATGAATGCGATGTCATGGCAGTTAAAGTATGAGTGCAACAGGTAAAGTAAAGTAAAGTAAAGTACGAGCATGGCATTTAAACATGGCATGGATGACAAGCATTTCATGAATCATTCACAAGACAAGTACAAGACAAGGAAAGTAAGCACCTCGTGCACAGAGATTCCGTCTTCTGGCTAGAGGGCGGATCAGGCCACTCCTAAGCTCAGTTGACCGTTTATCTCTACCCCTCCACGTGTGTCGAGCCAGGGCCTTACCCCCGAACGGGAATGCTCGCTTCTGGAACACGAGCCAGGAAGTGTTTTACCTTGTTGGTCTAGGGGTGCACCTAGCCAGACAAGGGAGTACAAGTACAAGTATTTTGTAGCGTGTGCTACGTTGTAACAATCAATTTGTACGACATGTAGGATGCAATGCATGGTAGTTAAAAGTGCGTACAGTTAAGGAAAGTAAACGTGACAGTTTAGTATGCATGATCAACAAGTTTAAAGAGTTGGATCTAGCTTCGTTGTCAAGCTAGATCCATTTAGGTGACGGATCTAGTTTTGTTGTCAAACTAGATCAAGTAGGCATCTAGCCAGCTATCATTTCACTGACTAGTCTCTTTTACGCTGGAAACAAGGAAGTGGCCTAAAAACATGGCCCTACACAAGAGTTGGCAAGTTTCACTTGCCTGCAAGTACAACGTTTGAGCACATCGTCCAACGAGAGTCCAAGTCACAAATAACATACGTGCACAAGTCCACCGGCCTAAAGTCCATATTATTAATTTTGATTAGTGAATTTAAAACATTTAAAAATACTTTAAAAATACTGATTTTAGTCTTGATTAGCATGCAATTGGGTTGGGGGTCCTAGGGGTGCAAAGCGTTACCTCAACACGACGCGAAAGCTACACCGGCGTCGGGTAGCGACGCCGGGGGTTGGAATAATAATATCGTGTTCCAAGTCCAGATCCCAATTAGATTCCTCGCTAGGAATTTCAGAGCAATCAACCGGGGCGACGATTCCAGATTCCAAAGCTTGCACGTGCGACGACGGGCTATGACGTGCGACGACGTCGTACGCGGCAAATCGTCGAAGAGAACGCACCTAGGTGGGGCCCACAGTAGTCCTAGGGACCTTTGGGGGACCCACAATACCTCTGGAGAACTTGGGGGGCCCATGGTGGCAAGCGATGCGACGGGTGCGGGGTTGCGACGAGTGGCTCTCGATCGTACACGGCCAATGCGGGTGATTCTCTCGGTCGCTACGGGGAAACGGGGCTGTGCAGCGTTTGGGTCGGTCGCAGCAGCGGTGCGGGGCTGTCTCCTTCGGTCAGAGCGGTAGGGCGGGTCGGTCGTGCGCTTGGGAGCGGGTCGTTGCAACGTTGCAACGTTGCAACGAGCGGTAAGCGGTCGATGCGAGCGGGCGCTTCGGTCAGGCATGGGGCGATGCGGGCGACAGCTGCGGGCGACGGTGCGGAGCTGATGCGGAGCGGGGATGCGAGCGGGGTGCAGGCCAAGCCCTCGGTCAGACCGAGGGAACGGAGCGGGGCTGTGCACTGCGATGCGAGCGGGGTGGATGCGGGGGCGGCTAGCGGTCGGAGCGGGGGATTTGCGATGGTTTTCTCGGTCGGTGCGGTGGCTGAACGTCGCAACGTTGCGACGAATCGTCGCAACGTCCAATTTGGGTTTTGGAAGAGGCTAGGGCTAATTTCTTGCGAAAATAGATCTTCCTAGAGGTTGTTTATATAGTGTAGATGGGTTGACTTGGTCTAGGGCTAAATCTAATAGGATTAGAAGTTTAAAATAATTTAAAATTTGAAATTCAACTTCTCCAACTCACCCAAGGATTTGACTTGGTCCAAATGAGCTGAAAATTGGCTCAAAAATTCTTTAATACGTTTAAAACTCAAATAAATTTTATTTGGCCGAAAATAATTTGAAAATTTAATTATTAAAAATAATATAAAACTTGTTAAAAATATAAAAGTGGTCAAATAAACTCCAAAAATTATAAAATAAATATCGGGGTGATCATGATGACGAGAGTGAGCTAACTAAGAAGACGGATCTCAATTTCGACGTCGGACGACGAAACTAAAAATAGAAACGTCTCCCGTCAAAAGTGAAAATCGCCACGTCTCATCGAATAGGTTTAAATTGTGGGAAAACGACTCGAGAAGCGTCGTTCCAAATTAGTGCCACTATTTAATACTCTCAGAGACGTTCTCAACGGCATATCGCAACAAAGTGTTCACAAACAAACAAGGTCTAAAATAAACACGTGCACGGTCAAAAGCACGTGCACGAACAACGTACAACGAAAAGTGGTCGTTACATCCTCCCCACCTTAGAATAAAGTCCGTCCTCGGACTTTCTAATATAGCTAGTCGCTCTAGTAACTACCCCAATCAAGTCACATTATATTTCAAACCAAGTATAGTCATTACAAGTGCTTATATATGCACTAGGTAGTCAAACATTGATACTACCAATAAGTATATATATACATTCACGTACGTCATATACTTATACTCATTATAGCCAGTCAAACTCATACACGTATTTCAATCATATATATAAGCATGCATCCCTTATATAACTACTACCTACCTAATCACAAAACAATATTTCAGATACTCATATAAGGATAGTCTCACACTTAGCCAATACAATCATTGCTCTACATATATGTAGTTACCTATGCACAAACATCAAGGGTATACTACCCTCTAATATTCATCCAATACCAAACATCTCAACACATATAGTTACCCCATACCATAATTAAGTCAGGTTTCACTATATATATCTATATTCACCACTACTATAGTTTCACGATATATAGTCATACAATGCATGCAAATAATTCACAATATATTCTCATCACATACGGTCCTATAACTGTATTTACGACACGCCACATATATCATAGTCACCAATACCTATAACTAAGCACATACTTACCCGTGCATGGTGCACACCCATACACGCTAACTTTTCATTCACGTATACTAATCATATCATTATGTAACTAGCACACCTACACACCTAGTTTTAGCTAGTACTCATACGTTCACACAACAAGTCCTTAGTAAATAACTATACCACAAGACCAGCACCTATAACTATATACTGGCGTAGCGACCCACAATCATGTGCGTAGCACAACCAGGCACAAACACTCCTATCACTATACATACATCAAACATTGCTATATTCAAACTACAAACATGCATTCAATATACTTAGAGTATACCCACTCAAGCTTGAGTGAGACTCAGTACACATATCAGAATATTCTATATACGTAACACGGCATTCATACCTATACCAATACCACTCCATAATTTATACGTCTACCAATACCACCATATACATTCCATAAGTCAATCACACTTAATATTTAGTCAGGTAATACTCACATAGTTAAATCAATTTATATACCATAGTAATAACATTACAGACATCAGCACCCACATATTTATAATACCCTCCCTAGTACAAACATTCACCGTATAGTCACACATAAATAATGTATATATTCACACCATAGCCTACTACCTATAATTAGTATACCAACACCTATACATACATAGTTAAGATGTGCAATGGTCGTGTATACCTCACGGTATACACGCATACAACATCCCACAAAGCAAGCAATACCAATCAAAATTATAATCCTACTACCATATGTATATCACCTATATACTCGGGCAGCAAAACATAACTACTTACTTCCAAGCACAATATATATCTACCTACGAGCACATACTCACACGTACTAACATATGGGTCACTCAATAGGCCTACCTACTTATCTATACATTCACCTATTATTATCACACCTAACATACACATAGCTTTACCAATCATTTTATTTCAACCATTACAAGTATCTCTAACTACCTACACTCCACTAGACATTCCAACCCTAACTCTTATATACACAGGCATCCCTAGTATGGTATAGCTAACCGCACATAGATCTATAGATACTAACACACAACCAACTTTATAATGTCACGAATAACTCCGAGTACGTATATATCACACAATAGGCAAACATTAATATACTATGGGGGTACACTCATTCAAGCCCACGTATACAACTTAGGTACGTGCACTACGACTACCTCACAAGGTCCAAGGGCCTACTAACAATTAAGGGTTGACACAGACATTGACGGACCCTAAGGTCTAAGCAATAAAGAGAGGTCGAGAGCGTGACGAGGGAAGGATCGATAAGCACGAGTTCAGATAGGACGAATACAAGGAGACGGCTTGGTTAGGGAAAACATTGGCTCAATGGTGATGTTTAGGTTGAGGGAAAAGGAGATGTAGTGATGCTTAAATAGGATACAGAAAAGGAAATAGGGTAAATAGCATAAGCTAAAATACGTGGATTTTGAAAACTGTCGTTCTTCAAAAGTTGAAATCCCAGTCTGAAAAGAAATATTTGGAGATCGATAAAACGAGTTGTTCAAAATAAGTCTGAGTCGAATATTCAATATAAGAGAAAATGGTCTATTGGGTTAAAAATTTATAAAGGAAGTAAATTCATTTACACGAATATTAAGGATGTGGTTTAGAAAATTTTATACGTCAGTAATTTAATGTAATGTTGTCAAAAAAATTTTGGAAAGTCAAGAATGAAATCAAGTAACGGAAGAATTTAAACTCATGTTAAATGCTTTCAAAACTTTTAGGCTATGGAAAATCAATATTGAAACTTCTTTTAGAGAAATCAGGATTTGCCAAAAATGAGAAACTGATTTACACAAGATTCTTAATATACGAGCACAACCAGTCTGGTACGAATATAAAAATAATTGAAAGTATGTATGGTGCACGGAGAAATAATAATAATGACTTAGTAGTAGAATTATCAAGATCGAATAGCAAGTCTTTAAAATCAAATCATGGAGGGTCTAAATCAGGAAGTGGTTATTAAAATAGTAATTTTGCAAAAATCTGAAGTAGCGAAAACGACGAGCAAAACCAACTTGCTGAAAGCTGAAATTCCATGTGTCTTGAAAGTATATTAAAGTAAACACGACGTATCATTCGTATAACACAATAAGAAGGAAAATTATAAATCGAATTGGGCAAAGCAAAAGTACGGTCCAGAATAAAATTAATATATGAAGGGGCAACGCATTTACATAAGCACAAAAAATATATGCTGGAAAAATATTATAAGCTAGAGTTCAAAATTTCCGACAAGAGTTTTTAAAATTTTAAATCAACGAAGGAGGATGAAGGATAAGTGTATATGCATTAAAATTTGGGACAATGTTAAACTTCGGAAAGGATGAAGTCGAAGAATACCTTCAAGAGATTCAAGGTTAGTAATGGAGAGGTTCGAAGATTGACGACGATCGTCATGAGGCGATCTCGGGAATCGAGGCAAGGAAATTGGTCCGATGATCAAAACATTCATACGCCTAGGATATGAATCAGAAGAGTCTACGGGGAAACTCCTACGGTCGACCAACTAAAGATTAAAATCTCAGCGCTAAGACTTCTAAAGGTTAGACGGTAAAGAAATGCGTTCAGCTTGGTCCGAAATCGATGGACCCAAGCGAACGACTAAAGGATATTCTAGAAGTCTAATATGGTCAGGGGTAGACAAGGACCACTAAGGTAACTCTTATGACGATTAAATCAATTACTGGCAGGGAGTCTAACTAACAATCAGGGGCCTCTAACTAGCAAGCACAGACGTCTAAGTCTTCTTACCACCAAGTGTCATAAGAAAACGACTAGACTCAGGGCTTATTACTCGGATGTTGCAATTTATTTAATGGACATTCCGTTATTATCGTTGTTCTGTTAATTCGCAATTGCAAGACTCGACCTGCATGGGCCACCAACAAAACCTGTCACGCCCCGCTTCCCAAAAATATGGAGGCGAAGCGTGAGAAGGTCCGCTCAGACTTGAAGCTGCAAAGCTGTAAGTCCGATAAGCGTCAATCAAATTTAAAACTGCAGGTCCTTGCAACGCGAATGAAACAAAGATAATAATAATGAAATGAGACAAAAGAGATATATCAGAATATCCATAAAATAAGTTTCAACATCACAGAAAAGCCACCAGGCTAAAAGAAAAAAAGAGTCTAAAGGCCCAAACATAGCCAACAAAAGTACAACGTACAAAACAAAGATGCTACGCACCGACAACTAACAGAAAACCTAAAATACAAGGAAGCTCAGCAAAAATCACCGGTGTCCACAAAACTCCTCCTAGGCAGACATAGACTCAGGCTCAGCGTCAGCAACAATCACGTACTCAGCAACGGTCTCTGGCTCAGGGTCTAACATGTGACACCCAAAAGAGCAAGGGGCACATGTCAGCAAGTCTACAAGAGATTTGTGCAAGGAAACTGAAAGTAGACAAAAGTAAAGCAACCTAGCAGTTCTAGCATGAATGCGATGTCATGGCAGTTAAAGTATGAGTGCAACAGGTAAAGTAAAGTAAAGTAAAGTACGAGCATGGCATTTAAACATGGCATGGATGACAAGCATTTCATGAATCATTCACAAGACAAGTACAAGACAAGGAAAGTAAGCACCTCGTGCACAGAGATTCCGTCTTCTGGCTAGAGGGCGGATCAGGCCACTCCTAAGCTCAGTTGACCGTTTATCCCTACCCCTCCACGTGTGTCGAGCCAGGGCCTTACCCCCGAACAGGAATGCTCGCTTCTGGAACACGAGCCAGGAAGTGTTTTACCTTGTTGGTCTAGGGGTGCACCTAGCCAGACAAGGGAGTACAAGTACAAGTATTTTGTAGCGTGTGCTACGTTGCAACAATCAATTTGTACGACATGTAGGATGCAATGCATGGCAGTTAAAAGTGCGTACAGTTAAGGAAAGTAAACATGACAGTTTAGTATGCATGATCAACAAGTTTAAAGAGTTGGATCTAGCTTCGTTGTCAAGCTAGATCCATTTAGGTGACGGATCTAGTTTTGTTGTCAAACTAGATCAAGTAGGCGTCTAGCTAGCTATCATTTCACTGACTAGTCTCTTTTACGCTGGAAACAAGGAAGTGGCCTAAAAACATGGCCCTACACAAGAGTTGGCAAGTTTCACTTGCCTGCAAGTACAACGTCTGAGCACATCGTCCAACGAGAGTCCAAGTCACAAATAACATACGTGCACAAGTCCACCGGCCTAAAGTCCATATTATTAATCTTGATTAGTGAATTTAAAACATTTAAAAATACTTTAAAAATACTGATTTTAGTCTTGATTAGCATGCAATTGGGTTGGGGGTCCTAGGGGTGCAAAGCGTTACCTCAACACGACGCGAAAGCTACACCGGCGTCGGGTAGCGACGCCAGGGGTTGGAATAATAATATCGCGTTCCAAGTCCAGATCCCAATTAGATTCCTCGCTGAGAATTTCAGAGCAATCAACCGGGGCGACGATTCCAGATTCCAAAGCTCGCACGTGCGACGACGGGCTACGACGTGCGACGACGTCGTACGCGGCAAATCGTCGAAGAAAACGCACCTAGGTGGGGCCCACAGTAGTCCTAGGGACCTTTGGGGGACCCACAATACCTCTGGAGAACTTGGGGGCCCACGGTGGCAAGCGATGCAACGGGTGCGGGGTTGCGACGAGTGGCTCTCGGTCGTACACGGCCAATGCGGGAGATTCTCTCGGTCGCTGCGGGGAAACGGGGCTGTGCAGCGTTTGGGTCGGTCGCAGCAGCGGTGCGGGGCTGTCTCCTTCGGTCAGAGCGGTAGGGCGGGTCGGTCGTGCGCTTGGGAGCGGGTCGTTGCAACGTTGCAACGTTGCAACGAGCGACGAGCGGTCGATTCGAGCGGGCGCTTCGGTCAGGCGTGGGGCGATGCGGGCGACAGCTGCGGGCGACGGTGCGGAGCTGATGCTGAGCGGGGATGCGAGCGGGGTGCGGGCCAAGCCATCGGTCAGACCGAGGGAACGGAGCGGTGCTGTGCGCTGCAATGCGAGCGGGGTGGATGCGGGGGCGGCTAGCGGTCGGAGCGGGGGATTTGCGATGGTTTTCTCGGTCGGTGCGGTGGCTGAACGTCGCAACGTCCAATTTGGGTTTTGGAAGAGGCTAGGGCTAATTTCTTGCGAAAATAGATCTTCCTAGAGGTTGTTTATATAGTGTAGATGGGTTGACTTGGTCTAGGGCTAAATCTAATAGGATTAGAAGTTTAAAATAATTTAAAATTTGAAATTCAACTTCTCCAACTCACCCAAGGATTTGACTTGGTCCAAATGAGCTGGAAATTGGATCAAAAATTCTTTAATACGTTTAAAACTCAAATAAATTTTATTTGGCCGAAAATAATTTGAAATTTTAATTATTAAAAATAATATAAAACTTGTTAAAAATATAAAAGTGGTCAAATAAACTCCAAAAATTATAAAATAAATATCGGGGTGATCGTGATGACGAGAGTGAGCTAACTAAGAAGAAGAATCTCAATTTCGACGTCGGACAACGAAACTAAAAATAGAAACGTCTCCCGTCAAAAGTGAAAATCGCCACGTCTCATCGAATAGGTTTAAATTGTGGGAAAACGACTCGAGAAGCGTCGTTCCAAATTAGTGCCACTATTTAATACTCTCAGAGACGTTCTCAACGGCATATCGCAACAAAGTGTTCACAAACAAACAAGGTCTAAAATAAACACGTGCACGGTCAAAAGCACGTGCACGAACAACGTACAACGAAAAGTGGTCGTTACAGGAGGAGACTCGACGGTCATGGGAGACGGACTAGATGGATGGATGGGGATACGTGTCTTCGCCATGATCGAGACGAGACAACACAAACTGACGCACTAGATCGACACAAACGAAAGAAATTAACCTAGGTCAAAACCCTAGTTCAAATGAAAATGAAATAGAACGAAAAAAAAGTAGAGATCAAACCCTAAAAAGCTGAGAGAGAGATGCCCTAGGTCGGAAGGAGGAGAGGACTGATCAGCACAGGCAGACGGTGGCCGGAGACGACGACAGACGGCAGGAAAGGTGGAGGGAGATGGAGGGTCGCGGGGGTTTAGGGGGTCTGAGAGAATTTTCGCACCGATTAGAATGGATTCTAATCGGTGCGGGGAGAATATAAAACGATCGGAATGCCAAAAGACGCAACAGTCCCTGCGCATTTAGTCGGTCACAGTTCAAGCGCTGACCGACTAGAATGAGATCTAGTCGGTCGGCCAATGAGCTTGAACCGACTAAGTGCAAACAGTAACTGAAGCCAAATTTTGAGCAAGAGTTAGTCGGTCTGAGTTCATTCACTGACCGACTAGAACTGAATCTAGTCGGTCGGCCATTGAACTAGGACCGACTAAAAGAGTCCAAAAATTTGAAAATTAGAAATTTTGAGTTCTCTCTTAATCGCACTTGGACGAAACATCGAAATACTCTCATACATCATTAATCTACCCCATAAAACATCGAAAGATATAAATACAACGTTAATGAATATTTCGATCATAAATTCCGAAAATTCAACCAAAAATCCAAAAAATCTCAACAATTCTAGCATGAGCATATATAAGGAAAATTATTATCATGCAAGATTATTGAAAATATGAATCCTAAATCTCGGATTCACCCATAATCCCCAATTCTCGACGTAACCGCACAAAGGCGTCTTCCTTGAGTGGTTTCGTGAAAATATCGGCCATTTTCTTCTGGGTTTCAACGTACACTAAAATGATGTCCTTTTTAGCAACATGATCATCTTGGAAATGGTGACGGACATATATGTGTTTAGAACGGGAATGGTGTACCGGATTCTTAGAGAGACATATTGCACTTTGGTTGTCCACCATGATAGGGCAAGTATCACAGTTTATACCAAAGCCTTTAAGAGTGTGTCTCATCCAAAGAACCTGAGCACACGCAGCACCGGCGACAATATATTCCGCCTCGGTGGTTGAAAGTGATACGGAATTCTGCTTCTTGAAAAACTAAGAGACAAGAGAATTTCCTATAAAATGGCAAGTGCCACCAGTACTTTTCCTGTCGGATTTGCATCCCGCATAATCTGCGTCACTATATGGGATTAACTCATATATGCTAGACTTTGGATAAAGTAATCCGAAGTCGAGTGTGTAACTTAAATAACGGAAAATACGTTTTACCGCTACTAAGTGAGATTCCATAGGTTGAGACTGATAACGAGCACATGCACATACGACAAACATAATATCGGGCCTACTAGTAGTAAGATATAATAAACTACCTATCATACCTCGATATAGACGAATGTCTACATCTTTGTCGCTCGTATCTTTATCAAGATGTGTAGTAGTGCTCATTGGAGTCTTCTTGCCTGAGGCATTCTCCATTCCAAATCGCTTTAGCAACTCCAGCGTGTACTTGGTTTGGTGGATGAATATTGCATCGTTCATTTGGCGAATTTGGAGACCTAAGAAATATTTGAGCTCACCCATGTGGCTCATCTCAAATTGGTCCTTCATAACATTAGAAAACTCTTCGCAAAGAGTGAAGTTAGTAGCACCGAAAATGATATCATCAACATATATTTGAACTAAAATAATATCATGATTCGAATACTTAACAAATAATGTAGAATCAACTTCACCCATTTTAAAACCCAAATCCTAAAGAAAGTTCTTTAGGCGGTCATACCAAGCTCGAGAAGCTTGTCTCAAACCGTAAAGTGCTTTCTTAAGTTTGAAAACGTGATTTGGAAATTTTTCATTTATAAAACCCGGAGGTTGAGAAACATAAACTTCCTCAACAACATCTCCGTTTAAAAACGCACTCTTTACATCCATTTGAAAGAGTTTAAAATCTTTATGGTATGCAAAAGATAACAATAACCTAATAGATTCTAATCTAGCTACCGGAGCAAAGGATTCTTCGAAATCTATACCTTCCTCTTACCGGTAGCCTTGAGCTACTAACCGAGCTTTGTTCCGGACGACGATTTGGTTCTCGTCGGTCTTGTTCTTGAAAATCCACTTCGTTCCTATAACGGTGTGGTTCTTCGAAGGCAATGGAACAAGCTCCCAAACCTCATTCCTCTCAAATTGAATGAGTTCCTCCTCCATGGCTAAGATCCAAGCACTATCTTCGCACGCTTCGTTAATGTTCTTTGGCTCAATTGAGCAGGCAAAGGCACAATGAGCGAAGTAGTTGACTTGAGATCTCGTCTTGACACTTTCAAGTATGTTACCAATGACTTGCTCATAGGAATGGTCACAAACTATATGAAGCCGTTTGGAAATTCCCTGATCACTAGGAACATTCTCAAAAGTATCATCAGTAGGGTTAGTATCAATAGAATCAATAGACTTAGAATTACCAATAGAATCACATAAAACATCCATGGAGTCATCATCATTAGTAATTCTAGTAGGGACAAAATTTTCATTAAATGAAACATGAAGTGATTCCTCGATCGTTGAGGTTCATTTGTTGTATACCCGGTAGGCTTTGCTACGGGAGGAATATCCAACAAATATCCCCGCATCGGATCTTGGATCAAATTTGTCAAAACTACCATACGTGTTTTTAATAAAACATTTTGTGCCGAAAACTCGAAAATGTTTAACTTGAGGCAATCTACCAAACAACAATTCATAACAAGTTTGTTTGGTGCCGGGCCTCAAAAGTATTCTATTAAACACATAGCAAGCGGTATGTACCGCTTCCGCCCAAAATTGATGGCCAAGTTGGCTATCATCAAGCATAGTGTGAGCACATTCCACTAGCGTCCTATTCTTCCTCTCAACTACACCATTTTGAGGGGGTGCGCGAGGGAAAGAAAAGGTGCGAGTAATACCAACTTCATCACAAAAATTTGAGAAAGACTCATTCTCAAATTCCCCTCCATGATCACTACGAATAGTGACAATGGTGGTTCCAATGAGATTTTGTACTTTCTTAACAAATATTGTGAAGTTTTCAAAAGCATCATTTTTATTACTTAATGAAAATACCCAAGTAAATCTAGAAAAGTCATCAACGATGACAAGTCCATATCGTGCATTTCCTAATGAAGCAACTCTAGTTGGCCCAAAAAGATCTAGATGTAATAGCTCTAGAGGCCGCTTAGATGAAATGCTTTTCTTAGGTTTGAATGACGATTTAGGAAGCTTGCCTCGTTGACACGAGTCACAATAGCTTTTCTTTTGAAAGACAAGCTTATGAAAGCCTTTAATAGAATTTAACTTGGAAAGTTTGAAAAGTGTTCCAAAGTTCACATGAACAAAACGTCGATGCCATAAGTGTTGTTCACTTGTGTTGGCAATGAGACATTGTTCATGTGATTTTGGAAGATCTAATATATAAATATCCTTATGGCGTGTGCCAGAAAATAACAAATCATTATTATCTTTTCTCAAAATATGATACATTCCTTTCGCAAAGCTAACTTTGTAACTTTTGTCACAAAGTTGGCTTATTGAAATAAGATTGTGATTTAATCCTTTAACAAGGTAAACATCACTTATTAGTGGTTTAGAAGGATTACCTACTTTACCAACACCAATGATGGTTCCGCTCTCGTTGCCTATAAAGACGACTCGGTTCCGATTTGCAATGCGCACCACTCCAGAGAGCAATTGAGCATCACCCGTCATGTGTTTTGAACACCCGCAATCGAGTATCCAATTATTCTTGGAGCTAAATTTGGATTTGTTGCTCCGTTTCTTTTTCTTGAGTACCTAAAGATAGAAATATCATTACATGGTACCCAAGGTCATTGGGTCCTAAAAGATTAGACCTTTGGAAGCCAAGTCCAATTGGACTTAGACTTCCCAATAATCATCATTATACACGACATCCATAAAATAAGAATTCATGTATGCTTGTTTCTCATGCATGTTAGTGTTCTTCTGGCCCCAAATAGTGAATATTTTGGGAGCCCTATTCCTATTGGGAGCATGCATACGTTGTTGATTTCTACGTGATGTGTCACGCCCGGCTTCCCAAAAATATGCAGACGAGACGTGAGAAGGTCCGCTCAGACTTGAAGCTACAAAGCTGCAAGTCCGATAAGCGTCAATCAACATTAAATTGGCATGTCCTTGCAACGCGAAACGAAACAAAGATAATAATGAGGAAATGAGACAAAAGAGTAATCTCAGAATATCCATAATATTAAACTCCAACATCGCAGAAAAGCCACCAGGCTAAAAGAAAAGAATCTAAGGCCCACACATGGCCTTTAAAAGTACAACGTACAAGGTAAAGGTGCCACTCACCGACAACTAACAACAATCCTAAAACAAAAGAAAGCTCAGCAAGGTCACTAAGAATGGTCACCGGTAGCCACAAACTGCTCCTAGACATACATGGGCTCAGGCTCAGCGTCAGCAAAAACCACGTACTCAGCAACGGTTTCTGGCTCAGGGTCTAACATGTGACACCCAAAAGAGCAAGGGGCACATGTCAGCAAGTCTACAAGAGACTTATGCAAGGAAACTGAAAGTGAAAGTAAGCAACCTAGCAGTTCTAGCATGATGCAATGACATGGTAGTTAAAGTATGAGTGCAACATGTAAAGTAAAGTAAGGTAAGGTACGAGCATGGCATGGCATGGATGTCAAGTTTTGCAAGAAACATTCACAAGGACAAGTACAAGTATAGTAAGCACGTCGTGCACAGAGATTACGCCTTTTGGCTAGAGTGGCTGCGCGGGCCAACTATTACGCTCAAGTGATCGTGTATCCCTACCCCTCCACGTGTATCGGGCATTGGTTTTTAACCAACACATGTGGCCCGCTTCTGGATCACGAGCCAAGAAGTGTTTTTAACAAGTGTGGCGTAGGGTTATGCCCGCATAGCAGGTGCCTAGCCGGAAACAAGGATTGTACAAGTATTTTGTAGCGTGTGCTACGATGCAACATGCAAATCAGATGACACGTAAAATTGCAAATGCATGGCAGATATTTAAATGAAAATGCATACCGTTAGAGAAATTAAACGTGACAGGCAAATGCATGACATGACATGACAAAAGGCAGTTCTAGCTTCGTTGTCAAGCTAGAACTTGAAATTGCGCCTAGACCGCTATCATTTCACGGTCTAGTCTCTTTCTCTAAAAGCAAGGAAATGGCCTAAAGCATGGCCTAAAACAAGGTTGGCAAGTTTCACTTGCCTGGTACCGAGGTTGTTGATCGACGAGAGTCGTCCCAAAAATCGCTATTCTACGGGGATGGGTCACTGTTATGGCAAAACAGAAAATCGGAATTGGATGATCTAATCCGGATTTGTAGTGGAATCCTACAACGTCTAGTAATCCATTTTTATTAGGTTTTCTAAATTTATAGTGTGGGTTATGGAAAGATTAAGGGTAGATCACTAACCGTATATGAAGCGGAAGAATCGACGACCAAAGACGCCTACGAATCTGCAGGTAGGAGAGGATCTCGACGTATCCAGATTGCCGTCGCCAAATCTGATCTAGCACGGCAACGGAAGAAGCGATCTTGGAAAAACTACGGCTGAAGAGATCTACTGGCGGCTGGGATATAACGGATTTGGAGATGGGAGAATGAAGAGAAAAACTGGAGCAAAAGGAGAATTGGGGGTTTTGGGGTCGGCCGGCGGCCCGTAGGGTGGTTGCCGGCGTAATGGGGGTGAGAGGGAGCACGGGAGGAGGAGGAAAGGCAAGAGGAAGATGGGGGATGATTGGGGAAGAAGGTCGGCTAGGAAAAGTGAGGAAAGAAGTGAAAACGTATAGGGTTTAAATAGAAAGAATAAGCGGCGGCTGCAACTTAACCTAGGGTTTCTGTGCAGATTAGTCGGTCAGTGAAGAGTGGTCGACCGATTAGTTTGGGAACTAGTCGGTCGGTCGTCCAATTTTGACCGACTAAAAGGCAAACAGTGAACAGGGTCGATACAGGGTAGACAGATTTAGTCGGTCTGTGAAGGCTCGTCAACCGACTAGTTTGGGAATTAGTCGGTCGGTGAATGTTCATTGACCGACTAAGGGTTGAATATGATAGACAATAAGTACTGAGAGCTAGTCGGTCTGAGAAGAAACTCTAACCGACTAGTTTCTCAACTAGTCGGTCGATAGTCGTTCTTTGACCGACTAACTGTAAACAGTAACTCGGCTGACAGAAAGATCTCTGAATTAGTCGGTCTGAGAACAAGTTCTAACCGACTAGTTTCACAACTAGTCGGTCAATGGATGTGCTTAGACCGACTAAGTAGAAACAGTAACTCAGCAGAAATAATCAAGATGAACTAGTCGGTTCCTGAAGAGTTGCCGACCGACTAGATTGCAATCTAGTCGGTTGGTTCTCCTTCTTGAACCAACTAAGAGTCATGAAAAGTCTCGAATTGAAGCGCGAAGCTTCGGGAAAGATTCCTATGGCTTCTAAGATCAACCTAGCTCTAAGATATGGACGCTACGAAGCTCATCGTAAAAATACTTACTCCAAGCCCATCACGATATGCAATGGAAGGTAGAAGATCAGAGAACTGAAAGAAAACGTCCAACAGGGGAAAAACACACAAGGAAACCATAATATATATAAATTAGATAATACATAGACAAAAACCAGTCGTTACATACTACCCACCTTAAAAAATAAAGTCCGTCCTCAGACTTTCCAACATACCTAGTCGCTCCAGTAACTACCCCAATCATAGCACGTTATAATTTAAACCAGGTTTAGTCATACAAGTGCTTATATATGCACTAGGTCGTCAAACTTTAACACTACCAACATTTACTTATTCACGCACATTATACTCTTATACCTATCATAGCCAGTCAAATTTATACACGTGTTTCAATCATTCATATAGTCACGCACATCCCTATATAAATATTAAACACTATCATATAACCAAGTTACACATACTTACAAAAATAGTCTCATACCAGCAAATACAAACGGAGTACTTCACGTATATATAACACATACGCACTAACCAAACATGAATATTACATTCCCTAATATCTCTTAGTATACCACCAACACCCAACAATCACCATGTGTAATCACACCATACCAATATTAAAACGAGTTACTATATCTAATATACATTCACCATCACTATGATTTCACAAGGATATAGTCACTAAATTGCACGCAAATATTCCACATATAATCACCTCAAATACCGTCTTATAATTATATTCACGACATGCCACACATACCATAGTCACCAAAACTTATAACTAGGCACATACTTACCCGTGCATGGTGCACACCCACTCACGCTAACATTTCATTCACGTATACCAACTGTACCATTATATAACTAGCACATCTACACACCTAGTTTAGCTAGCACACATACATTCACACAGGCAAGTCCTTAATAATTAACTATACCACAAGACCAACACCTATAACTATATACTGGTGTAGCGACCCACAATCATGTGCGTAGCACAACCAGGCAAAAACACTCCTATCACTATACATACATCAAACATTGCTATATGCAACTACAAGCATGCATAACAATATACTTAGAGTATACCCACTCAAGCTTGAGTGAGACTCGAAACTCATATCAGAATACTCTATATACGTAACACGGTATTTACACATATACCAATACCACTCCAATGTATACACATCTACCAATATAACCATATGCATACCATATGTCATTCACACTTAATATTTAGTCAGGTAACACCCACATAGTTCAATCACTTTATATACCATAATAATATTATAGACATCAGCACACGTATAATTATAATACCCTCCCTAATACATGCATTCACCGTATAGTCACACACATGTAGAACATATATTCACACCATATCCTACTACCATATGTATATCACTTATATACTCATGCAGCAAATACATAATACTTACGTCTAAGTACAATACGTATCTACGTACGAGCACATACTCACATGTACTAACACATAGGTCATATAATAGGCCTACCCACTTAACTATACGTACACCTATCACACCTAACATACACATAACTTTACCAACATATTATTTCCAACATTATAAGTATCTCCAACTACATACACCCCATTAGATATTCCAACACTGATCCATATACACAGACGCCCCTAGAGTGGTATAGCTATCCTCACACATACCTATAAATACTAACACACGAACAACTTCATAACATCACGAATAACTCTGAGTATGTATATGTCACACAATAGGCAAACATTAATATACTATAGGGGGGTACACTCATTCAAGCCCACATTCTCAACTTAGGTGCATGCACCACGACAACATCACAAAGGTCCAAGGGCCTACTAGCAATTTAGAGTTGACACAGTTATTGACGAGCACTAAAGCCTAAGCAATAGAGGGAGATCGAGGTCGAAAGCGTGACGAGGGAAGAATCGATAAGCACGAGTTCAGATAGGATGAATACAAGGACACAGCTTGGTTAGGTGAAACAGTGCCTCATTAGTGAATGTTTAGGTAAAGGAAAGGGAGATGTAGTGATACTTATATAGGATTTGAGAAAGGAAATAGTATAAATAGCATAAGCTAAAATACGTGAAATTTGAAAACTGTTGTACTTCAAAAGTTGGAATCCTCGTCTGTATAAAATATTTGGAGATCGATAGAACAAGTTGTTCGAAACAAGTTTGAGTCGATTATACATAATAAGAGAAAACGGTTTATTGGCTTATATGAAATTATCAGGAGGAAAGTGAATCATTCACACGAACATGAAGGCCGTAGCTTAGAAAATGCTATGCAGCAGTAATTTAATATAATGTCGGCAAAAATTTTGAAATTCAAAGAATGAAATTAAATTAACTGAAGGATTTAAACTCATGTTAAATGCTTTCAAAGTCCTTAAGCTAGGAAAAATTTAAAATAATCAATGTTGAAACTACTTTTAAAGGAACCAGGATTTGCCAAAATGAAACTGATTTACACAAAGTTCTTAACATACGAGCACAAGGAGCCTGGTACGGATATATAAAAATAATTGAAATTCTATTTAGTTTAGAATTTATTCTAAAAGTATGTATGGTGAACGGAAAGATAATAATAACTTGGTAGTAGAATTATCAAAATTGGTAATAAAGCTTTAAAACCAAATTATGGAGGGTCTAGATCAGGAATAGTAATTTTACAAAAATCTGAAATGGGGAAAACGATGAGCATAACTTCGACTTGCTGGAAGCTGAAGTCCCATGTGGCTTGAAAAGTATATTAAAAGTAAGCGTGATGTGTCATTCGAATGGCATAATTAAGAAGAGAAATTATAAATCGAATTGGGCAAGGTAAAAGTACGATTCAGAATAAAATTAGTATAAGAAAGGACAAGGTATTTACATAGGTACGAAAAGTATAGGCTAGAAAATATCATAAGCTAGTATTCAAAAATCTCGTCAAAATATTTTTTTTAAATTTAAGTCAACGACAGAGTATGAAGTCTAAGCAATATATATTAAAATTTTTGAACAAATTTAACCTTAGGGAAAAGGAAATCGAAAAAAATACTTTCGGAAGATTCAAGATTTGTAATGGAGAGATTCGAAAATTGACGACGATCGTCATGAGGCGATCTCGTGAATCGAGGCAAGGAAAATGGTCGGATGATCATACATACGCCTAGGGTATGAACCAGGAAATTCTGCGGGGAAACTCCTACAGTCGACCAACTAAAGATTAAGAAACTAAGCGCTAAGACTTTCTAAGGAGCTAGACGGTAATGAAATGCGTTCAGCTTGGTCCGAAGTCGATGAACTCAAGCGAACGACTAAAGAAATTCTAGAAGTCTAATATGGTCAGGGTTTGGGCAAGAACCACTAAGGTTACTCCTACGATGATTAGATCAATTCCTAGCAGGGAGTCTAACTAACAATCAGGGGCCTCTAACTAGCACGCACGGACGTCTAACTAAGTCTTCTTACCACCTAGTGACATATGAAAACGACTAGACTAGGCTCAAGGCTTATAACTCGGATGTTGCAATTTATTTAATGGATATTCCATAGTTATTATCGTTGTTCCGATAATTCGCAGTTACAAGACGGACCTGCATGGGCCACCAACAAATCCTGTCACGCCCCGCTTCCCAAAAATATGGAGGCGAGACGTGAGAAGGTCCGCTCAGACTTGAAGCTACAAAGCTGCAAGTCCGATAAGCGTCAATCAACATTAAATTGGTAGGTCCTTGCAACGTGAAACGAAAAAAAGATAATAATGAGGAAATGAGACAAAAGAGTAATATCAGAATATCCATAATATTAAACTCCAACATCGCAGAAAAGCCACCAGGCTAAAAGAAAAGAATCTAAGGCCCACACATGGCCTTTAAAAGTACAACGTACAAGGTAAAGGTGCCACTCACCGACAACTAACAACAATCCTAAAACAAAAGAAAGCTCAGCAAGGTCACTAAGAATGGTCACCGGTAGCCACAAACTCCTCCTGGACAGACATGGGCTCAGGCTCAGCGTCAGCAAAAACCACGTACTCAACAACGGTTTCTGGCTCAGGGTCTAACATGTGACACCCAAAAGAGCAAGGGGCACATGTCAGCAAGTCTACAAGAGACTTGTGCAAGGAAACTGAAAGTGAAAGTAAGCAACCTAGCAGTTCTAGCATGATGCAATGACATGGCAGTTAAAGTATGAGTGCAACAAGTAAAGTAAGGTAAGGTAAGGTACGAGCATGGCATGGCATGGATGTCAAGTTTTGCAAGAAACATTCACAAGGACAAGTACAAGTATAGTAAGCACGTCGTGCACAGAGATTACGCCTTTTGGCTAGAGTGGCTGCGCAGGCCAACTCTTACGCTCAAGTGATCGTGTATCCCTACCCCTCCACGTGTATCGGGCATTGGTTTTTAACCAACACATGTGGCCCGCTTCTGGATCACGAGCCAGGAAGTGTTTTTAACAAGTATGGCGTAGGGTTATGCCCGCATAGCAGGTGCCTAGCCGGAAACAAGGATTGTACAAGTATTTTGTAGCGTGTGCTACGATGCAACATGCAAATCAGATGACACGTAAAATTGCAAATGCATGGCAGATATTTAAATGAAGATGTGTACCGTTAGAGAAATTAAACGTGACAGGCAAATGCATGCCATGACATGACAAAAGGCAGTTCTAGCTTCGTTGTCAAGCTAGAACTTGAAATTGCGCCTAGACCGCTATCATTTCACGGTCTAGTCTCTTTCTCTAAAAGCAAGGAAATGGCCTAAAGCATGGCCTAAAACAAGGTTGGCAAGTTTCACTTGCCTGGTACCGAGGTTGTTGATCGACGAGAGTCGTCCCAAAAATAACTATTCTACGGGGATGGGTCACTGTTATGGCAAAACAGAAAATCAGAATTGGATGATCTAATCCGGATTTGTAGTGGAATCCTACAACGTCTAGTAATCCATTTTTATTAGGTTTTCTAAATTTATAGTGTGGGTTATGGAAAGATTAAGGGTAGATCACTAACCGTATATGAAGCGGAAGAATCGACGACCAAAGACGCCTACGAATCTGCAGGTAGGAGAGGATCTCGACGTATCCGGATTGCCGTCGCCAAATCTGATCTAGCACGGCAACGGAAGAAGCGATCCCGGGAAAACTACGGCTGAAGAGATATGCTGGTGGCTGGAATATAACGGATCTGGAGATGGGAGAATGAAGAGAAAAACTGGAGCAAAAGGAGAATTGGGGGTTTTGGGGTCGGCCGGCAGCCCGTAGGGTGGTTGCCGACGCAATGGGGGTGAGAGGGAGCACGGGAGGAGGAGGAAAGGCAAGAGGAAGATGGGGGATGATTGGGGAAGAAGGTCGGCTAGGAAAAGTGAGGGAAGAAGTGAAAACGTATAGGGTTTAAATAGAAAGAATAAGCGACGGCTGCAACTTAACCTAGGGTTTCTGTGCAGATTAGTCGGTCAGTGAAGAGTGGTTTACCGATTAGTTTGGGAACTAGTCGGTCGGTCGTCCAACTGTGACCGACTAAAAGGCAAACAGTGAACAGGGTCAATACAGGGTAGACAGATTTAGTCGGTCTGTGAAGGCTCGTCAACCGACTAGTTTAGGAATTAGTCGGTCGGTGAATGTTCATTGACCGACTAAGGGTTGAATATGATAGACAATAAGTACTGAGAGCTAGTCGATCTGAGAAGAAACTCTAACTGACTAGTTTCTCAACTAGTCGGTCGATAGTCGTTCTTTGACCGACTAACTGTAAACAGTAACTCGGCTGACAGAAATGTCTCTGAATTAGTCGGTCTGAGAACAAGTTCTAACCGACTAGTTTCACGACTAGTTGGTCGATGGATGTGCTTAGACCGACTAAGTGGAAACAGTAACTCAGCTGAAATAATCAAGATGAACTAGTCGGTTCCTGAAGAGTTGCCGACCGACTAGATTGCAATCTAGTCGGTTGGTTCTCCTTCTTGAACCAACTAAGAGTCATGAAAAGTCTCGAATTGAAGCGCGAAGCTTCGGGAAAGATTCCTATGGCTTCTAAGATCAACCTAGCTCTAAGATATGGACACTATAAAGCTCATCGTAAAAATACTTACTCCAAGCCCATCACGATATGCAACGGAAGGTAGAAGATCAGAAAGAACTGTAAGAAAACGTCCAACAGGGGAAAAACACACAAGGAAGAGAACAACCATAATATATATAAATTAGATAATACATAGACAAAAACCAGTCGTTACATGATGCATGCCGTGGATATGCATATGGTACATGATGAAATGGTGGTGGCGACATATGATATGATGCATGATGGTAATCATTCATATGATAATGTGGATGAACATATGCATGTGGGGGAACACGTGCGTGAGGGTGTCTCACTTGGTGTGCACGTGCTCGTGGACGTGAAGCATAAAAATCATCATAATTGTGAACTGGTGGAGTAGGATGTGTGTTTCTACGTGGCATAGTATTGGTGTACATAAATGCATGACCCTTCTTTGGAGGTCCACCCAAAGTGGGGTTCTTTCCAAATGGGGATGTGTACGAAGTGGAAGCACCATTGGTAGGTGAACCACCAATGGGGTGTTTGATCCCACTCGTTGAGGCATCGGAAGTTGGCCTAACAAAGTTAGTGGACGATTTGGATGAATTTCCCATCTTATACCCCAAGCCAATGTGGTGATTGGCCGGAAGTAAGTCATTTAGAATATTATCCAAATGGTCCTTACCTTTATTGAATTTATTAATTCGGCCTAATGTGCACTCATACTTCTCGGTGAGAGAATGCATAGAAGCATCCAAAGTGGACACTTGCGATGTGAGTACATAAACACGAGATTTGAGATTCTCATTCTCAATACTCAAAGTTGAGTTTCGAGAAATCAAATCCGCCATCTCGCGTTCATCCGATTCCTCAATATGAAAATGCTCAAGTTGAGATTTGAGATTTACAATCTCATTTCTCAAGTCTTCAACAACGGTGTCGTTGTTGATGACGATAGGCTTAGGTGAAGTTTGGAGACTGGCTAGCTCATCTTTAGTCTTAGTATATCTATTAACCAATTTAGAATACTTAGACCATATTTGCTCGTTAGCTAATATAAGGTCATCCATAGTTACCTCATCGCCTTCATCCTCGCTTTCATCGAAGGAGGAGTCTTGATCATGTTCCTCTCTAGCCATGAAGCACATGTGTGCTTGCTCCACTTGCTCATCATCCGACTCTCCACTTGAGGAGTCCTCGTCGGAGTCGGTGAATGTGCCGACAAGCCCTTCCTTGTACCCTTTCTTGTACTTCTTTGACTTGTCGAACTTTGGTGCCTTCCACTTCTCCTTTTGTTTGTTTTGAGGACAATCCGCTTTCATGTGTCCTGGCTTGTTGCATTTAAAACACAAAGGAGCGGAGGCGTTAGTAGAACTAAACTTAGATTTGTTCTTGAAGTTACCTTTTCGGAAGAATCGGTTGAACTTCTTTGCCATGAGGGCAAGAGATTCAATGTCCAACTCGTCTTCCGATTCTTCATCATCGGTAGAAGTAGATGGAGCGGCCTTGAACGCAATCGCCTTTTTATTTGGCTCGTCTTGCTTCAAGTAAGACTTCATCTTGTCTTGCATCTTTATCTTACTATCCTTGCGTACCTCATAAGACATCAAGGTACCCATTAGTTGAACGACGGTATATTTATTCATATCATTACCTTCCTCGATGGCGAAGGTATGCTTCTCCCAACAAGAAGGAAGTCTGTCAATGATCTTTGAGACTTTCTCCTTTTAAGTGTAGGTCTTTCCAAGAGCCTCCAACTCGTTGGTAATGTCAACGAAGCGAGCATAGTACTCCTTCATCTTCTCACCCTGCTGCATATGAAATAACTCGTAATCTTTATTAACAACGGTGAGTTTGGAGTCTCTTACCCTACTCGTTCCTTCATGCAAGATGAGGAGTGAGTTCCAGATTTGATATGCACTCTTACATGTGCATATCTTGTTGAAGTCTTCGGGCTCCAAAGCGCATTGCAAGGCGTTCATTGCCTTGGCATTGGTTACCTCCGCGGCGACCTCCGCGGTAGTCCACTTCGCGAAATCTTTTTCAGTGGGCTCGACATACTCCGTCAACGTGGCTTTCCATAGTGAAGTGCTCCGGAGGAACATTTCCATCCGGCATTTCCAGTACCCGTAATTGGTACCGTTGAAGAAAGGAGGCCTAGTCGAGGAGTGTCCTTCCATCACCGAAGAAGCTCCTTCACGGTTCATGAAGGTGCTATAGTCTGAAGGTGGACGAACGGTTTTGTTGTCGTTGGAAGACATAGCTATGAACCTAGCTCTGATACCAAATGTAATGCCCTGATAGCTACTGCACAAGTACTAGAGTGGGGGTGAATAGTACTTTAAAATAATTAAGAAGATAATTCCTAATTATCTTGCAAACTCAACCAACAATGCGGAAATGAAAATGTGACAACAATAAAATACAATCGCAAACAAACGATATAACGGGTTCGGATCCACCCAAGTCTCCCCGACTTGTTCCCGGTGATCCTACGTCCCAAACACCCGGATCCCCTCCGGATACTTGAGTTAGAAACCTCTAACTTAAATTTGCACTATGAAATTCTTGTAGAAACCCTCTACAAGATTAAATCTTACACAAATGAAAATGTGACTCCCACAAACCGGGATCACACACAACTCTCACAAACCGAGAGAAACACTTGCAATATCAAATTAAATGAAATAAGAAATGCTTACCAACAAAATCCTATGCCTTGAGTAAACTTACGATTGTAGGGCAAGGAGGATTTTGGAGGAGAAGAAGTCACCAAACCCTAGCTCCAAGAAGTTGGCCAGCAATAGAAGCCTAGGGAGGAGTTGGTGACCTTGAATCAAGCTCTTGGCTTGAGTGGCTCACAATCAATGAATCTCTTTAGAGGAATAAGAGTGAGGGAGAGATTCTTGTGAGAAATGAAAGCTTGGAAATGAAAAATAAATGCTTCTCTTTGATTCTCTAAAATGCAATTAATATCAGCCTTGAATGCTTAGCAAGAAGCCCTTCAAGTATATATAGGATAGAGGAAAGAGAGAGCAAAAATCGTGGCATTTAATGCTCCAACGGCTCTATTCTGAAGCAGTCTAGTCGGTCTAATAAGACTTGCCAACCGACTAGTTTGACAACTAGTCGGTCGGTGAGTGTTCTTTGACCGACTAAGAGTTGAAATAGTATAGGCTGAATTCAAAGAGAACTAGTCGGTTTAAGAACAAATTCCAACCGACTAGTTTCACAACTAGTCGGTCGATAGTTGATCTTTGACCGACTAACTGTAAACAGTGGCTCAGGCTGTGAAATGAAAGACATAACTCGTCGATCTAAGAAGGATTCCTAACCGACTAGTTTGACAACTAGTCGGTCGGTGAACCTTCTTGGACCGACTAACTGTAAATAGTGAATGAGCTGAATTTGAGTAGGATATCTAGTCGGTTCAAGAAGGATTACCGACAGACTAGATTGCCATCTAGTCGGTTGGTTCTTCTTCTTGAACCAACTAACATGCACAAGAAGCCGCGAAATGAAGCGTGAAGCTTCGGGAAAGTTTGTATGGGCTTCTAAGATAATCCTAGCTCTAAGATATGAGCGTTAAGAAGATTTTAATGTAAGACCTACTCAAGGCTTAACATTCTACGAAAAGAAGCTAGAAGACTATAAATAAAACTTGACGAACCGTCTTCAAAAGCTTCAATCGAATCTTCTTGACTTCAATAATGCTCCTAGAGCTTCAACGAAGCTTCTGACACACGATCACGCACTTTGAGAAGTCTTGAGACGTCGCTTTTGATGTTCATAGAATTTTGGCGACGATCTCCATAACTGCGCTCACAAAGAGTTAGTTCACGATATTTATGTTTGTTCATCATCAAAACCAAATCCGGAGAATCAATACTTAACACAATTGACCCGAAATCCATTACCGAAGGCCTTAGCGGGGAATCCCGAAAGCCCTAGACGTTTAATATTTAGTCTACTCCACTTCCTTCAACCAACCAACCAAATCACACGTGACAACCCCGACCACACATTCTCCTCCTTCCACAAAAATCTAAGTGTTAGACGACTGACTCCCTAGAGTTCGACATTCTATACATACTATAACGCACCATCCACTTGCGGTGTTCTCGTCCATGCATCGCAGGCGAGGAACATGGGGTTGATTGTTTTTTTTGTTCGAAAAAATTACGAAACCCTAAAAGGTTAACACCGCTGCTCAAGGCGACGGTGTGGCTCCTGCGGGGGGTGGGGGTGCCATCGGCGGGGTTTTAATTTTTTTTATTGTTTTTACGAACCCTAAAATATGGGTTTTTGATGTTTTCACTAGGATTGACGGTTGAAAGCCGTCATCTTTGATCTAGGGAGAATAAAAATCAATTTTTTCTTGTCTGATCTTACGAGATCGACGTTGTATACATCATGATCATGCTAAAAAAATAATATTTTATTGATTTGTAGGAATACCTCTCGATCCGACCTTCAGATCTAGCAACGGTTGAGACGCCTATCAGTGTTTGGATCTGGTTCATCAACGTCCGAGCAGCTACGATCTTTCGATCTTCCGTCGTCCACCAAGGCTTCCGCAATGATCCACTCTCTCTCTCTCTCTCTCTCTCTCTCTCTGTGTGTGTGTGTGTGTGTGTGTCTCTCTGATAACGTGTTATAAAGCGTAGTCACCTGGGGGAGACCCCAGGTCTTTATTTATTGGGGATGTGAGAGTACATACATGGACGCGATAAAATATTATCTACTCACACATTATTGTATATTTTCAACACAAATCTATATTAATTTGCTAATGGTTTGTGAGGAAAATAGCCACATGTTATGAATCATCATCTGTGGGAGGAACCCCCAGCTCTTTATTTATAGTAGTGGAGGAGCGTACAGAGATAAGATACAATAGATATGGTCTTATCTATAAGATAATCCGTGATCCTAACCAACTCAGTAATATCCTTTCACAACACTCCCCCGTATCCAGCCATAGGTATGGACTCTGCTCATGAATACTTTAGAATTCTGAGTGTAGTAGGAGTCTCACATGGGGTGGATACTTCAGGATCCTGAGTTGATGAGGTTTGCCGCGTTAAAACCTTTGGCTATGGAAAACCATGTGAGAAAAACCATAGTTAAGGAAAAAGAGTACAAACACTCTCTAACTCCCCCTGATCTGTACAAGCACTTAGGCTTTCAGATCTCTTAGGCGCCTTATCCCAATTTTCTGTACAAACATCCTAAAAGTAGCAGTAGGAAGGGCTTTAGTGAACAAGTCTGCCAGGTTGTCACATGATTGTACTTGTCTGACGTCGATCACACCATCTCTTTGTAGCTCATGCGTCCAGAAGAATTTGGGAGAAATATGCTTCGTTCTGTCGCCTTTGATGTAACCACCTTGTAGCTGAGCTATGTAAGCAGCGTTGTCCTCGAACATGGTAGTAGGTTCAAGGTCCCCAGACTTCAATCCGATCGTCACCAGGATGTGATTTACATCTGACCGTAGCCAGACACATTCTCTGCTTGCTTCATATATGGCGATGATCTCTGAGTGATTGGATGAGGTTGCCATCATGGTTTGCTTGACGGATCTCCAGAAAATGGTTGTCCCACTATATGTAAACACGTACACTGTCTGTGACTTTGCATTGTAGGGATCGGACATGTAACCTGCATCAGCATAACCAGCAAGTGCGGAGGATAATCCATTTTTGTAAAAGAATCCCAAATCTGTTGACCCTTGGATGTAGCTCAGAAGGTGCTTAACCTCGGTCCAGTGTGGCTGCGTAGGTGCTGAGCTATATCTGGCTAGTAAATTTACTACAAACGCTATATCGGGACGTGTGCAGTTGGCCAGATATAGAAGTGCTCCAATAGCACTTAGATAAGAGACTTCTGGACCAAGTATATCCTCCCCCTCTTCCAGCGGCCGGAAGGGATCTTTATGTGCATCTAGAGATCGTACCACCATAAGTGTACTAAGTGGATGACATTGGTCCATATGAAATCTTTGCAACATTTTCTTCGTATATGTGGTTTGGTGTAATAGGATTCTGTCTTTTAGATGTTCAATCTGTAAGCCAAGGCAGAATTTCGTTTTGCCTAGGTCTTTCATTTCGAATTCTTTTATCAGGCTTACAGACATTTCAGTGATCTATTCAAGAGATCCAATGAGGTTCAAATCGTCTACTGCTATTATGACAAATCCTTTTCCCTTTGCTCTTATAAAGATGCAAGGGCAGACTTCACTATTATTGAATCCTTGTTGTACAAGGAATTCACTCAGTCTGTTATACAACATCCTTCCCGATTGTTTAAGACCATACAATGATCTTTGAAGCTTAACAAAGTAGACGTCCCGAGGTCTATCTTTTAATTCAGTAGGAATTGAAAAGCCATCAGAAAGTTTCATGTATATCTCCTTGTCGAGATTACCATATAGATATGCAGTCACAACATCCATTAGCTGCATATCTAAACCTTCCTTTGCTGTTAAGCGTATCAGAAATCGGAAAGTGATCGCATCCATGACCGGGGAGTATGTTTCCTCATAGTCAATACCCGATCTTTGGGAATATCCATGCGCTACAAGCCTTGCTTTGTAGTGTGCGATCGCATTATTTTCATTTCTTTTTATCACAAATACCCATTTGTATCCCACAGGTTTGACACCAATAGGTGTCTGGACTATTTGTCCAAAGACTTTGCATTTCTTAAGCGAGTCCAACTCAGCTTATATTGCCTGATTCAACTTTGGCCAATCATTTCTACGTTTGCATTTAGCAACAGAATGTGGATCATGATCATCGTCGCTTCCAGCGACGTGAATAGCAATATGAAATGCAAAGTCATCGTCGACGGCTGTACTCTTTCTGTCCAACACCTCCCCTGTACGTACATAATTTAATGATATTTCAGTTTCTCCTGGCAGTCCCTCTACCGTGGATTCCGGGAGGGGTAAGGGTATGGACATGAGCTCATTTCTCTGTTGGGGTATCGTCCCAAGGTCTCCGTATATTTTTCTTTTTCTTGGATTTTTATCCTTGTAGCCTGGTGGTCTGCCTCTTTTCTGTTGAGGTGCAGCCACTTCTGTTGCTGGTGAATTGCATCCATTCTCGAGGATGTCAATCTTAGCTGGAGTATTTGCAGCATGGATGTATGATTTGACAATCTTCTGATTGTCAGTAAATGAGTGGGTAATCGGTTAACAATGTTCTATATGTGGAGGATCTTCAGGATCTCATCTTCATATTGTTTTGTTACTGGATCAAGTGGGTCAAACTTTTTGTATCCCACGTTATGATGTGCTTCGCACCAGATTTCTTTGTGTCTGGGCCCATTTAGGGAAAAATTGTCTCGTCAAATTCACAGTCTTCAAGACGTGCCTTAAGTGCGTCACCCGTTTAGGGTTCTAGGTATCTTATAATTGAGGGTGAGTCAAACCCTACATAGATACCCAGGCGACGTTGATGACCCATTTTTGTCCTCTGTGGTGGTACAATGAGGATGTAAACTGCGCAACCGAATATTCTCAAATGAGAAATGTTCGGTGGCACTCCATATGCAAGTTGCATTAGAGAGATACTTTGACCTCCAGAGGGTCTTATTTTTATTAACGATACAACATGAAGAATTGCATGTTCTCATGCATCCACCGACAACTGGGATTCATTAACAATGGACGTGCAATCCATTGTAGTCTTTTTATCAGTGACTCTGCCAATCCGTTCTGTGTATGAACATGCGGCACTGGATGTTCAATTTTTATTCCCATTGCCTGGCAGTACTCTTAAAATGACCGGGAGGTAAATTCCCCAGCATTATACAAACGTATTTTCTTTATTTGGTTATCTGGAAAATGCGCCCGCAACTTTATTATTTGTGCCAATAGCTTTGAAAAAGCTAAGTTGCGGGTCGATAGTAGACACATACGAATATTTTGAGGATGCATCAATCAGTACCATAAAGTACCGAAATGGCCCACTAGGGGGGTGGATAGGTTCACATATGTCTCCTTGTATTCTTTCGAGGAAGCTTATAGATTCGATATCCACTTTTAGTGGTAATGGCCTTGTTATTAATTTCCCCTTGAAGCAGGGGTTGCAAGGGAATTCTCCCTTCTGAAGAAACTTCTGGTTCTTCGGGTTATGCCCATGGGATTGAGATAAGATGCGGTGCATCATCACAGATCCAGGGTGGCCAAGTCTATCATGCTAAAGTAAAAACTTGGCTGATGTCAGGCACTTCAGGTGCTCCGTCAAATTAGCTTCCTCTCTCCGAATCTTTGTATGGTAGAGGCCTGATGAAAGGCGCTCAAAACGTTCAATTATGGATTTTACTCCTTTTTCTTGAGACGTTACATACAGTAATTCTTTTTCGTTTACATTTGCTGTTTCTAGATGGAATCCGTTTAAACGGATATCCTTGAAACTTAGAAAGCTATTGGAATTCGGAGAGAATAGTGAATTATTTTTATTTCTGTGTCATTTGGGAGCAACAGTGTTGCGTTCCCAGAACCTTCAATATGGCCTTGATATTATATTTATTGGGCTTTCATGTGCTATGAAAATTGCATTTGTATTGAAGGATCGTCTGTGTTTATTTATTTTCTACTAAGCAGTTATGAGAGCAGTTCATCTATTGAAAGATGAATCAGCACATTTACTTTTCAGAAACATTATCAAATTTTATTTAAAATAAATTCAGAATATTCAAATTGCTCTCATAACATTTTTTGAAAGATAAATAAATGGCTAACTTATAGCAGGTCATCTCTTTCGAAGTCGTCAGTTGTGAACTTGACTGGAGCATTTGTGATCACCAAGTTTGTTTTAGCTTTCTTTTTTTTGTTCTCTTTATATAGATCATGGAGATGCTGTGGAGTTCGGCATACTCTAGACCAGGGGCCTTTCATGCCACAACTATGGTACTGGTCTTCCCATTCCCTCTTAGGTGGGGGTGCTTCATTTCTGTTGTTGTCTTGTCTACGCCAAGTGAACTTCCGCTTTCCTTCATTTCTTCGCTGTTAGACTTGGCCCCTGGTACTTTTGTTCTGTCCTCCTTTCTGTGGTCTTTCTTTTCTTTTGTTGTCTCTCTTCTTTTTAGAAGAAGATACATTGTGAGCTTGTAGGAGGGGGGCAGTGCCAGGGGCGCTTGTTGTGAGTGGCGAGGAGAAGCTCTCTGTTTTGTTCAGCCATGAGTAAACATGACAGCAGCTCAGAATACTTGGTGAACTTTCGTTCACGGTATTGCTGCATCAGTATCGCATCCTTCTCGTGGAAAGACGTGTACGTCTTTTACAGCATGTGATCTTCTGAGACCTTTTGACCACACAACTTCAGTCATGAGGTGATGCTAAAAAGAGTTGAGTTATACTCAGATATGGACTTAAAGTCCTGCAGTCTCAGGTTCTCCCACTCATATCGTGCCCTTGGAAGTATAACATCTTTTTGATGTTTATATCTTTCCTCAAGGGCAGCCCACAGCTCAAGTGGATCTTCGACCATAAGGTACTCAGCCTTTAGGGTCTTGTCCACATGTCGACGAATATAGATAATGGCATGCGCCTTTTCTATGTCAGTCGTCGTTCCGTCTTTTGTCACAGCAGAAATAGGGGACTTAGCCCGCAAGTGAAATTTGAAATCGAGCTGCCAGCTCAGATAATTTCTCACTGATGCATCCAGCACTTCGAAATCGACACTTGTGATTTTGGTCATTTTATCTAGCAGAACACAAATTTGCATGAATTAATAATAATACATTAAAAATTTTTAAATGAAGAGCTAATTGCGTAGATCGGCCAGTCCCACATAAATAAAAGAGTCCAAAGTTAATATTACAGTCCATATTACACAAATGAAAGTGAAAAAATTACAACTTTGGAAACCCAGTGGGTCCTATTTATAAAATCTTCAGCTCTAAGTGTGGCCTCCGTCTACAAGGAAAGTAGTCGTCGGTCTTGGACATTACATAATTTCCTCACTATAATTTCTCTCAAAAGGAAAAGAAAGTGCAGGAAAAATAAAATGTGGGACTTAAACAGCCGATCCAAAACCACAATTAGCAATCCATGCAAAAATTTATGCTCATCAAACATTTTCAGCAGAAATTTTTATCACATGCATCACACACATTAATTCACAGAAGGATAAACAATTTAAATACTTAATAATTATTGGACCACTGGGCAACGTCATACGCCGTTAGGATAGGTGATTAACGGCAGAGCGGTCGCAGGATCTGCCTAATTATTAAGTTTAATATTGCACAACAAAATATCAATTTATCCACAGAATAAGCCATTTAAAAATGATGCAGATCATATAATTATGATCCTACACAGGCATCATATAATGTAAAAAGTTGTGTTTGTTGGGATTATTCAAAAGGGTTTGAAAAGCGCCCAAAATGACATGTTCTACATGAAAAGGAAGGAGTTTTCCTTTTTATTCCCCCAATTAACCCCGAAAAATCTCCAAATGTCCCCTTAAAGTCCATCCTGATTTTTCAGTAATTTTTAGGCCCCCAGAAACATTTTAATTTATATTTTTAGCCCACTCCCCTTTAATTTCAATTCTGTTTTTTTTCAAAGTATTTCGGCCTGCGGGCCTGAAGCCTGCAGTGTGGCTGCGGGCTTCAGGCTCGCGCCAAAAATGTTTAATTTTTATTCTGTGTGCGGGCTGAAGCCCGCAGATGTGATGTGGGCTTCAGGCCCACAATTGTTTTTTGTTTTACGGGCATGCGGTCCGTTTGTCCTGCGAGAGAGAGAGAGAGGAGGGGGAGAGGCGGCGGCTAGGGTTTGTCGCCGCCGCCCCCTCTAGTGCCTGTCGGCGAAGCAGGGGGGAAAGGGGGGGTCTCCCGCTGAGGCGAGGTGCGTTGTTGCGCCACTGAGCGGCGGCGAAGTCATATAGCCGCCGTGAGGCTGTGTTACTATTGCAGCCCCCCGGCTATAGTGGGGGGGGGGGGGGGTTTCCACTCTGATCTTGCGAGATCTATAGAGAAAACTATCATGCACATGATAAAAATTAGATTTTTAGCGAGAAATACCTCTAGATCCGTCCTCCAGATCTAGCGACGGTTGAACGAAGCCTACGCGTGGATGACGCCACCCGTTTGAGATAGATGACGCCGCGCGCGTGGATCTCCCGCCTTTCATTCGCTTTCGCAAAGATAAATAGTTGTGGAAATATTATTTAGAGACTCGTGCTGATAACGTGTTATGAATCATCATCTAAAGGAGGAACATCAGCTCTTTATTTATAGTAGTAGAGGAGCGTACACAGATAAGATAAAATAGATATGATCTTATATATAAGATAAATCGTGATCCTAATCAACTCAGTAATATCCATTCACAACACTATCAACATGAATGGAATACTCTTTAGCTTGCTCGTAGGCTATATTTGCGAAGGATCCTGCGAATTAAAATCAGCATATTGAATCATGATGAGATACATAACTGATTTAATTATGAAACGAAGGATATATTTTGCCCTAAAAAATTAATTGAAATAATGGAGAATTTTAGGCTAAACGAGCAAATCGGGTCCGAAACCCGGAAATTGTAGGATGCGACAAAATTCCGTTCGCGTTATATCAAATCAACCTCCGCTTCGCATGCCCTAAAACCCCTGTACCCTAACCCTAAACTTAATGGCGAAAAATTCTCTCCGCCCCCCGCCGGCTCCCTCGTCGGAAGACGACTCTTCGTCGGAAGGCTCGTCCTCATCCGATGAGGAGCAGCCCACAGGCACGAAGTCAGCGTCGAAGCCCGCCCCTCCAACGCCGACAAAAAACAAAGACGAAGAAGAATCCGACGACGAGAGCGAATCCGAAAGCGACGAAGAATCCGCCGACGATGAAGGCGAAGGCGAAGAAAAAGAAGACAGCAAGAAGCCCCAGGCCTCCGCCTCGACCCTGTCCACTAAACCCGCAGCCGAATCTGCCGGATCTGAATCCGAATCCGATGACGACGAGTCTGATTCCGACTCCGAGGCGGCCAAGCTCGTTACTCCCATCAGCTCCAAGCCCATGGCCGAGGTCACCGCCAAGAAAGAGAAAGCCAACCCCATGGCGGAGGTCACCGTCAAGGAAGACAAAACCAACGGAAAGGCTGCTGCCTTCCAGCGGATCTGGAGCTTGGAAGATGAGATAGCCATACTTAGAGGTCTGGCCCAATTCCAATCCGAAAAGGGACCTGTAAAGCTGAACATTGCCTCGATCGGTGGCTTCTATGACATCATCAAGAAGAAGCTAAGCCTTGAAGTCACCAGTTCTCAGCTTGTGGAAAAGTTGAGGAGGTTGAAGAAGAGGTATGTGGGGATTGCCGCCCGTGCGGAGTGTGGAAAGCCGCCTCAGTCTGCCCATGACGGGGCTGTTTATGAGCTTGGGAAGAAGATTTGGGCAGAGGATGATGAGAGCGTTGGGAGGGGTTCTAAAGGCATGGAAACGAACATCGGTGGGGCGAGTTTAAATGAGAAGGTGGGGAGTTCGAAGGACAAGTTTCCGTTTTTGAAGGGGGCCGTCAAGAGCATGGGGAAGAGGTATGCGAATGAGGCGCTTGAGATGTTAGACGTCACAAAGGCAGATGCTTTGGACAAGAAGCTAAAGAAACAGAGGATGGCAGAGATGAAGCACAGCGTGCAGGAGGTGGAGCTGTTGAAGGAAACATTGAAGTTGATTATGGAGGGCATGGAGAGGGCAACTAGCTGATTCTCAGAGTGCATGGTAATTTTATGTTTCATTTTTTGTATTCCTGTAGATATGATAGTTTATGCTTTTAAATGCATTAATAGCTTTTGGTAATTTGTAGACTTGTTTAGTGTTTTATTGCAAGAATGCCTTTTGTATTTGTTGTAAGGTGAGTTGTTTCATAATTGTGGCAACCATTAGTGATGGTGGTAATATAAAGAGAACTCATAACTAGGGGTTTGGAAGCAGTTATTTATTTTCTTCACCCAATTAGTAATTGGATAAGCTGCATAAGTTGAACCCATCATTATCCTTGTTGATAGACACAGGAGAGATCTGAAGCTCATCGAAATGAAATTATGCGGGACATAATTGCTGTATGACTCAAAGTGCACAATCAGTTTAATAAGACATCGTACAAGCTAGTGGGTGACAATAAGTTACACCGAATCGTTTTTTTCTACATGAAAATTCAGATTGAGAGGAAAGAGGGTGAAAGGGATGGGGTGTTGATTTCTGATAAGCAAGAATATATAATTTAGGGTTTATTATAAAGAGAAAGAAGCAGAACAAGAGAAAACGAGCACATATATGCATAATTAGCTAAAATTTAACCAGAGACACTTTAAGTAACCTGATTGAGGGGACCTAATAGGAATATACAAAATGAGACTAATGTACTAGAGATATTTGAAGGAACCAAAAGCAAAAATACCTAAAAATAATTGGGTTATGGGTGTACTAGAGATTATCTACGTCATCCAGTAGTTACCAAGTCATCGTTGAGTTTCCATTATTGAGTAACTAAATGTAA
>CM061141.1:250651328-250751326 GCA_030789695.1 Scilla litardierei
GTTCATAAGAAAATTTTTGATCTCATCCTAGCATCTTCTTTAAGTTCATATTGAACTTCACTATGAACAAACATGAATGTTCACTTCCAGATCTTCTCAATATATTGAAGTATTACAGAGTTCCTTTTCGAATGATTAAACACCAGTTATGTTTACTAGCTCTTCTTCTCATCCAAATGCTTTTGCAATGGATAGAAGAAGGCTATTAAGCCTCAGGGTGGTGTAAAGAAGGTAAAAGTGAAGAAAGATAATGTTGCAAACGGTGAATGCATCATTTTTTATAAGTTTGGTTAACAGAAAAGGAATTGCAAGGATTACTTGAAGTCCTTGAAAAAGAAGGGGCATGGTGATACCTCGTCTTCAGATGTGTATGCAGTTCAAGACATACCATCTATTCATTCTACTACTTAGGTATTAGATACTAGAGAAGATTCTCACATTTGTAAATTGTTTGGAAATATTGCTAAATAGCTAAACAGTTTAGAAAACAGCAGAAAACTTGAAAAATCAAATTTTTCTATCTAGTAACGTACAAGCCAGGAACAAACGAAAAAATTAGAAATTAATGCAAAGATAAAATACATACCTTTGTGTGAATATATTTAACCGATACACGTGGATCCAAAACATTTCCAATGAAGACTCAAGCTCATTCAACAACTAGCTCCTTAGAAGATTCGCCTTAAAGACGAAGCCCCTTCACGATCCACGAGATCTCCAAGAATTGAAATCTGCTCCCAAACTTTTCTAGGGCAAGTGAGGATGAGAGTGAAAAACTTTTTTTAGCACGAGAGATTTTCCCTAAAAGAGATTTGAATTTCTCTGTACAAGAGATCTTAGATGCTTGATCTTTGAACTTTCTTGTTCGGATTTCTTGGTGTGTTGAGAGGATATGAGAGGATCCCTTCATACACTACAAGAAAATTGTCATTTTACGTCGGGCGCTTTACATCGATTCCAAAAAACTGGTGTTAAATATTAATTTCACGTCGGGTTTTCAAAAAAAGACACTAAATTCGGTTTCTTTACATCGCTTTCTAAAACTAGACATTAAATGCTTATTTTCACGTCGATTTTTCAAAAACTTACGCTAAATTGGGGTGTTTTACATCGGTTTCTTATGAACCGACACTAAATTTGTAAATAAGTGGTAATCCCGTAAAATAGGAAAAAATCCAATGACAATTCTATTGTCACTGTAAATTTTTAATGGCAAACTTACAAATAAGTGGTCTATGTAGTTGACAATCAGGATCTGTGCGAAACAAAAATTTCCCCCAACATTTTGTCCCCGGCCACTAATTTCCCCAGCATTTCTACTATCAAAGTCCATCGATGGAAAACCAAACCATAAATGATCTTTTTGTTGGATATTGAGTACCTCTAATGTTGTGTTAATAGTGATTAACAAATGATTATTACTAATCTCATTTATCACGTGTGTATGATTTATAAAGCCCATCAATTAAGCCTCAAAGTCACAAAGTCAACAAAAGTTAGCAGGACTCGAGACTCAATAGGTTAATCCGTAGATAATCAAGTCAATGCATTCAAGGACGATTAAAGAGAAGTGTGGGAGCTCAAACCAATGCCAACGAACCAAGAGGAAGCTAAGGCATGAAGATGAAGCTAAGGAATGCATCAAAGAAGACAAGATCGGATATTTTTGATGTAATTTTCATTCATGCTCTTAAAATATTTATAGGCCATTGGATTGAAGCTATACACACACGAAAAAACTTTTAAAATATCATTTAAACTCACCAAATGGTTTAGAAATGTTTTGAAATATTTTTGAAATGATTTCATGTTTATTTTGAGCAAAAATCACATGTATCAGTTTTATAGCCAACTAATTTTAAAGTAGTAGCCGACTACTTTGATTGGAAATAAGGAGCCTTTGCTCTATTGCTCAAAATAGTTGACTACAGTAGTGATGATAATCAACTACAGTATTAAAATATTTGACTATTATGACTACAGTAG
Organism: Scilla litardierei; assembly: GCA_030789695.1. Lineage (NCBI taxonomy): Eukaryota > Viridiplantae > Streptophyta > Magnoliopsida > Asparagales > Asparagaceae > Scilla > Scilla litardierei. The sequence goes on from CM061141.1 coordinate 250,653,315, forward strand.
CCGACTATTTTAGGTTAAAGACAAACTTCCAGATTTTAAAGGGATTTTGTTTTTCAACCATTGCAAGGGCGATTTTGAGAACAAATTTGAACGGTAAAATGTGCTATAAATACTGAGAGTTGGCTGGATTTATTAGGAACTTTTAATAATCAAATTTCCAAGTTTTTAAGCATGCAAAGAACTCTTTTTCTCTTTCTCCAAGCTCTCTTCAAGCCAAAATTGATTCAATCAAAAGCTATAAAGCAAATTTTCTTTTGGATAACTTAAATTCTCTTCTCATCAAGCTTTCATCTTGACATTCTTGAGAAGAAATTTAAGTCTCAATTCCTTGATCTCTCTGAGACAAATCAATCTTCTTAGATATCAAAGGACTTCTTCATTTTTCACATAGCCACCACAAAAACTTCAATCCTAAAGTTGGCTATAGGAAAAGTGTTCAACTCATCATCTTCAAAGAAAGGTAAAGTGTAAAATCACATAGTGTGGTGGTAAGTGCTCATTGTGTTTTTGAGTTGTAAAATCCTCAAGGGAAGTCCTCTAGAATAGAGGTGTTTCATTGTAACCCTTGCTTGTGTGTAAGGTTGTTTGGTTGGTGTAAAATCCTACTAAGTGAAGATAGGTGTTTGCAAGCCCTCATTTGAGGCAAGTTTCTCTCATTAGAGAGAGTTGGTTAGTGAAAAATCCCAATAAAGAGGTTGGGGACTGGAGTAGCCTGGGGTAGGTGAAACATGATAAATCATATTGTGTTTGCATTGTGATTTTGTATCTATTTCATTACTTCCATACTTGCGTTGTTTATATTCCACTGCATACTATTATCTCTCATTCTTGCAAGTAAAATTTTGGTAGTTGATTAAATACTTAAGGAGTAACATACTTAAGAGACATAGGCTATATTTAGAAGGTTTAATTTTTATTTGTGCAATTATTTTTGAAACACTAATCATCTCCCTCTATTGTTTAGCTTGTCATCTCAGGATCCCCAACATATGGTATCAAATCGTAGGTTGAAAGTGTTGGAATTAATGGCTCTTTTGGCCATTTGTTCACTCCCACTCTCTCTCTTTTAGTCCCACATTGGATAGGCAAACACACTTGTGTGGGTATATAATAAGCTTCTCTCATATGGGCTATTGGACTTGTTAATGGGCTAGAAATTGGGGGTAGCTCGCGTGCACATGAGCCCAAGCAAGGGGCCGAGCCCAATCCGGGTTGAGCTGAATGGAAAATCTAGGCGTCGGATCCGGAAACCCTTAGCGTGTGTGCGCTGGCGTCGTGCCTGCGCAGGGGGGGTTCACGGGTGCGCGCGCGGAGTGCCCGAGTTTTGACTCGTGTTTTTAGCCCATTTAATTTTTAGAATTCAATAAGCCCATTACGTTTTTAATTTTCCCAACAGCCATTTTTTCATTAAATTGTGGTTTAATGTCTCAACAGCTATTTTTCTTTTAATGGCTGTTAATGGCTGCGTTGTTAATGGTATTCATGGCAGAATTCCAACAGCCATTCTTTTCCTCCTTATAAACTCTTTTGTATAGAGTTTTTCTCATGACTTCGGAAAAATCAAACAACGAAAAAATCGTCATTTCCTCCTTCTTCCTCCTGGGTATCGATCTCTGTGCAAACTCCACGCTGCTAGCCGCGAGTGGACACGTTCAGCCGCGACTGCGTTAACCTTGGGGAGCAACCGGCATCATCCGATTACCACCACGGTCGGGCCGTAGTTGTTTTCAAGGCAGTGGCATGTCCACGGCGCAGTTCTTCTTCTCTGGCTAAGGTTTCCCCTTTTCTTCCTCTATTTGCTCCTCGGTTTACTCTCTAATCTTTTATCTCCCTGTTTGTTCCGGCAGTGTCATTGTTCTTACCTTTCAGGACTTACAATTTGAAAACAACTATTTGGGTCCTGTGGGAACCATAGCCATGGCAATTCCGATCGACTCCGAGCTATGCTAGAGGCTGCTGATTCATGGACGGAACAACAGAATCTTTTTCACCGCTGTCTCCATGGGGCTTGCGACTTTGATTAGATATAGATTTGGGCGGACTTTGATGCATATCCCCCTCGTCTCGATTATTCGGTCGTTCATCATTACCTGTAAGATTTTCTATCTGGTTTTTTTATTAAAAAAAACTAATTTTTCCTTGCTAATTGTTCATTAATATTGATTTCTTTAATATTTTGAGCTAGTAGCTTGTTGAGGAAATTTTTAGCGAATTTGTTGGAAATGATGAACAATACAAAATTTTAAAATTTTAAAATGATTACCAGATTATGAATTTGTTGGAGAAGCTATTTCTTTTTAGCTTATTCAGACAGGTTTAGAGGAATGTTTCTTTTTGCCTCAGAAAAGGTTGAAATTCATTAATAAACATTATAATACGCATGTTCTTTAAAGAAAAATGTTGATATCTTTTTAGCTTTGATTTTTATCCGACATCAATCTTATTGGGTTTGATTTGGAGGCAAAGCTTTCTTCTGCGGTTGAGATGGAGCTGGTCGCGATCGATCGAACAACAACATAAACTAGGGTTAGTGTCCTGAGAAGAAAAAGGAAGAAATGGAATCCAAATCCTTAATTGAGCAAAGATTCATTATCTCAAATCTCCTTTTTTCAAGATTCGAAAGCGTCACAAAGAAGAAATAGCTGCTCTTTCTGATTCTCTTTCATCTGCTTCTTTGGCTGTTATTTGTTATTACTCTGATTTTTCTGGATGTTACCTTACCGTGTTGAATTATGATTCGGATGTGTTCTGGAATTTTATATAAGATGTCAAAATGAAAGTTTTGTGCTAGAGATTGGGGATCTGTTTTACTCTTTGATAGTTTGTTCGATTTTCTATGCATCAACATCCCATCATAGAGAAGGCTTCTCTACTATCCAATCCCCATTTTTTGACGGCACCAATTACCACAGTTGAAAGAAATGCATGATGTATCATCTCCAGTCGCTTGACTAGGATATTTGGTCTATCGGCCTACTACACCCATGAAGATGTAAAGAGTGAAGTGAAAAAGAAAGGTAATTTAAATACTAAAGCAATTAATGCCTTATTTTGTGCACTTGTATGTAATGAGTTTGCATGTATATCTTAATGAGACCGCGCATCAAATTCGGCATACGTTAAAGATAACACACGAGAGGACTGATAAGGTAAAGGAGTCACAAATTAATATGTTAAATTCAAATTTTAAATCATTTAAAATGTTTGAGAATGAATCTATTGCTCAAATGAACACTAGATTTTCGGAAATTATTAATGATCATACTAGATTAGGCAAGAAAATTCCTATGTGTGAACAGGTAATGAAAGTAATTAGGTCATTGAGGTCGAAATGGAAACCGAAGATGATGGACATACATGAGGTTAATGACATGACCAAAGCCACTTTGGAGGATCTCATGGGAAATCTCATGGTATATGAGATTGAGCTAAATGAAGAGGAGGAAGCATAACCAAAGAAGAAGATCCTAGCATTCAAGGCCAAAGCTAGTGATATGGAGTCCAAATTCTCATAACAAGAGGAGAAAGAAATGGCACCTCTTTCCAAGGGCTTCAAAAAGTTCCTAAGAGGTATGTTTTCTAAACGACGTTCACATTGAGCTAATGAGATTATATGTTTTGGTTGTAATAAACTAGGACACATTAGAAGGGATGGTCCCTTGGATAGGAACAATGACAATGTGAGACTTGAAACGTAGAATAGGAGGAGAAGAAGTAAAGGGAATGCAAAAGACAATGAAAGAAGAAAAAGGAGGAGTCACAAAGAGGAGAAACTAAAGAAGCCAAAGAAAAGAGATTTTACAGCATGGGACCGTAGTGATGGAGATGAAAGTTCGAAGGAATCATCATCCTCATCAGCATCATCATTGGAAGAAGAAACGAATGAGAGAGCACTAATGTGCTTCATGGCATCCACATCAAAGGTAAGCACATCTACCGATGTTGGTGATGTAGGTAGTTTTAATAATGATGATAGTGATAATAATAATGATAGTGATAATGAGTATGATAGTGATAGCTTTAAGTTTGATGTTAATAGTGCATACGATGAGTTATGTAATGCTCATGAGAAATTGATTAAGAAGTATCGTGAACTAGAAAAGATTCATAAAAGATGTAATATAAAAGATTTAGAAGAAGAAAATCATAGGCTAAAATTGGAACTTACTAAACTAAAGAAGACCACTGAAGAATTAACACTTCTTAATCAAGATTTAGATAAAGAAAACTAAATGCTTAGGTTGGAAAACCAACAATTAAAACATGAAAATAAAAATCTTCTCAATAATTCTAAAATATTGAAAAATAGGATAGAAAAGTTTGGTAATGAGATAGAATCATCGTGAACTAAGTATAATGAATTATACCTTAATGTGCAAAAATTTAATAAAGATAAAGAGACATTAAATGATTTAATGGGTCTCAAATGGCTAAAAACAATAAAATGGAATTAGGATATACTCATAATGCTAACACTAGTAATGTTAGGACCCTAAAAGCCATTATAATCAAAACTTTGTTAAAAGACAACTCCATCAACATCAAACTCTAATAAAGGAAAAATGTTTAAAATATGTGTTTCTAAAAATTTAAATTACAATTTACTTGATAATTATGTAACTAAATTTGTGCAAAATGTACATAATTTACCAAATTACAAATATGTAAAAGATGGGAAATTCACACCCACGTGGATTTGGTTTCCAAAATGAATAGATTAGGTTCAAAAACTAAGTGAGATAGCCCAATGAAACCCTAGATGTCTCACATAATTAAGGATAGTTAATTGCATGTGTATGCTTATTTTGAATGTGTGCATGTAGATTTAGAATCCCCTAGAAATTAGTTGAGAGATGAGAATTGTGCTTGAGCTTGAAACTAAAATTCTTTAGGTGATAGCAGTCTATTGTCAGCACTGTAGTCGATTATTCTTAATATGGTAGCCGACTACTATTTTGATCAGATCCCAGTTTGAAAAGTAGCCGACTACACCATTGAAAATAGTCAACTATAATACTAATAATAGCCAACTATTCTGCTTTATTATCTCGTTTCATTTTGACTATTATGCGGTTTTTGGATTTTGCTTGAGCAAATTGGACTTAGATCTGACCCATTTTGGACTCTAATGACTCAAACCCATTTGATTGAAGAAATCTTAGCACTTTATTTGATATCTTATGGCTAGGATCATCTTCTATCTATTAAAACCAAAAAAACTTTTCCCAAATCACACTTGTCACGCCCTGCTCTCCCAAATACGGAGATATGTAGCTAACTAGGCCGACGTAGTATACATACTCTGGGCTTCGTGCCATTATATCTAAATACTACTAGGCATAATTGTGGTAAAATTAATGAAATAAGCAGGCCACTGTAACAACACTGGAATAGTACAACGAAAGAAAAGTAAAGTATCCAACGGAATTTAAAATTCGCAGTACTGAAAAGAAAACATAACCAAACTGTACATTACATTATATTAAACAGAGCACTTATGAATACATCAGCTGTATAAATGGGGTACAAAAGTGGGGGTACAAAAAAACAGAAACCACAACCCAAAAAGTACAAAAGGTGTCCACATCCGGTACAACACACCCACTAATCTACCCCAGGAAAATTCCAACTGGATAAAGTCGCCCGCTGGCTCTACCTCTGAGGGGATGGAACGGTCTCTGTCCTCGAAACCCGCACAGGCTGCTCTGGTCCCACTCCTGAAACCACAAAGGGGGACATGTCAACGCGTGACCCAGTAGGAACTCCTAACATCGCTAGTAGGATCCAGTGTTAGAACTGGTCCTCTAACTAATCATCTGTCAACTGGTGACACAATAACCATGGAATTAATGCGTAATTTGAATAAACATGACATACAAGTGATGGAAGTAAAAATAAACTGAGGAACAAAATTTCAGATTTAAATTAGTTTAAATTTGGTCATTAAGTTAATATTTGGAAACCGAGTAAATTGTAGTACGCTAGGGAGCTGGACTTTTTCTAGGGTGGGTGAAAAGTGGTAACTCAACCAGCGATACGAGCACTGGAGGGACCGCTCGTAACTCCCCTTATGGGAGTGAGATAATCTCGGTTTTTATTGGGACAAACAGAGAAAACCATCAATTTCGCTTGGTGCATCACGAGTACACCGCCGGCCTCTCTAACTCTAGTCAACTCCCCCTTCCGGGAGTGACAAAGCAAGTGAGAAATCTATCATCTGTCCGCTACTTAGCTCCTAAAATTTACCCGTATTTCCCCCAACCTGTATCTGGAGTCTCACCCATTTTAGAATGGATCGAGCGTTCCAGACAAGTATCACTCTGCCTCACTCTCAGTTTCATAATTTTTATTGTACGTTACTTTAGCTGTCTCAGTTTCCTTTCCATCATCATTTCATCGATGTCATGATTTAACAACGTACATTGCATTACAAATCTCATAAGAAAAATATCACAACACTATATACTTTCATGGCTCAAGCATGATTCTTCAATTAACATTGCATATGAACATATGACAAGCTATTAACAAATGAGTCTCTGTATGCACACATATAAGGATATGTACATACATATACACTGCACTAAACACACATGTACACTGCACTGTACACACACATATAAGGATCTAAACCCAGATATATTACATACTGAACACACTTGCAGCATTATCTGTTTAAATTCAGAAACCATGACACAACTTCATCAACGAATTTCTCATATTGCTGTCTGATTTTGATTTTTCCTAAAAGATGAAAATTATAGCTCTTGAAGTGTAGATATTCAAAATATCTAATTTTATAGAATTTGGATATGTACAGTACGAGATATAGTCAGTTTAGTGAAGAGGTGTAAAATCTGGTAGAATCTGTCACTCTGGAAATAACTCCAGTTTAGACCTAACTGCAGTTTGAATTTTGAAAAACTTCAAACATGAAAGTTGTACATATCTATTTAATCTTTTCAGCATAAAATTTTTAGAATTTTCCCTTGTCTTAATTAAACAATATACTCAAAACAGCAAGCAAGAAAAACTAAACTAAATTTCAACCAATTCATAATAGTTCAAGTAGCTAACCCTAAAGGAATGGATTCCTATTAGTGATGTTAAGAATTCCTACCATAATAAGTCCTTCTAATTGGTCTTTGACCATTCTTCTCCTTGAAGAACTTGAGCTTTCTTTGAGCTTCTCCTATTCCTCCAAGACCCCCCTCTCTCTTCAATTCCAAGCTCCCAAAGTTGGGTTCAAAGTTGGATTTTTGGCGATAGTATGGAGGTAAAATTTGATTTGGTAGGCAAGGAGAAGGATGGTGGTGATCTTGGTGGTGGAAGGGAGCAAAGGGAGGAGTACTGAGTGGTGGGAGAGGTGGTGCAAAGGGGATAAAGGGGGAGGGGAACATTTCGGCCTGGTTTGTGAAGGGGAGGAAGAGAGGAGAGAAATGAGGGAATTTTTTTCTTTGGATTTTTTATTTCTTTTTGTTTTTGGTTTTTTCATTTTTTGTTTTGTTTCGTTTTCTTTTTCGTTTAGAAATTTTCTCCACCCTCCACCTCATTCCCTTAAACCCTCTTCAAATGACATGTGGATGAGGGTTAGGTGAGGTTTAACCATAGCATGACACCTATTAGGGGTTAGGTGAAGTTCATTCTTTAAGTGACACCTAGCAAGTATGAGGTGGCATCACATAGTTAATTAATACTAAGTGTGTCCCACCTTATGGTTAATGTGTTCATATTGCATTATATGTATGTTTGGATTCTATTATATGTATGTTCATATTGTAGTATGAGTTATATATATGTGTTCATATTGTACTCTATGTGTGTACAACTTGTGATATATATGTGTACAGTTTGGTGTATCCACTTTAATAATACATATGGTGAGTTTAAATTATTTTAAAAATAATTTCTCCACCACAAAATTAAGAAGAATAATAGAAATACCCCCAAAATTTTATACATACACATCTACATCCAAAATACGCATCCATACATGTACATTAATTCTGGGGCCATTACATCCTACCCCCTTAAAATAAATTCCGTCCTCGGAATTTCAAAATAAGGGAAAAACATTCTATACTTCACATTATCTTACAACAACAAAATTACTTCAAACAAACAGGTAAGGGTACTTCTTTCTCTTCTCATCATCGAGTTCCCAGGTGGACTCTCCTGGTGACTCTCGGTGCCACATAACCCTCACTAGACTAATGCACTTCTTCCTCAGCATCTTGTGCCTTCGATCCAAAATAGCCACTGGTTGCTGATCATATGTCAAGTCTGGTCGTACTTCAATCTCTGAGAAGTCGACGACATGACTAGGTTCTCCAATACATCTCCTGAGTTGAGATACGTGAAACACATTATTCACTCCTTTAAGAGATATTGGTAGTGCAAGTCTATAAGCCACCTCTCCAACACGAGCTAAAACTTCAAAATGCCCAATATATCTCAAACTCAGCTTCCCTCGTCTGCCAAAACGGATCAATCCTCGTGTTGGCAAGATCTTTAGAAACACTTGTTCGCATGGCTGAAAGTCTAAGTGTCGTCTCTTCGCATCCGTCCAGTGCTTATAACGGTCTTGGGCTATACGAAGATTATCTCTGACGACTCTCACTACATCCACCATCTCAACGATCATGTCTGGGCCCTCACCGACATCATCCCAACTAAGCGGAGACCGGCACTTCCTCCCATACAAAGCTGCAAATGGAAGCATGCTTATACGGGCTTGATAACTATTGTTGTAGGTGAACTCTACCAAATGTAGATATTCATCCCAGTAGCCCTTGAAATCCAGCGTGCACGCCCTCAACATATCTTCTATGATCGGAATCGTCCTCTCCAACTGTCCGACTGTCTGTGGATGGTATGCAGTGCTGAAACTCAACTGAGTTCCGAAGCTAGCCTGCAAACTTCTCCAAAAATGAGACGTAAACCTAGTGTCACGGTCGAAGACTATGCATACAGGTACTCTGTGAAGTCTCACAATTTCCTGCGTACATGACTTAATCAGAATTCACACTAATAGACTAATCCTACTACAAAACTATGATAGAGGTATAAAACAAAGAATCTCACCTCCATATATCTCTTGGCAAGATGGTCGGTCGACTGGCCAACTCGAAAAGGTATGAAGTGAGCTGATTTGGTCAATCAATCAATGATGACCCAAATAGCATCGTATCATCGAGAAGTACGAGGTAACCCAGTCACGAAATACATCGTCACATGCTGCCACTTCCACTCTGGAATCGAAAGAGGCTGCAGCAGTCCTGCCATCCTCTGGTGCTCGGCTTTGACTTGCTGACAGGTTGACATGAAGCTAAACTCCTAGCCACACTACGCTTCATGTCGTGCCACCAGAAATGTTGTCGTAGATCACGATACATCTTGGTGTCTCCGGGATGGATAGAATAAGGCGAGCTATGAGCTTCTCTCAGCAGTTCATCTCGTATATCACCTGCTGGCACACAAATTCTGCTCCCAAAATGCAGAGACCCATCTTCATGAATACAGAAATCATTGCCAAGTCCGGCCTATGTCTGCTTTCGAATCTTCCTCAACTTCCCATCTCCAGACTGAGCTGCCTTAATCCTTTCAACCAAATCAGATTGAACTTGCAAGTTCATCATTATCATTGTTGTACCAGGTAAGACAACTTCAATATCCATCTGTCAAATATCGCCCCAAAGCTCTCTCTGTGTCGTCAACATCATTACTGTCGGCATGCGACTAAGAGCATCAGGTACGACGTTGACTTTCATAAGATGATACTGGAGGTCCATATCATAATCAGCCATCAACTCGAGCCATCTGCGCTGCCTCATATTCAGTTATTTCTGAGTAAACACGTACTTTAAACTCTTGTGATCTATGTATATCTTTACACGTTCACCCAGAAGAAAATGCCTCCATAGCTTCAATGCAAATACCACTGCAGTTAACTCCAAATCATGCGTAGGATAGTTCCTCTCATGCATCTTCAACAATCTAGAAGCATAGGCTACTACCCTACAATGCTGATGGAGAACACACCCTAATCCTCTGCCTGACGCATCACAGAAAATCTCAAATCCACCTGAACGGTCTGGTATCGTCAGAACAGTTGCAATGATCAATCTCTGCTTCATTTCATCAAATGCTCGCTGACATTCCTCTAACCAATTGTAAGCAACACTCTTTTTGGTTAGATGAGTCTTCGGTGCAGCTATCTTAGAGAAATACTGGATGAACTTTCTGTAGTACCCAGCCAATCCCAAGAAACTCCTAATCTCTTAGACTGACTTAGAAAATGGCCACTTCTACACTGCAACAACCTTCTCTATGTATACTGTTTTCCATCTCCAGATACAATATGTCCCAAAAAAGAAACCTTGGTCAGCTAGAACTGTCACTTGCTATACTTAGCATATAACTGGTGCTGCCTCAGAGTCTCCAAGACTAACTTCAAATGCTCAACATGATCTTCCTCTGTCCTTAAATACACAAAGATATCATCAATGAAGACGACCACAAACTTATCCAGGTACTCATAGAAGACTTGGTTCATTAATCTCAAGAATGTGGCTGGTGCATTAGCAACGCCGAAAGACATCACCAAGAACTCATAATGACCCTAACGAGTTTGAAATGCGTCTTCGGAACATCTGATCCACTGAACTTCACCTGGTGATATCTACTTCTCAAATCCAGCTTCGAATATACTCGCGATCCACCATGCTGATAAAAAATGTCATCAATCCTAGGAAGAGGGTATGTGTTCTTCACTGTGACCTTGTTCAACTCCAGGTAATCAATGCACATCCTTCGAGATCCATCCTTCTTGTTCACCAAAATTACTGACACATCCAATAGTGATACACTTGGTTAAATCAGGCCACATTCCAACAAATCCTTCAACTGACTACGAAGCTCTATTAACTCTGGAGGAGCCATACGGTATGGAGCCTTCGTAATCGGTTGAGTGCCCGAATCAGGTCAATGGTGAACTCCAATGATCTACCTGGAGCAAGTCCATAGATATCGTCTGGAAAGACGTCAGGAAAATCCCGGACTACCTTGGCAATACTTGTTCAGCTTCCATCGCTATCATCGCTTCTTCTACTGGATTGGCCTTAAACTTCAACGGTTCAAGGGAACTATTACCATTAAAGAATTCAAACTCTGGATGATCGGGAATCTAAAACACTATCTTCCTGAGTCTACAATCTATAGTGGCATTGAACATCCCTAACCAATCCATCCCAAACACTGCTTTGAAATGAGGAATCTCCATCACTAAACAATCTGCATACAATCTTCGTCCACAAATATTTACCGGACACTGTCGGCATCCTGAAGAACTATGGATCACTCCACTCCTTGTATAGATATTCCAACTAGAAGCAAAGGAATCTACCATTAAAGAATTTCTAGTCACAAACTGTTGGGACAGGAAGCAATGAGATGCTCCTGAATCAAAAAGTGACAGGGCAGGGAAAGAAGCAACTCTAATAACACCTAAGAGAAATAACATAACCTAACATAAGAGTTTAATCATCCTAATCACATCAAAAAACATCACACTAATATAGAAATAGGAAAGCATTCATCACTAAAAAGAAAATAAATAAGTACCAGTGATAACTCGTCTAGTATCTCTGCCTCAATAGCTATCATGGTGAAAGCCTGATGCCTCTGCAATGCTCTCCTAGGGGTCTGCTACTGCTGAGGAGGTCTGGATGGTCCTCTCGGGGTCACTATACTATGTGCTGGTGGTGCTGGTAATGGAAGTCTCTGTGGAGCCGGCAGAAGGGTCGTCTGCTGCATCGGTCGGGCTGCCACTGGACCTGAAGTCTACCCTTCCTAAGGACACTGTCTGTTGATGTGTCCAGCCTGACCATAAGTGAATCACCGCCCACCATGAAACCTACAATCCTTCTGCTCATGCCCTGACTTGCCACAAATACGACAAGATCCTGGCCTCTGAGGTACTGGCAGAGCTCCGGGACTCCTGAACTGGGTGGTCTTAGTCGGCCTCGGAAACCCCCTCTGCTGACCTGTAGGGCACCTCTCTGCTGCTGGTGGTGCCCTACCCACGCTCTTTAGTGCGTCCCATACATCATGGCTGCCTCCAGTATGACTCCATGTGTAGTCAGCACCATGGTCGACATTGCTGCTCTATACTCAGGATCCAGCCCCATCTTGGATCATCTAGCTTTAGTAGTCTCTGAATTTAATAACTCCGGAGTGAACTTGCTCAATAGTGAGAACTCTGCGTCATAAACATCCACGCTCTGTCGTCCCTGATTCAGGTGCTCGAACCTTAGACGTAGCTCATCCTTCTCGTCTCCGATAGGAACTGGGCCTCAAACAGCTCCCTAAGCTTTGCCCACGAGATCGTCCTGGTCAAATGTAGCTCTGTGCATCCAACCAATCTCGTGCCTGATGTGTCAGCTGCCTCTTTGTGGCATCCACCCATCCGTCTCTCGGGTACCCTACAGTTGTCAGGTAATCCTCAGTTTGTCTGATCCACTCATCCACCTGCATAGGACTCTCCTTGCCCAAAAAGGACTTCGGGTGCAAGGCCTTGAACTATCGGATACCTACTGGCTTCTGTGTCGTGCAACTAGCCACCATATCCTCCAACTGACTCATATGCTCCAGAATCCCTATCAGAATCTTCCCCATCAGGGATGCCTCAGATGATGCTGCATCAGAAGCGGTAGTCCTGTTCTCAGACGATCCATTCCCGTTATCCATTGTGCAAGAATGAACAGGGAAAAACAATGTTCAGCACACAATTACAGATTATAATGTTGGAGCTTTACTTGTATTATTCTTACGTGTATTGCATTGTGAGCTGACCTGCATGGGCCACCACAAAACCTGTCACGCCCTGCTCTCCCAATTATGGAGATACATAGCTGACTAGGCCGTCGTAGTATTCAGACTCTGGGCTTCGAGCCCTTATATCTAAATACTACTAGGCATAATTGTGGTAAAATTAATTAAATAAGCAGGCCACCATAACAACACTAGAATAGTACAATGAAAGAAAAGTAAAGTACCCAGCAGAATTTAAATTTCGCATGGCTGAAAAGAAAACATAACCAAACTGTACATTACATTATATTAAATAGAGTACTTATACATACTTCAGCTATACAAAGGGGTACAAAAGTGGGGGTAAAACAAAAAAAGAGAAACCCCAACCTAAAAAGTACAAAAGGTGTCCACACCCAGTACAACACACCCACTAATCTACCCTAGGAAAGTCTAACTGGACAAAGTCACCCACAGGCTCTACCTCTGAGGTGCTGGAATCGGTCTCTGTCCTCGGAACCTGCACAGTCTGCTCTTGTCCCACTCCTGAAACCACAAAGGGGGGCACAGAACTCCTAACATCGCTAGTAGGATCCAGTGTTAGAACTACTCCTCCTAACTAACCATCTATCTAATGGTGACACAATAACCACAGAATTAATGCGTAATTTAAATAAACATGACATACAAGTGCTGGAAGTAAAAAGAAACTGAGGAACAGAAATTTCAGATTTAAATTAGTTTAAATTTGGTCATTAAGTTAATATTTGGAAACCCGAGTAAACCGTAGGATGCTAAAGAGCTAGACTTCACCCAGGGTGGGTGAAAAGTGGCACCTCAACCAGTGACACGGGTACTGGAGGGGCCTCTCGTAACTCCCCCTTATGGGGAGTGAGGCAATCTGGGTTTTTATTGGGGGAAACGGTGAAAAACATCAATTACCGCATGGTGCATCACGAGTACACTATCGGCCTCTCTAACTCTAGTTAACTCCCTCTTCCATGAGTGACAAAGCAAGTGAAAAATCTATCATCTATCCGCTCCTTAGCTCCTTTAATTTACCCGTATTTCCCCCAAACCCGTATCTGGAGTCTCACCCATTTTAGAATGGATCGAGCATTCCAAACAAGTATCACTCCGCCTCACTCTTAGTAACATAATTTTTAATGTACGTTACTTTAGCAGTCTCAGTTATCACTTTCACAACATTTCCTTTCCATCATCATTTCATCAATGTCATGATTTAACAACATACATTGCATTACAAATCTTATAAGAAAAATATCACAACACAATATACTTTCATGGCTCAAGCATGATTCTCAAATTAACACTGCATATGAACATATGACAACTATTAACAAATATAGCTCTGTATATACATATATAAGGATCTGTACATACATATACACGGCACTGTATATACAAATACACTGCACTGTACATACATATACACTGCACTATATATGCATATACACTACACTGTATATGCATATACAATGTACTATATACACATATATAAGGATCTGAACACAGATATATTACATACTGAACACACTTGCAGTATATTCTGTTTAAATTCAGAAACTACGACACAACTTCATCAACGAATTTCACCCTATTGCTGTCAGATTTTGATTTTTCCTAAAACATGAAAATTGTAGCTCTTGAAGTGTAGATATTCAAAACGTCAGATTTTTGCCCTTCTTCTCCTTGAACAACTTGAGCTCTCTTTGAGCTTCTCCTACAACTCCATGACACACCCCCTCAATTCCAAGCTCCAAAAGTTGGGTTCAACGTTGGATTTTTTGTGATAGTATGGAGGTAAAATTTGATTTGGGAGGCAAGGAGAAGGGTGGTGGTGATCTTGGTGGTGGAAAGGAGCAAAGGGAGGAGTACTTGGTGGTGGGAGAGGTGGTGCAAAGGGGAGAGATGGGGAGGGGAAAAAATCGGCCTGGTTTGTGAAGGGGTGGAAGAGAGGAGATAAATGAGGGAATTTTTTTTTATTTTTGATTTCTTTTTTGTTTTGGTTTTTTTTTCCTTTTTTCCTTTTCTTTTTCTTTTTCTTTTAGAAATTTTCTCCACCATCCACCTCATTCCCTTAAACCCTCTTCAAATGACATGTGGATGAGGGTTAGGCGAGGTTTAATCATAGCATGACACCTATTAGGGGTTAGGTGAAGTTCATTCTCTAAGTGACACCTAGCAAGTATGAGGTGGCATAACATAGTTAATTAATACTAAGTGTGTCCCACCTTGTGGTTAATGTGTTTATGTTGCATTACATGTGTGTTCGGATTCTATTATATGTATGTTCATATAGTAGTATGAGTTATATGTATGTTTTCACATTGTACGCTATGTGTGTACAACTTGTGATATATATGTGTACAGTTTGGTGTATCCACTTTAATAGTACATATGGTGAGTTGAAATTATTTTAAAAATAATTTCTCCACCACAAAATTAAGAAGAAGAATATAAATACCGCCAAAATTTTATACATACACATATACATCCAAAATACGCATCCATACATGTACATTAATTCTGGGGCCATTACAACACTTCATTCATTTTTAAAACCCTAGCTTGCTATTTCCTCAAATTTCGGAGTTCCTCAGCTAGATCGCAGTACTCTGAAAGTGTAGGTGTTGGTTTCAGTCCTTGTGAGGCAATACACTTGATCTCATATATTTTACACTACATTTGCACTCGCACTTGCATCGTGAGTAAGAGAACCACCCATCCCCGATAAGAAGAGAACTGGAGCCTCATCTTCACAACACTCACAACCCACTTCTTCACAACTTTTTTAGATAAGGATCTCATTATTCCTTATAAAAATCATGCTAATTTACTCCCTCACTACCACCACATGGCCAATAAGGGTATCCTCATAGAGAGATTCGTCAAGTTTAATGATCTCGGAGGGTAAAGGATTAGGAATATTCTGGCTTTTCAAGGGCTTGATGAATGATTTTCCACTGAAATTTCTTGCAAATGATACCCGAGACTTGTAAATTTGTTGTACACAAATATGAAAGTCAATCCCGCTTCACCTAAGCTCACCTCTAATATTTTGCATAAACGCATTAGCCTAGATGTACCCACTTCAGGTAGAATTTTGGGCATTCCAATTGAGGGAACAACACTTAGAGAGATATTTATGACTAACTCTAAAGTCATGAAAAACATTTTCTTTAAGGAAAAAGATTCACTCCTCGCACAGCAAGTAGTTCATTAGTGTCAAGAGCAAGGATTTTTTTTCTTTAATCATGTCCAATAATACATTCCAAAGAGCTGGAAGCTATTCTGTGCTATCTGAGGGCTAGGCTTAGACTGTCTACGCTCTCATAACTGGAATAAAATTAAACATGATAGATTTGATATATGAAAATCTGACATGTAGCACATCTCAATCACTTCATCATCGACACTTTCTTATTAAGATCTTTGAGCATTTTGGTGTCAACTTTGGTAGTAAGACCCATTTTGTTATTTGTATCTCACCCAATAATAAGAGTGTATTAAAGAGAATGAAATTACAACAAGATCCATCTTTAAATCCTGATGAGAAAGAAGAGGAAGGTAAAGAGGAAGATGATGAAGATGATTCCAATGATTAAGCAACCTCCTCCACTCAACTCACTCAATAAGCTCCACCTCCTTTTGATCAATCCATCTTGCTTGCCAAGCTTAAAGAATTGAAGACAGAGCTCAAGCAAGAGATGAACCAAGCCTTTACTAGATTTCATGATAGGATGGATGTCTCGAATGTTTGTATTGATGAACTCCAAGAGGAGATTGTGGAATTGAAGGAGATGATTAGAGAAAGAACTCCACCAAGCTAGATTTTATTTCCTTTTAGTAAGTTTGAGTTAGGATGTTTGAATGATTAGATGTTTGATGTATGTTTTGATGTTCTCTCATGAATGTTTCATTATGCTTTCTTATATTCAAACAATGTTGATTGTAATATTATGTTCCTACTTTTGTGGTGCATGATACACAAGTTTGGATATGTGATATTTTGTGTATCAAAATATTTGAGCATGTATGCTTCATATTATGACTTATCGCTTTTGGCATATATGTAGAAAATCTTCATTACACAATATTTATCTCTTGAACATTGTTGGAACTATGTCATGTTGAACACTACATTAACATGTTGGCATTTTTTGAGTTTGAGCAAGAATGTTTGATTTTGTGGACTCATTTGTGAAAATTATTGGATTTATGCCATATTGAAATATATTTCAACCTCATTGAACTTATGTGCCTACAATTGACAAGCTTATGAACGTAAGACATATGTCGAAATATGGTGTTATCAATGAGTTTGAGCTTTTGTTTAATCTTTATGGATATCCCTTGATTATAATCTTTGTGATTATCTTATTGATATCTTCCTTATGCTCATATCTCACGTCGATTAAGTTAATATTTTCTCGATATTCAAATTGAAAAATAAAAGTTTATAATTTATAATTTTTATAGCCTTTGATAAAATTAATAAAAATAAATAGATTTCATGATGTATTGATGATAGCCTACTACCATAGTCAAGATAGTCGACTACTTCCTGACATTTCTCAAAATGTTGTTTCCTATGAATATTTTTCTATGGCACATGGATTGTTATTGAGTTATGTTATCTTTTATTTCTATACACTCTTTTTGATGAGACAAAGGGGAAGAAATATGGCAATGCATATAACATACTCATGGTGTCATATGTCATATATCTCATGCAATGATGAAATTGAGCTTTGTATCTCATGCTTAATGCTTTGATGATACTAAGGGAATTTTTATGGGAATTTTTTTGGTTCGTCGGAAAGCTAGAAAGCCGACCCGGAGGCCAGGCAGGCAGCCCGGGTTCGAAAACCCAGGGGAGCCACTTACACTAGGGGGGATTAAAGGGGGGAAGGGGGGCTCAAACCCGCGTCCTCCACAAGGGAGCGGGCTCGGGAAGCCACCCGAGTGTCACGCGCTTCCCAAAATGGGTACGAGGACGAGACGAAGGTCCATATGGGCCGGAGCTGTGAGGCTCAGGCCCAATAAGCGTCTGTAGAGAAATCATTAAATTACAGGTTCTTGCATTATCAAAGTTCATAACAATAAGAAAATTACTCGAAAGGAAATTGCATTCATTAATAAAAGAGATCATATCCAGCATTATATTAAGTCTAATAAAAGAAGCCTAGCATGGCTACAACTGCAGAAAGGGAAACTAATGGGGCGAAGCATCCAACCTAGGCAGAAAGTAAAGCGGTGCTACGCACCCGAATAAAAAATCTGTAAACCTCCGTAAGTCAGCAACGTTGAGGAACCTCTAGGTTTGGTCCTCGTCTGGCACGTACTCCGAGTCAACGTCCACCGGCTCCAAGTCCTCAAGTAAGGTCGGATCGTCTGTGTACTCTGTCTCGGTACCTGACGTACAACACCCAAGAGAAAAGGAGTTGTACGTCAGGTAAAGTCTACAAGGAAAGGTGAGAAGACTTGACGCACCCGAAACCTACACCAAGGTTCCACCTGGCGGTGTCATGATCGCCAGGCGTGGTATAGCCCCTAGGCTTTAATTCCAGCCTCAATCCGCAAGCAGACGGTGTTGAGTTATAGTATAAATGATATCGAATCCCACAGGGACGGTGATAATGTCAATGGATTCTCAGTTTATTTCTAAGTCTTGAATTGAGATAGCTATCGGGGTAAAAGATTTGGTTGGGGGGTTGTTGTTGTAATACTAATAAAAGGGACTATGGCGTTATGGATCACCACTAGGATCGTTGGGGGTCGACATTGGGATAGGATCCTTGCATTGCATTAGGGCTAGGAAATTAATCCCCCAATTCGTACCACTCTCGTGGGTTAGAATGGCGGGGTATTTCGGTGGCTCCCGTTGACGCAATGGCGGTAACCGTCAACGTAGCAATATAGTTTGTCGATGGATCCCCTCAAGGCATGAGCTGGGCATGGTCACGAGCCTTGGTTGGATCCACTGATTTCCCTATTTGAATCCCAGAGATACCCCTTAAGCGCATCAATTCAACAGACCGTGGGCATAATCTCAGTACGAGTTATCTAGGGATTCGGTAGGATGGACCGAAATACTTCCCTAAATCCCTAATTCAACGTAGGGATCCAGATCTACATTTTCCCCATAGGATCCTAGGGCTAACCCATCAGCCCTAGAAAGAATCTACTCACACATCGCAATAGTAACGGACAAAAACATCATTCTCAGAGACGAAAACATTATAACAATCAAAGGAATAGGGATAAAAGACTTACAACGAGAAATCGATAGAAATTGCAGTTTATAGATCCAGAAAAATTCCAAGATTCCAAGCGCAAGAGAAAGCAAGAACGAAAATAATAATCTCCAAGTTTTCGATCCAAAATTCCTTAATACAAATCGATCTAAAATTATTTCTCTCCAAAATCGTCTAAGCTCTGCTCAAAAAAACTCTTCAAAAATCCTCCAATCCGTCCTCCCATCTGTCGCGCACAGCTCCCAGCTTCAGTCGCCCAAGAGTTGCGTAATCGACGGCTCAGAAAATTCTTCCCAAAATGGCCTTGGCAATGCCGACCGAGTAGGTGACTCGGTCGAGCAATGCGCTGCTCGTTCGGTCGCTCGGACCAAGCAGATGAGCTGCTCGATCAAGAACTACATGAAATCGAGAGAATTCAAAACTGTCGCTCTGCCTACCCGGACCGAGTAAGCTCTACTCGGTCTGAGCAGGGGCTGACTCGGTCAGCTACTCGGGCCGCGTCGCTGGACTGCTTCAGTTGTGGAATTTGAGGCTGCTCAACCGAGCAGCTGAGCTGCTCGGTCTGAGCCAACCCGTATCAGCTCCTCTTCTCTAATTGAAGCTGCTCGGTCGAGCAGCTAAACTGCTCGACCGGGCAGTCAGGGAAACTGTCTCCAGGAGCTGCTGGGGCTCTCTCTCTCTCTCTCTCTCTCTCTCTCTCTCTCTCTCTCTCTCTCTCTCCTCTCTGCTTTCTCTCTTCTCCTCCAATGGCTCCGAAAGTGTGGTGAACTCCTCCAAAGCCTCGTCAATAAGCTCACGAGCATGTGGGTGTGTCCATACCCAAGTGGGGTCCCAAATCGCTCCAAAATCCATGAAAACTCATAAAACACTACGAAACTCGAATATATCATCAGAAATGCAATATCGTAGTAAAATGAGGGATTTTGATGCGAAAATGGCATGGGATGCAATGAAATGATGATATAAAAATAGTAGAAAATATGGACACATCAAAATCCCCAAGCTTACCTCTTACTCGTCCTCGAAGAAGACGAATAATTGGTATGCCGGGAGGAAAACAAAAAGAAATAAGAAAAATGAAAATAGAAAGAGAGGAAAAGTAAAAAGAGAAGTGAGAGGAGAGTGCTAAGGATGATCGGTCAGATCTCAAGCCTAAATAATATATCACGATGCTCTGAATGATAAACCTACATGCTACTGGTAATTTCTTGATTTACAAATCATATGACTAGCATGCAATGCAGGCAAGGGATAGGGATCTACTGAAATAACGTCATCAAATTATATCAATCTCATGCAATCCCTAGAGTTTAGTATAAAGAAGTTGGCAACGCCCTTTTCAATCACAGATACACAAGGAGCATAAAGAGATCACACAACATGCAATAGTGAATAGAAAAAATCATGTCGTTCAGCTATTCATTTCGATTCATGAAAAATCTCCAAAAACTAAAGCAATTCGTAAAGTTTATGTGTTATTAAATATCCATGTTATGCACCGTCTCCACTCTAATGTCATGCTCACTCATGTGATCAGTTGGTTTACCCCCCCCCCCCAACTTAGCTTGAGGCGTCGCATCAAGGAAAATGATATGAAATTCTTCTCTTTTTCTTCCCAGAATAAATGATAGCTTCTAATGAAATGATATAAAATTTATTATTTTTCTTTCTTTTTCTTTTCTTTTTCACATATGAATATATACACATTTTTTTCCTTTTTTTTCCTTTTTTTCTTTCTTTTTTTCATTTAGAAGCTATACGTTTTCTTTTTGGGTTTGGGAAGTGAGATGCGGTAAAGATAGCTGTGGGGGTGTAACCAACTGATATGTAGAGATATAAATAGATATGTGGAGAAGGAAAAATAGTAGGACTCTCGGTTCACTCATAAGAGGGTGCACAACGGTTCGATAAAATAAAACCCTAACTAAACTCAAAGATAGCAGGGATATTTTCATTTCTCTTAATGAATACTGAAAAAGGCATGCAGTAAATAGTACCATAGCAGCAGGCATGCAATCAGAAGTGAACAAGATAAAAACAGATACTCCAAGTGTTCTAGTGATGCGTGAACCTAAGTGCATTTTCCAACATAGATCATACTAGATACTAATTTATGAATTCGATTTTCCGTTCATTTCAGGCATTAAATCAGATAGATCAGCAAAAGAAATGCATGCATATATATAGTAAAACTGAAAGTTACCCTAATAGCATGTCATCAAAAGTGAGCATCATAAAAACTAATAAGGCCACGAGAGATATCATCATGCGGAACATCCTTAGCAAATAAAGAAAGAAGGGCGGAGAAAGGAGGAAAATAAAGAAAAAGAGATGCATGCATGGTGAAAATGGAAAATATGATGCAAAATGAGAAAAAAGAAAACGAGTGAAAAAAACGGTGGAAAAATGAAATAAAGACTGAGATAAGGAAAGAAAATGTAAAAGAAAAAATCAAAAATAAAGCGGTAGCGCTCATCCCCCAAGCTAAATCTAGCAGTGTCCTCACTGCTAAGAAAACGCTCATGAGCGGGAGATGATGCAAAAGGGGTGGGGTGGGTGGGGGAATAAAATAAAGACTGTGCAGAAAGGAATGAAATAAAAACAAGACATGAAGCAAAGCGGAATGAAATATGATGCATGGGTGGCGCCTCCCCCAAGCTATGTAAGTGTAAGGCCCCGAACAAACAGATGGGCACAAAATAAATTGGGGAGGTAGAAGCAGGTAAGGACGACATCAAGCAGAGGCACCACCCTCTGGGGGTGGTGATGGGTCCCTCTGCTGTGGACCAGGAGTGGTGGGTGGAGGATCCGACTAGAAGTCGTGAGGAGGGTCAGTTCGAATGTGACGAATGAGGCTCCGAAGGAAGGGAAGGTCACGCTCGATCGATTGTTGAGTCATCGTGCCACCGTATCCTGCTAGTAGGAGCATGGTGGAGAACTGGTCTGCTTGGTCATCGTCACGGAATGTAACCTCGTATTCTGCGTCGCCTATGTAAAGGGGTACGGGTGGGAGTGGGGCGGTGGGTGGTGCAGGGGTATTGGTGGATGATTCGGCGATAGTGTTGGTTCAAGTGGGCGAGCGTGTGCGACATGTACGTCGGGTAGGCCTAGGGTTAGATGTACCGGTGTTGGCGAATCTAGCACGGCGTGGAGACATTGTGCAAGTGGAGGAGAATAGTAATGTACTATGTAAAGCAAATAGGGGAACGAATTTATCGACTAGAATGAGATGGCGTTGTGTTCGGTGTCACGATTATCGCTGATCCGGAGTATCCCCAAGCTTTTCAAAGAAGTGACTTCTGACGTTGGCAATTCAAAACTGAAATAGGGATAGGGAGGACGTCAATATATTTAAACATAAACAAGTAAATTCTATTGCAAAGGTGCTCGGTTGAAGATTAAACGAGAGGTGGCGACCGTGTGGAGAGAAGGGGCGGCCTCTGGAGAGAGAGCGATGGCTGCGGGGAAGGAAAGGGGTTGGGTCGAGCGAAGGGAAGTGGGGTCGATTAGGTTATGGCTTTGAAAAGGGCGAAAGCGGGTTTGGTTGAGAGGCGCAGCGACCCGATCAGCAGTGAAACATGACTCGGATCGAGCAATGCGGTTGCTCGGTCGAGTAAGATAGAGATAGGATTACTCGGACCGAGCAATATGATTGCTCGGTCGAGTAGGCTATGGATAAAAGTATGAGGATACTCCTTCAGCCTGCTCGGTCGAGCAGGAAGTTACTCAGTCGGGTAGAAAACCGCTCGGACCGATCCATAAATGCTCGGGCCAGGTTGACAGAGTGATATATTTTAGATATTTCCAAACTCCTGTAGTACTCGACCGAGTATAAGGCTGCTCGGTCGAGTCACCTATTGCTCGAGCCGAGCCGATAATTTTCGATCGGGTTGGCAGAGTTACATTTTCTCCTCAAATTCAAAAGCATGTAGCACTCGACCGAGTAGTAAGTTGCTCGGACCGAGTCGATTTCTACTCGGACCGAGCAGAAGACTGCTTAGACCGTGTAGAAATAACACTCTTTCCTTCCTTTTTCGTGTCTGCTTTGCTCGACCGAGCAGTGGATCTACTCGGTCGAGTCACCTGTGCCTTTTCTGCCCCAATTTCCTGGGCTATCTCCCTGCTGTACTCCATCTTCCTCCTAATGATCTGCTCTCATATCTAACCTGTACAAAGTAGAAATTCATCAATTTCTCTGCGGTTTTCAAAATTTTATCTCTAAAATATATATAATAAGAGTAAGAAACCGAAAAAGAAGATCCGGAATCCAAGAAATTGGGTTGCCTCCCAATAAGCGCTCGTTTTTAGTCGTGAGCTCGACTCCCCTTAATTTATCAGTTGTTGTCGGGGAATCCCTCGATGAAGTACGTTCCTTCGGTCCTATAGGTTCTCCAGCTCTGTAAGGTTTAATTCTCTGACCGTTAACCTTGAAGTTACCGTTCTTTCCTTCAAGCTCAACGGCACCTCCTGGGGATAAGCTTACTATCTTGTAGGGGCCGGACCACCTCGATTTTAACTTCCCAGGGAAGAGGCGTAGTCTCGAGTTATATAGAATTACCTGGTCGCCGACATCATGGCGAACAACCATTATATTTCTATCATGATAGGCTTTGGTCCTCTCTTTGTATATCTTCGCATTTTCATAAGCATGATGCCGAATTTCGTCCAACTCATTGCTATGAAGGGCTCGTCTGGTGGCGGCGCTTTGGTTGTTAAAATTCATTTTCTTTATCGTCCAATATGCTCTATGCTCCAATTCTATCGGAAGATGGCAAGCTTTTCCATACACTACTCTGTATGGGGTTATGCCGATGGGAGTTTTGAAGGTAGTGCGGTATGCCCAAAGGGCATCGCCCAACTTGTGCGACCAATCCTTCCTTGAGGCGCTAACTATTTTTTCCATGATGCTTTTTATTTCCCTGTTAGATACTTTCACTTGGCCGCTAGTCTGAGGGTGGTAGGCGAGGGCGACCTTGTGATGAACTCCATTTTTTTTTCAGCATCACCTCAAACTTTCTCTCGATGAAATGACTCCCTCCGTCACTTATGATCGTCCAGGGGACTACAAAGCGAGGGAAGATAGTATTCTTGAAAAACTTGGCTACTATCCTCGTGTCGTTTGTCGGGGTGGCTATGGCACTATCCTTGAAAAACTTGGCTACTATCCTCGTGTCGTTTGTCGGGGAAGATAGTATTCTTGAAGATAGATATTTATCTCTTTAACATTGTTGGAACTATGTCATGTTGAACACTACATTAACATGTTGGCATTTTTTGAGTTTGAGCAAGAATGTTTGATTTTGTGGGCTCATTTGTGAAAATTATTGGATTTATGCCATATTGAAATATATTTCCACCTCATTGAACTTATGTGCCTACAATTGACAAGCTTATGAACGTAAGCCATATGTCGAAATATGGTGTTATCAATGAGTTTGAGCTTTTGTTTAATCTTTATGGATATCCCTTGATTATAATCTTTGTGATTATCTTATTGATATCTTCCTTATGCTCATAACTCACGTCGATTAAGTTAATATTTTCTCGATAATCAAATTGAAAAATAAAAGTTTATAATTTATAATTTTATAGCCTTTGATAAAATTAATAAAAATAAATAGATTTCATGATGTATTGATGATAGCCTACTACCATAGTCAAGATAGTCGACTACTTCTTGACACTTCTCAAAATGTTGTTTCCTGTGAATATTTTTCTATGACACATGGATTGTTATTGAGTTATGTTATCTTTTATTTCTATACACTCTTTTTGATGAGACAAAGGGGGAGAAATATGGCAATGCATATAAAATACCCATGGTGTCATATGTCATATATCTCATGCAATGATGAAATTGAGCTTTGTATCTCATGCTTAATGCTTTGATGATACTAAGGGAATTTTTATGGGACTTTTTTTTGTTCGTCGGAAAGCTAGAAAGCCGACCCGGAGGCCAGGCAGGCAGCCCGGGTTTGAAAACCCAGGGGAGCCACTTACACTAGGGGGGATTAAAGGGGGGAAGGGGGGCTCAAACCCGCGTCCTCCACAGGGGAGCGGGCTCGGGAAGCCACCCGAGTGTCACGCCCCGCTTCCCAAAATGGGTACGAGGACGAAACGAAGGTCCATATGGGCCGGAGCTGTGAGGCTCAGGCCCAATAAGCGTCTGTAGAGATATCATTAAATTACAGGTTCTTGCATTATCAAAGTTCATATCAATAAGAAAAGTACTCGAAAGGAAATTGCATTCATTAATAAAAGAGATCATATCCAGCATTATATTAAATCTAATAAAAGAAGATTAGCATGGCTACAACTGCAGAAAGGGAAACTAATGTGGCGAAGCATCCATCCTAGGCAGAAAGTAAAGCGGTGCTACGCACCCGAATAAAAAATCTGTAAACCTCCGTAAGTCAGCAACGTTGAGGAACCTCTAGGTTTGGTCCTCGTCTGGCACGTACTCCGAGTCAATGTCCACATTCTCCAAGTCCTCAAGTAAGGCCGGATCGTCTGTGTACTCTGTCTCGGTACCTGACGTATAACACCCAAGAGAAAAGGAGTTGTACGTCAGGTAAAGTCTACAAGGAAAGGTGAGAAGACTTGACGTACCCGAAACCTACACCTAGGTTCCACCTGGCGGTGTCATGATCGCCAGGCGTGGTATAGCCCCTACGCTTTAATTCCAGCCTTAATCCACAAGCAGGCGGTGTTGAGTTATAGTATAAATGATATCGAATCCCACAGGGACGGTGATAATGTCAATGGATTCTCAGTTTATTTCTAAGTCTTGAAATGAGATAGCTATCGGGGTAAAAGATTTGGTTGGGGGGTTGTTGTTGTAATACTAATAAAAGGGACTAGGGCGTTATGGATCACCACTAGGATCGTTGGGGGTCGACGTTGGGATAGGATCCTTGCATTGCATTAGGGCTAGGGAATTAATCCCCCAATTCATACCACTCTCGTGGGTTAGAATGGCAGGGTATTTCGGTGGCTCCCGTTGACGCAATGGCGGTAACCGTCAACGTAGCAATATAGTTTGTCGATGGATCCCCTCAAGGCACGAGCTGGGCATGGTCACGAGCCTTGGTTGGATCCACTGATTTCCCTATTTGAATCCCAGAGATACCCCTTAAGCGCATCAATTCTACAGACCGTGGATATAATCTCAGTACGGGTTATCTAGGGATTCGGTAGGATGGACCGAAATACTTCCCTAAATCCCTAATTCAACGTAGGGATCCAGATCTACATTTTCCCCATAGGATCCTAGGGCTAACCCATCAGCTCTAGAAAGAATCTACTCACACATCGCAATAGTAACGGACAAAAACATCATTCTCAGAGACAAAAACATTATTACAATCAAAGGAATAGGGATAAATGACTTACAACGAGAAATCGATAGAAATTGCAGTTTATAGATCCAGAAAAATTCCAAGATTCCAAGCGCAAGAGAAAGCAAGAACGAAAATAATAATCTCCAAGTTTTCAATCCAAAATTCCTTAATACAAATCGATCTAAAATTATTTCTCTCCAAAATCGTCTAAGCTCTGCTCAAAAAAAACTCTTCAAAAATCCTCCAATCCGTCCTCCCATCCATCGCGCACAGCTCCCAGCTTCAGTCGCCCAAGAGTTGCGTAATCGACGACTCAGAAAATTCTTCCCAAAATGGCCTTGGCATTGCCGACCGAGTAGGTGACTCGGTCGAGCAATGCGCTGCTCGTTCGGTCGCTCGGACCAAGCAGATGAGCTGCTCGATCAAGAACTACATGAAATCGAGAGAATTCAAAACTGTCGCTCTGCCTACCCGGACCGAGTAAGCTCTACTTGGTCCGAGCAGGGGCTGACTCGGTCAGCTACTCGGGCCGTGTCGCTGGACTGCTTCAGCTGTGGAATTTGAGGCTGCTCAACCGAGCAGCTGAGCTGCTCGATCCGAGCCAACCCGTATCAGCTCCTCTTCTCTAATTAAAGCTGCTCGGTCGAGCAGCTAAACTGCTCGACCGAGCAGTCAGGGAAACTATCTCCAGGAGCTACTGGGGCTCTCTCTCTCTCTCTCTCTCTCTCTCTCTCTCTCTCCTCTCTGCTTTCTCTCTTCTCCTCCAATGGCTCCGAAAGTGTGGCGAACTCCTCCAAAGCCTCGTCAATAAGCTCACGAGCATGTGGGTGTGTCCATACCCAAGTGGGGTCCCAAATCGCTCCAAAATCCCTGAAAACTCATAAAACACTACGAAACTCGAATATATCGTCAGAAATGCAATATCGTAGTAAAATGAGGGATTTTGATGCGAAAATGGCATGGCATGCAATGAAATGATGATATAAAAATAGTAGAAAATATGGACACATCAAAATCCCCAAGCTTACCTCTTACTCGTCCTCGAAGAAGACGAATAATCGGTATGCCGGGAGAAAAACAAAAAGAAATAAGAAAAATGAAAATAGAAAGAGAGGAAAAGTAAAAAGAGAAGTGAGAGGAGAGTGCTAAGGATGATCGGTCAGATCTCAAGCCTAAATAATATATCACGATGCTCTGAATGATAAACCTACATGCTACTGGAAATTTCTTGATTTACAAATCATATGACTATCATGCAATGCAGGCAAGGGATATGGATCTACTGAAATAACGTCATCAAATTATATCAATCACATGCAATCCCTAGAGTCTAGTATAAAGAAGTTGGCAACGCCCTTTTCAATAACAGATACACAAGGAGCATAAAGATATCACACGACATGCAATAGTGAATAGAAAAAATCATGTCGTTCAGATATTCATTTCGATTCATGAAAAATCTCCAAAAACTAAAGCAATTCGTAAATTTTATGTGTTATTAAATATCCATGTTATGCACCGTCTCCACTCTAATGTCATGTTCACTCATGTGATCAGTTGGTTTACCCCCCAGCTTATCTTGAGGCGTCGCATCAAGGAAAATGAAATGAAATTCTTCTCTTTTTCTTCCCAGAATAAATGATAGCTTCTAATGAAATGATATAAAATTTATTATTTTTCTTTCTTTTTCTTTTCTTTTTCACATATGAATATATACACATTTTTTTCCTTTTTTTTCCTTTTTTTCTTTCTTTTTTTCGTTTAGAAGCTATACTTTTTCTTTTTGGATTTGGGAAGTGAGATGCGGTAAAGATAGCTGTGGGGGTGTAACCAACTGATATGTAGAGATATAAATAGATATGTGGAGAAGGAAAAATAGTAGGACTCTAGGTTCACTTATAAGAGGGTGCACAACGGTTCGATAAAATAAAACCCTAACTAAACTCAAAGATAGCATGGATATTTTCATTTCTCTTAATGAATACTGAAAAAGGCATGCAGTAAATAGTACCATAGCAGCAGGCATGCAATCAGAAGTGAACAAGATAAAAACAGATATTCCAAGTGTTCTAGTGATGCGTGAACCTAAGTGCATTTTCCAACATAGATCATACTAGATACTAATTTATGAATTCGATTTTCCGTTCATTTCAGGCATTAAATCAGATAGATCAGCAAAAGAAATGCATGCATATATATAGTAAAACTGAAAGTTACCCTAATAGCATGTCATCAAAAGTGAGCATCATAAAAACTAATAAGGCCACGAGAGATATCATCATGCGGAACATCCTTAGCAAATAAAGAAAGAAGGGCGGAGAAAGGAGGAAAATAAAGAAAAAGAGATGCATGCATGGTGAAAATGGAAAATATGATGCAAAATGAGAAAAAAGAAAACGAGTGAAAAAAACGGTGGAAAAATGAAATAAAGACTGAGATAAGGAAAGAAAATGTAAAAGAAAAAATCAAAAATAAAGCGGTAGCGCTCATCCCCCAAGCTAAATCTAGCAGTGTCCTCACTGCTAAGAAAACGCTCATGAGCGGGAGATGATGCAAAAGGGGTGGGGTGGGTGGGGGAATAAAATAAAGACTGTGCAGAAAGGAATGAAATAAAAACAAGACATGATGCAAAGCGGAATGAAATATGATGCATGGGTGGCGCCTCCCCCAAGCTATGTAAGTGTAAGGCCCCGAACAGACAGATGGGCACAAAATAAATTGGGGAGGTAGAAGCAGGTAAGGACGACATCAAGCAGAGGCACCACCCTCTGGGGGTGGTGATGGGTCCCTCTGCTGTGGACCAGGAGTGGTGGGTGGAGGATCCTACTAGAAGTCGTGAGGAGGGTCAGTTTGAATGTGACGAATGAGGCTCCGAAGTAAGGGAAGGTCACGCTCGATCGATTGTTGAGTCATCGCGCCACCGTATCCTGCTAGTAGGAGCATGGTGGAGAACTGGTCTGCTGGTCATCGTCACGGAATGTAACCTCGTATTCTGCGTCGCCTATGTAAAGGGGTACGGGTGGGAGTGGGGCGGTGGGTGGTGCAAGGGTATTGGTGGATGATTCGGTGATAGTGTTGGTTCAAGTGGGCGAGCGTGTGCGACATGTACGTCAGGTAGGCCTAGGGTTAGATGTACCGGTGTTGGCGAATCTAGCACGGCGTGGAGACATTGTGCAAGTGGAGGAGAATAGTAATGTACTATGTAAAGCAAATAGGGGAACGAATTTACCGACTAGAATGAGATGGCGTTGTGTTCGGTGTCGTGATTGTCGCTGATCCGGAGTATCCCCAAGCTTTTCAAAGAAGTGACTTCTGACGTTGGCAATTCAAAACTGAAATAGGGACAGGGAGGACGTCAGTATATTTAAACATAAACAAGTAAATTCTATTGCAAAGGTGCTCGGTTGAAGATTAAACGAGAGGTGGCGACCGTGTGGAGAGAAGGGGCGGCCTCTGGAGAGAGAGCGATGGCTGTGGGGAAGGAAAGGGGGTGGGTCGAGCGAAGGGAAGTGGGGTCGATTAGGTTATGGCTTTGAAAAGGGCGAAAGCGGGTTTGGTTGAGAGGCGCAGCGACCCGATAAGCAGTGAAACATGACTCGGATCGAGCAATGCGGTTGCTCGTTCGAGTAAGATAGAGATAGGATTACTCAGACCGAGCAATATGTTGCTCGGTCGAGTAGGCTACGGATAAAAGTATGAGGATACTCCTTCAGCCTGCTCGGTCGAGCAAGAAGTTACTCGGTCGGGTAGAAAACTGCTCGGACCGATCCATAAATGCTCGGGCTAGGTTGATAGAGTGATATATTTTAGATATTTCCAAACTCCTATAGTACTCGACCGAGTATAAGGTTGCTCGGTCGAGTCGCCTATTGCTCGAGCCGAGCCGATAATTTTCGATCGGGTTGGCAGAGTGACATTTTCTCCTCAAATTCAAAAGCATGTAGCACTCGACCGAGTAGTAAGTTGCTCGGACCGAGTCGATTTCTACTCGGACCGAGCAGCAGACTGCTCGGACCGTGTAGAAATAACACTCTTTCCTTCCTTTTTTGTGTCTGCTTTGCTCGACCGAGCAGTGGATCTACTCGGTCGAGTCACCTGTGCCTTTTCTGCCCCAATTTCCTGGGCTATCTCCCTGCTGTACTCCATCTTCCTCCTAATGATCTGCTCTCATATCTAACCTGTACAAAGTAGAAATTCATTAATTTCTCTGCGGTTTTCTAAATTTTATCTCTAAAATATATATAATAAGAGTAAGAAACCGAAAAAGAAGATCCGGAATCCAAGAAATTGGGTTGCCTCCCAATAAGCGCTCGTTTTTAGTCGTGAGCTCGACTCCCCTTAATTTATCAGTTGTTGTCGGGGAATCCCTCGAGGAAGTACGTTCCTCCGGTCCTATAGGTTCTCCAGCTCTGTAAGGTTTAATTCTCTGACCGTTAACCTTGAAGTTTCCGTTCTTTCCTTCGAGCTCAACGGCACCTCCTGGGGATAAGCTTACTATCTTGTAGGGGCCGGACCACCTCGATTTTAACTTCCCAGGGAAGAGGCGTAGTCTCGAGTTATATAGAATTATCTGGTCGCCGACATCATGGCGAACAACCATTATATTTCTATCATGATAGGCTTTGGTCCTCTCTTTGTATATCTTCGCATTTTAATCAGCATGATGCCGAATTTCGTCCAACTCATTGCTATGAAGGGCTCGTCTGGTGGCGGCGCTTTGGTTGTTAAAATTCATTTTCTTTATCGTCCAATATGCTCTATGCTTCAATTCTACCGGAAGATGGCAATCTTTTCCATACACTACTCTGTATGGGGTTGTGCCGATGGGAGTTTTGAAGGCAGTGCGGTATGCCCAAAGGGCATCGCCCAACTTGTGCGACCAATCCTTCCTTAAGGCGCTAACTATTTTTTCCATGATGCTTTTTATTTCCCTGTTAGATACTTTCACTTGGTCGCTAGTCTGAGGGTGGTAGGCGAGGGCGACCTTGTGATGAACTCCATATTTTTTTCAGCATCGCCTCGAACTTTCTCTCGATGAAATGACTCCCTCAGTCACTTATGATCGTCCAGGGGACTACGAAGCGAGGGAAGATATTATTCTTGAAAAACTTGGCTACTATCCTCGTGTCGTTTGTCGGGGTGGCTATGGCTTCCACCCATTTCAAGACATAATCAACGGCAACCAAGATGTACTTGTTGCCGTTACTCGATGGGAAAGGCCCCATGAAATCACACCCCAACGGTCAAATAGTTCTATCTCCAAGATGCCGTTGAGGGGCGTTTCATTCTTCTTCATGATATTCCCCATCCTCTGGCATCTGTCGCACTTCCTTATGTATTCATTTGCATCCCTGAATGTAGTAGGCCAGTAGAAGCCACTTTGGAGAATTTTCGTCGTGGTTTTGGTGACAGCTGTGTGTCCATCACACGGTTGATCGTGGCAATGTGATATGATGGAGGTTGCTTCTTCTTTTGGATACACCGTCTGATGATCCCGTCGGGGCACGTCCTGAACAGATACGGGTCGTCCCAGAAGTAACTCTTGGCATCATGTAGGAAGTTCCTTCTTGATTAGGTCGCCAACCTGTGTGGAACTATCCCACTCACCAAATAATTCACTATATCGGCATACCAGGGAGCTTCAGAGGAATTCGCCGCAAATAATTGTTCACCGGTGAATGAATCGTCAATCGGCAGGCTGTTATCCCCATGCCTTTGAATTAACCGTGAAAAGTGGTCTGCTGCCACGTTTTCTTCTCCCTTCTTGTCTTTGATCTCGATGTCAAATTCTTAGAGCAGGAGGATCCACCGTATTAGACGTGGTTTAGCATCCTTCTTGCTTAGTAGATACTTCAACGCCACGTGGTCCGTATGGATGATCACCTTGGACCCCAAAAGGTAGGATCCGAACTTCTCGATAGAATAGACTACGGCTAGCAACTCTTTCTCCGTGGTGTTGTAGTTCTTTTGAGCGTCATACAAGGTTTTGCTAGCATAGTATATAGCATGGTGCTTCCCCTCCTTCCTTTGACCAAGAACAACTCCCACCGCCTGGTCACTAGCATTACACATAAGCTCAAATGGCAGATTCCAATCTGGCAGCTGTATAATCGGAGCCGAGATGAAAGCTTCCTTTAACCTGTTAAAAGCTAGCAAATAGACGTCAGTAAACACAAAAGGAGCGTCCTTGGCTAGGAGCTCCATGAGCGGGCGAGCAATATTGGAAAAATCCTTTATAAAACGTCGGTAAAAACCGGCATGCCCGACACGGATACCCTTGAGATTAGTGGGTGGCGATAGACTTTTAATTGTAGGAAGATATATGCCCATAAGGCAATTTATCCTAAGTATACGTCTTGTCCATACTGTATATGGTATGTATTATTCTAAGTATGAAATCGATTATATTAATATACTTATATAATATCCATAGACTTATAGTTAGGTCCTTACGTATCTAGATAAGATCTCGATTATGAGTAAGTAAGCGACCGAATAGAAACGTAAGTCTTAAACGATTCGTGGTCATAGATGTGTCGAGAACTGGACATCGACACATCGGATAGACCACTGTGTCTTAGTCTTACCTTAGGGTAATGATGATCTCATAGTCATTCGATTTGCCGAAGTCGGAGACAAGACACAGGTCCTCATTGGAGAATGAGTTCATTGAACGACCAACTTAGAGTTATTAAATGGTTAAATTTAACTAAACTATCTTTAATAACTCTAGGGTGATGATAGGTTAACTGGTCCTTAAGACTTGAAGTCATTTGTACAAACCTATGAGTGAACGGTGTAGCTTAGACCCATGATCTAGTTTCGAGGCTAGGCCTGCTGAAAGATCTTAGGTTGAGTTGCACCTAAAGCTCTCGAGGTGAGTAGATGACTAAGATGTGATTCGTCACTTCCGTTAAAGGGAAGTTAGTGTTACAGGCTCAGTACGATCTTTGTGTTAATCCTCGGCCGGGGTACGTTGTAAAAAGTACAACGTGTATACAACAAAGACCGCCGTATACTGACCAATGTTGTTTAATAGGGTTGACAGTAAACCATACCCTAGGTCAACAGAAACACAGTCTTGACGAAGGGACTATAGCTAACGGAGTTCATCACTGACACAGCTAATGTAAACCCAATGATGCTTTTGTCAAAGGGTCTATCACGTTATGATGATTCTGAAAGAGGGACGACAGCTACTACTCGTGGTGATCGTCGTCTAGGGGTTCCGAGCCCCAACTTGTAGTAAGGTCAGGCTGTAGGGTCTCACACCGAGTAGCGTTTGTGTCTTATTAATAGGAAGATAAATAGAGAGAAATATCATTTGATGATATTCAATAGTTAATATTCACAAAGCTTGTTGTGAAAGTTAGTCTTAATAGCAATATGGACAAATATTGCATCTGATGCAAACAATGATTAAACATGTTGTAAATTGGTTACGACAAATTTAGTAGGAAAAAATATATTGGAAAGGGTTACCTGGATGACGGGATCGTCCCGGTCTAAAACAGGTTCAAATCGTGTCCAAATCGGAGCTCAAACGAGCCCAGAAACGCGAAAACAGTTCAAGGCAAGGTGGGTTAGACCCACTGGGCTAACAAGCCCATACCCAGAGGCAAAACGGGCGCAGCCCGCTGCCCAGCGGGCGGGCGGCCCGCCTCCCACGCCTTGGGCGGGCGCGCCCGCTAAGCTTAGCAGGCGCGCCCGCAACTTAAGTCATTCTAGGTTTTTTTTTGAAACCCCAAAGGACGGCTACGAAGATTGATTTTTTGCCCAACTTTGGGCAATTGTTTGAGGGGTCAAATGAAGTCGAAATTCGTCGCCGTCGGTTCCTACGCGTTCACCATTCGAAGCCCTTCAGATTGATAGCTTGTTTGGTGTCTAAAGTTTAATGAGCGAAGAGAATTAATTAGTTAAAGTTTGCTTTTATGAAAAGCTCACTTAAACTACAAATAAAGCTAAATTGGCTTAATTGATTTTTCCTCTCATTTGCAAAAGTCCCACATTGCTCACAACGAAAGAGTGAGTGCCGACTCCCTATATAAATAGGGGTGCACTCTCTTCGTTGAAAAATACACCAAGTCCTCGATCGAGTAGCTCCAGACTTTTAGAGCAAGCTCGATCGAAGACTAAACTATTCTCTCTCTCTCTCTCTCTCTCTCTCTCTCTCTCTCTCTCCCTATTCTCCGGAGTAGTCCTAGCAAGACTACAGAGGGGGTTTGGATTCGGATCCAGACGTCTAAGACGCGGGTTCTTCTCAAGTGAAACTTTCTACGTCGTGTGATCGGCTCGGAGGCGAAAGTCGGTTCGGACGGATCGGTTCGAGGGTGCGAGGTGGCTCAGGCGGATCGAGTCAAGGCGGCTCGACTACGAGGAGCATCAGAAGACGGTGCGGTAAATCTTGCCTGCTCCAGGGCCAAGATTCCGGGTATGTGGTTAAGTAATTTTAGTCTAGATTTAATTTTGTCGCTTTAGTATAGATCTTTCTTGGGGTGGTCAGATCCACCCCAAGTTAGCAAGATCGGGTTAGGTTCTGGCTCCCTTAGAGCCTAGCTAAATAGTTTAGCTAGCTTAAAAGTTTTCGTTTTGTTTTTCCGCTGCGTTTTAAGTCTATGTGGTCCGTCCGACTTATGACGGACGCAGGCCCGAGCTCTGAGGGTCCGCCAAAACCCCAACAGTGGTATCAGAGCCACGGTTATGCTATAGATCTATTTAGCGACGTTTTTTAAATCTTTAAATTGCTTAATTTTAAGATACGAACTATTTTAGCTTTATGTTAAAATTAGTTTAAAATTGTTTTGGGTTTTAAAAAATTATTTTTACAACACGGAAATTTTTTGTTGGCCGATTTAATTTTATGCGATAATTTTAAATGGGTCTCTAATGTTTAAATGCTTTATAAAAATTTTTATGAGATATAATAATTTTTCCGAGCATTTAATAGTTTTAAAGTTTATGTAACTTTAAGGATATATTTTATTTTGGAAATTTAATTTTCTTAAGTTACATAAAGGTTAGAAATTTTAAAAACTTTATTTGAAAGCTTTTAAAACAATTCTAATGATTTTAAAAAAAATTTAAAATTGCTTTAATGATATGTATATTAAAGAAATATTTTATTTTCAAAAGATGAAATGATAAATTAGTTTCTATTAAAATTACATATAAGTTTCTATATTTTTATGCGATATTTTAATCTTAGAAATGTTTGATTAAAATTTTGAAGCCTAGGTTTTAAAATTATTTAATAATTTTATGAAACCTAATTTTATGTGATAAAAATGTTTTAAGCTTTAAATTTTTTGATCTTTAAATTTAATTGTTAAATTTTAGATTTGCGTGTTATTTATTATGTAGATAATTTTAACTTGCAAATTCTCATTATATGTCACTAAATGAAACTTTTATTTATGCGGATAAATTAGTTGTTTCATTTTCTTTTAATGGACATGTTGAATAATGTATTCATGAAGCCTTTTAGGTTAGCCATTAAATGATTAAAATTTTATAAGATGAAATTTTAAATAAACTAGTCACATGCTATGTTTGATAAACAAAACAACATCAAAACCTAATACCAGATTAGGGTAGTCCCTTTGATTGTCAATCATTTCAATAAATCATTTAATTGATGATTTTCATAAAAGACTATTTTTGAAATATGTTGTAAATGTTTTATTAAAATCCTAATTAGATTGGGGTAGCATGTTGAACGAATGAACCTTATAGTTGATAAGGACTTAATAAAATTGTTCAACCAATCCATAAAATTTCAAATTTTAGGATCCACTAGTTGATAAGGATTAACTAGTTCTTTTTATTAAAAGCCATTTAGTTGTTTGGACGAACATAGAATTGATGAAAACTCCTTCAATAGATCATGATGTCGGTCAATGTGCTTGGCTAAGTTTGCTGGACCGACCTAGCTAGTCTGGGTACTAAGTGGTCCTGGCTTAGTCAATTCCCTGGCCGAGTCCGCTGGACCGCAAGGAGTCGATTCATGACTGTGTAAGTCCATCGACTATACCTAAGTCAAATACGATAATAATCTTGTTAAAGATATATCGTAGCCCTCCTTGTTTTAGGAGTTGGCAACTGAAAGAAACGTGTTACAGTTGTTGAGCTACACTCAAGCCGTGACATGTCAATCTTATAGAAACCGATTTCTTGATAAACATTGATCACTCCATATTTTGCACCCTTTTTCTGCATGTTTGCATGTCACTTTGATCGCTCATATCGCGTTTTTCACTATTATTCGACAATATTGTGATGCTTTTCATGATTTCTTGTTTTTGTCGTATTTCAGGAGATATGGAGCGATTCGGAGTGATTTTGAGATCAAGACGATTTGCACCCACTCCGGAGTGTCACCCAAGGCTCTTTTGAGGGCTATTCGACGATGGAATACAAGTGGAAGAAGAAGGAACTTCATAGGAGCGACGAGGAAGCGAAACGATGAAGATTGGGCATCTGCAGCATCTCACTCGGCCGAGTGAAGCACTCACTCGGCCGAGCCACAAGACCACTCGGCCGACCAGACCGGACACGCACCACAGAAGAAAATCAGCATGCACTCGGTCGAGTGACGATAGTCCACTCGGCTGAGTATGGAGATCCCCTCGCCCGAGTGGCATGGGAAAATCCACATCAAAAGGAGCCGACTTACTGTAATTTTGCAGTCGATTTCAGAGTCGTCACTCGGCCGAGCATGGAATGCCCCTCGGCCGAGTGAGTAAAGCCACTCGGCCGAGTCACCTCCGAAGACAGACCCCCGAAAATCTCCAACTTACTGGAAATGTACAGGGTTTGTCACTCGGCCGAGTGACATTTGTCACTCGACCGAGTGAGCCGCCCCGCCTGCTGCGTAAACTGCGATTTCTGGGCTGCGCAGGGGCATTTTTGTCACGATTTTTTGGGCAATTTTGAGGGGTATTTAAACCCAGTTTTTGCCCTAGTTTAGAAGAACTTTTGGATACTTTTTGCAGCCTTTTTTAGAGAGCTTTTTAGGTCATTAGATTTAGGCTTTTTGAGAGATTAGAAAGGGGACTTTTGTTGGATGCTATTGGATTCTCATTGGTTTGTCTCTTTTCTTATCAAAAACTCTATTTTTGTTGATAATTTCTCTATTGCAATAAATTGTGCTGAATTTGTTATTGATTTTCTTATGAATTGCATGATGATTAGTGAGTAGTTTTATTGTCCTAGGGCATAGGGATGAACCCTATGAACCCTATTTCTATATTGTGATGAATTGGTGAAATTCTTGCTAGAATTGATTAGGGTTAGGTTGGGATTGATTAATTACGGATAGCTAGGGATTCATATTGATTGGGATTTGCAAGAGATTGGATCCCAATCGATAGGAAGCCCTAGAAATTCGATTTAGATTTACGATTGGACTTCCCTAGAATTGGTTTGCAAGAGATTGGGCCAAAGCTAGGATTTTCAATTGTGTTTCTATGCCAATATCCGTTTGCAAGAGATTGGACGGGTAGGAACTATCTCAACCTAGGTCGTAGCTCGAGTTTACACGAGAGTGGGCTTGAGATACAGTTGAATGATGATGTCATTCTTCACGCTAGCGGCTTAGGTTAGGGTTTGCAAGAGATTGGGCCATACCCTATGTTCGCTATAGACCGACAACAGCGCGAGAGCGTGAGCTTGGTTCTACATTTAGTTGCGACTAGTTCACCTAAAATTCAAGTCTAACAATGATGTAACCTACGAATCACAACGATGAGATACGGTCCGTAGCGGGGATTCCCTATCCCTAGGCGCTTTATTTTATTGATATTCCTATCGACATTCGAACGATTGTGACAATTTTACCCCAAATTATCATCGACCATTTTGATAGCTAGGTGATTGGAAGGAGACACTGTCATTGTTCCTCCCTGAGTTTGATACCCGCTCGCCACTACGTCATGCGCTTGCGGTAAGACTAGAGTCGCTTGTCCCAAGTGCGTGTGCATACCGGGGCCTCGATCAAGTTTTTGGCGCCGTTGCCGGGGAGGCGACAGTGTTTTATTATCTTTACTTAGTGTCTTCTTTTTCTTTTATTACCTTTATCTTTTTACTCCTTATTCGTGCTAACAATTTCTTTGAAACTCTGTTTTCCTTTGCATGTACACGAGATCTACGGCGAACCCCGAGGAAATACTATTTGATCCAGAGATCGAGCGTACCGTGAGGAGGATCAGAGCCGAGAGAATGCACGCTATGGAGGACATTTGTATGAACCGTGCGGAGACACCGGAGGAGCTAGCGGCACGAATGGCGAGGATCATATCCATCAGAGATAGGCTTCGGCCTAAGACTTCTTCCACCACATCATCCATCGCTATGCCGGAATTGGCGGCGGACAAGAATTTTGAGCTAAAGACAGGCGTGGTAGTATTATGCAACAAGACCCGTTTCATGGGAACTCCCATGAGAATCCGCACTATCACATCCAGCTTTTCTTGTCCAAATGCGCCACCTTCCAAATGCCGGGCGTTTCCGTTGATGCAATCCGACTACGACTCTTCCCCTTCACACTTAAAGATAAAGCTTTATATTAGTTGAGGACGCAGGCGGAAGGTACATTCACCACTTGGGACGAGTTGGCAAGCGCCTTCGTCGACAAATTCTACCCGCCATCCAAGACGGTGAAAATACGGAGTGCTCTCATGTCTTTCAAGCAAGGACCGCAGGAGACCCTATATGAAGCATGGGAGCGCTTCAAGGATTTACAACATCAATGCCCTCATCACAGTATAGAGGATTGGGAGCTTGTTCACAGTTTCTACAATGGACTCCAACCGGGAACAAAGCAAATTATAGATGCAACCGCCAATGGAGCCATATTATCAAAGACCCCGGATGAAGCTATGGCCTTATTAGAGGAGATGGCCTCTTATAACCAATAATGGGGCGACGAGCGAGGACATTCTTCGTCCTCCTTGAAGCCCACTAGTATATATGAGGCCAAGGCCGTGGCGGAGCTTTCAAACAAATTTAACTCTCTCCACAAGGTAGTGGAGAGATTGGAGAAATATATCACCGAGCCACATGGAGCACCCTCTACATCTACACCTATAAGCAATATGAGCGATTAGCAAGACCAATCTCAAGCCATGTATGTAGGAGGAGAGCATGGAGAGGGGGCCTTGGAACAAGTA
The DNA here is from genome assembly GCA_030789695.1 of Scilla litardierei. Classification (NCBI taxonomy): domain Eukaryota; kingdom Viridiplantae; phylum Streptophyta; class Magnoliopsida; order Asparagales; family Asparagaceae; genus Scilla; species Scilla litardierei. The sequence goes on from CM061141.1 coordinate 250,692,912, forward strand.
CAATATGTCGCGGGGAACTCCGGATATTGGGCCAACACGGCCGCTAGAAACCATCCGGGCTTTTCATATGCAAACAATGATGGTGCTTTGAACCCCCTGCCACAACAACTTCCTCAAGCTCGGCCTCCACTACCACAACCTCAGTATCAACCGAGGGGTCCACTGCAACAAAATTACCCACCGAGGCAACAAGTAGGACCATATAGACCGCCCGGTTACAATCAATGTTGGAGAGCTCCCAACCCACCTCAAGCTCAACCACGATCGGACCACGAAGCTAGGGTGGAGGAATTTATGGCGGAGCAAAGGAAGATCAATGCTAGGTTAACGGTGGGACAAGATTCACTAAATACCGTCGTCGCTCAACTTGGGGAGCAACTTGCATTGCTTAACAAGAATGCCCAACAATTACCGGCTCAACCCGAGCCCAATCCACGGAGCAACACCGGACACATCAATGCGGTGGTAGCGGTTACAACAAGGGGCGGGAAGGATACCACGCCCGCTATGACCCAAAACAAAGAACCCGTGGTGGAGATTTTGGAAGAAAAGGAACCGGCAATTGAAGAGGAGAGCCAAAAGGAGCCGATTGGAGAAGGAAATTCTAAAGTGGTGGAGCCACTTGATGAGCGCCGCTACATGCCACCGGTGCCGTTTCCACAATGGCTAGCTAGAGCCAAGATAGAGAAAAGGTTCGCCAAGTTCCTAGAATACTTGAGGGGAGTAAGCCTCAATATTCCTTTCTTAGATGCAATAGTTGAGATTCCGTCTTACGTGAAGTTCTTGAAGGACTTGATTTTGGGAAAGAAAAGGAAGGAAAAAATCATGCTTGCGGAATAAGGAACTTGGTTTACTCGGAAGGAGAAGGAGCCGGTGAAATTAAAGGATCCCGGGAGTTTCCGCATCCCTTGCACACTAGGAGGCGTCCCTTTGCAAAAAGCTCTAGTTGACTTGGGTGCGAGTGTAAGCCTTATGCCCCTTAGCATGTTCCGAAAATTGAACACGGACACCGACTTGAAGCCGACCGACATGAGAATTCAACTTGCGGACGGTCGGATTACTAGGCCGGTAGGGATCGCAGAAAACATTCCACTCCAAGTTCCGGGAGGGATATGCTTGCCTTGTGATTTTTTCATAATGGACATCAAGGAAGAGGGCGACACTTCGCTCATACTTGGACGCCCGTTCCTCACAACCGCCGGTGTTATCGTCGATGTGCGTGAAGGAACTCTATCCTTGAATGTCGGGAACATAGAAGTCAAGCTTCACATACCCAAGGCCATGAACCATATGCCCTATCACGAGGAGTTAGACTATGTGGATCTCCTCGATGAAGTGATTGAAGAAGCTATCCCCCACTCTATTGGTGCTCTCCATGATGACGGCTTCGAAGAAGGCCAAGCTTCGGGTGAAGAAGAGAAGTTGGAGGACCCTCCAGACAGCTCCACAGATGATGATGAAGGCGACGCTGATGTCACAAGAATACGAGAGCTTTGCAAGCTCTCAAAGGCCAAGAATCCAAATAAAGCTCCACCGAACGAAAGATCGGTGTCACCGGCCAAGAAGAAGATAGGAACAAGCTCTAGCTTGGGGGACATATCCCCCAACGTTACCCATGATGAGGGGGCGTCGAGGAAGACCGATGAACATCACGACCCAAATCCAAGCGGCCTTCCCGACAAGTTCGACGGGCGTATCTCATATGCGCCCAACATCACGAGCTAAACGAATATCTTAAGGGGTCGAGCTCACGACCTTAAACGAGCGCTTGTCGAGAGGCAACCCGACGGTTTTTGCATTGTTTTTATTTGATTTTCATTTTTTGGTTTAGCCTTTTATTAGTTTTTAGAGTCTTATGTCCGTGAAAATCGTGACAACGGGTCTTAATTTTCATGACAGTAGAAGGAGAAAGGGAGACCAATCATATGAAGGATGATCGAGGCGAGGAAGAGCGCTCTAGGAACACGCTCAGGCCTTAGGAGGAGGAAGAAACAGACTGGAGGAAGAAAAACAGAAACCAGAGCGAAAACAGAGAGCCGATGCAGAAAACAGCACGTCACTCGGCTGAGTAGCTTATGCCACTCGACCGAGCAAATACTCCACTCGACCGAGTGGAGCACCAAACAGGGAAGTTTCTGCAGACCAACTCTCTGTCAATTTCTGTAAGTTTTAGTTTTAATTGCCACTCAGACGAGTGACTAGTCACTCGGCCGAGTGAAACAGATACCCTCCTAGCTTAAAAATTGCTGAGTGGCAGAGCCACTCGGCCGAGTGGAGTTTCTCCCTTCGGCCGAGTGAACCAAAGCCACTCGGCCGAGTCGTAAGGGGCGAGGAGAATTTTGAAATTTTTAGTTTTACGCCACTCGGCCGAGTGATATTGTCACTCGGCCGAGTCGTAAAAATTTCTATATAAGTGAAGCGCAACAGGCGCGGTTTTCGATTCCAAAAAAAATCCCAAATCCCGCCCGAGCCCGCTGCCGCTTGAGCTTCCTCGACCACTGCGACCCCTGCCTCTCCCGATTCGACTTCCTTGACCGGCAACCGACCACCCCCTCGTCGACGATCATCACCCCGACGACCGGCCACCCCCCTCGTCGACGCAGCCGCCGCCACCCTCCGTTCACCCTGTTTTGCCCTAAAAAGCCACGTTTCTCCCCGTTTCTCTTGATTCATACGCCCGTTGAGCCCCTAATCCAAATTAATTTTTATTTCTATCTATTTCCCCCATCTCCCCATATATATTGAATATTATTCGCTGATTTGATCGTTTGATTTGCAGGCTAGCTTGGGGGAGCTTTGGGGAGCTTTTGGATGCGCTTTGAACTTCGCGGTGGAGGCGTCTCTTTGCACACACAGCCGTTTGCTCTCGCGGCGTGTTCAGGTACACTCGTTCCATCACTTAGCATGCCGCATTATATATTTGGTTGGGACACGTCTCGCGACACACATGTCGTCGCGCACTAGGCCACGTACACGGTGATCCGTTGCCAAGCGGAAGAGGACCGATGATCCTGGTCCCTCTTCCACTAGGGAGGACTCCCCTCTACCTAGCCCGCCACCGCCACCTACACAGCCGATCCCTGTCGATCCTGTCCCTCCACCCGCTCTCGCCGTCAGGCCGATGGGGATTACGTTTCAAAATGACGCACACCACATCAGATTCGAGCGTATCTGCCATCGCTCGATAGTACCCTCTAGGTTTGCACACCTAGCTGACCTAGACCACCTAGGGGTACTTGAGGGGCTTCTCACGTTGTACGACAACGTGGGATGGCGTGACTTTTTGTCGGTGTCGGCGGATACTTTCATCCGTCCGACACTAGAGGTCCTCAGCTCCATTGACCGGACCCCTGGAGGATGCACATTCCGCTTGATGGATCGAGAGTGCGAGATCACTCTCGACATGCTTAGAGTGTTCTTCCAGTGGCCCGCCGTCCCTGACCCTGACCGAGCCTACGCTCCCACGCACATCCCACCCCCGTCGTTCGACACCCGCACATTCTGGACACGGATCACAGGATCCCCGCTTGCCTTTGACCCTATTAGGGCCAAGGCCTCAGCTATCCTGCACCCTTGCCTCCGCATTGCACAACGCCTCATGGCGACTACTTTCCTAGCGAGGTACGAGCCCAGGACCATGTATACGCCAGAGCTCTATATGCTCTATGCGATGACTCGCCCTAGGGTTCTAGATAGGGGTAGCGACGACTTGGTCCCCGCCGTCGAGATCGACATTGCCAGCTGGTTTTTGGACCGCATTATCATTTCGGTGAGCGCTCGCTCACCTATCTATTGTGGCGGTCTGATCACTCTTTTGGCCCTTATGACCGGCGTGGACCTACCTGACGACTTGCGTCGAGCTCCGGGCCCCACTACGCTTTCGATAGATGTTATGGCCCGGATGAAGATGCTTCGTCCCCACGGTCATCAGCACTGGTGTGGTTGCACGATCCCTTCTGGCTGATTACATGGTTCTTCCGAGCCCCGCTCGGACACACATTGGACCGGCTCATGAGGACTGGATTCCAGCGATGGATCTTCTTATCCCTGCCGTCTACGTGCTTGAGCCCGAGGATGCTGAGCAGGCACCCCCTGCACCCCCTGTCGACCACGTGATCCCTCAGCCCGTGCCTGCACTGTCTGCACCTCCCGACACCTCTGTCCACACGTCTGTTAGTGTCGGGAGCACTTTAGCTAAGTCCACCACCACCACCGCCACCGCTGAGCCTATGTCCATCGATCCCATTACCACACTGAGCCCCGAGCGTCCACCCACTATCCTTGAGAGCAGCGAGTCTTCCTTTACTACTGCTGTGGAGACCCTCTCCCGATTGCTATCGACGACTCCTGGGGAGTCATCTTTTGTGCCCTACACAGCCTCCCCAGTCGTCGACCTTACGGTCTCCACAGCCCCTGTTTTTACCGAGAGCGTCGTGACATCTGTCCCCACTTCTGCGTCACTGACCTCTCCTGCTGCCTCGTCGCCCATATTGACTTCCACCTCTGCTGCTTCTGCTTCTGCTTCGACCCAGCCTACATCCCAGCCTCATACCGAGGCTGGGCATCACTTACCGAGCACAGCACCCCTTCCACACTACCCTGCTGGACCCATCCTATACACTGCTCGCCAGAGACAGCCCCGCACCTCACCTGTTAGACCTGTGCGTCCCTCCGCTCCACCACCCCCTGACACTCTAGTTCAGAGCATTCGTGCTCTTGAGGGGGCTGTTAGTGGACTTCGAGGAGACTTTAGGGCTCTCTCCGCCATGGTCAGTTTTGTGCAGACCCGCGTCGCCATGCTTCCCGATATTCAGGCTTGCCTGAATCAGATTCTGGCGCGTCTACCTCCACCACCCACACCCACCCAGCAGATACCACGCCCACCACCTCCACCACCACCTCCGCCACAGGACGGTGTTGGTGCAGCCACACCACCAGCTTAGGCACACTCTTGATGCCTCTGATATTTTTGTGGTTTTGCTGCCCGTTTGTTCTTGGGCCTGGTGATTTTTTGCCCCCCTCCTCCACGTACCATTTTGGTGCCATCCTGATCATATCTCTTTTTTTATATATCTTTTTGGGAGTGAGGGAGAGACTTTTTGGGGACACTTATATTTGCACCATCCTGATCTTTGCATGCATCCCATTCATTCACATCTTATTTTCTTTTTATTTTTCTTTCTTTTTCATCATGCATGCATCCTCACCCACCCCATCCACTTCACGTCTCTCGGTGTGCTATACTCCGCACATTGAGGACACTGTGCACTTCAGCTTGGGGGAGTGAGTTCTCACACTTTTTATTTTTGCCACCCTTTATTTTTGATTTCTCACATTTTCTTTCCACTTTTGCACTTATTTTCACCACTTTTTCATTTTTTATCATGCATCACGTTTTCTTTTCCTTTTTGAGTATGCTGCATTGTATATATAGTTCTATTTTCTTTTATCTTTGTTTCTTTCATCTTTTGCTAGAGATGACTTTTCTGTGATGATGATGACGTGGTGTTAGCTTATCTCTATGTGCATGCTATTTTGTCATGTCCTAGCTTTTGTTTCAGATATCATATGCTATGTTCTGCTTTGCATTTGAAATAGTAACCCACTCTTTTTCTGTATGAATGTGGATGAAATTCTGTTATTAGCTGATGTCTGATGATTCATATGTATGCTTATCATATAAAACATACCAAGCTTCACGCATTGATTGCTTATATCTGGAGTACCACTTTCCTTTCTCATATCACTTCTTATTGCATGAATTGTACGCTTCACTTTCAGGTTGATTGAATGATTGCTAGGATGATATATCTGGACTAGTTTACTTTTTGAGATTAAACTGAGTAGATTATATTACTCTGCCGAAAGTTGTCATGCACGTCCTATAGAGTGAACCGAGTGATACATTTATTTCTTTCTCCACATATCTTGAGCATTATTTCTCTACTTAAAATTCATTGGTGAATCCTCCCCTTAGCAAGTTTATTATCGGCATTTCCCCCGCTATTTATTTTCAAGCTCCAAATCCCCAAAATCAAAAAGAAAAAATATATATATACTTGTATATCCTTCTCTCTTTTGATTTGGGATCGCTTATGTATATATAGTCATAACCCGTGCCCGTAGGGCACGGTTCATTTACGATATTCCCCCCTCAAAATCTTAGAACAACCAAAATTTAGCTCATCCCAAGAAATTTAGTTCCTCCCAAAAATCTTAGTTCCTCCCTAATTTAGTTTAATGATTTTAGTTTTCAAATGATTAATGAGAAGACCCAAAATTTCAACAAATAGTTTGCAGATCACAGAATACATCATTATCATATAGTCTCAAGAAGCGACTACTTATCATATATAATTGGGCGAATTAGAGAAAGTTCAAAATTTTCTGCATCAAAATAGTGGTAGATCAATGTGCTTGTGTTGGCATTTTTAAGCTTTGTTAAGCTTATTATTCCTTCGTCCGCTATGATGTGATAAGCCGCACTGTAATCTTAAAATGGAAAATTTTTCTACACAACATCAAGATTGGCCAAACTAATAATATATAATCTTGTAATGATTAAGAAATTAGGATTTCGTGAGAGCCCGCTAGTATTGCTATGTTTCATATTTAAGCTATATATTGTGAGAGCAGCGACATAAAATTGTGATGTTTTCTTCAAAAAATATGAGAAAATTAGATTGCATCTTCGTACCAGGTACTGTATTTTTAATTCCATAACTTAGAATTCTAGTCATTTAAGCCCATGGTCGTTCCATCTGGTATTCTTATCAGTCCAAATCTACAGCCAACAATTATGTCGATATAGTGAGCATAGTTACATATTTCAAATTTTACTTATGCAAAACTTGGGTATAGAATATGTAGACGCATACAATTAAAATTTAAACAATTTGGAGTTGAATAGTAAATGGTTAAGATGCAAAGAAATTCACAATGGCGACATACTTGAAAGATAACTATTCAATCATTTTCCAGTTTTAGAAAACTATAAAATGGTCGTTAACAAAAAATAGAAAACAAAACTACCATTTTTATTTCATTCCGTTAAATTCACATTTTCAAATAACTAAAATGAAATCATAACTCAAAAAAATTCTCATCCAATGATTTTAAAACATCTTTTATTTATTGAATAATAATTTTATTAAGAGAAAACTCCATTAAACCAAGCACTTCAAATTGATGTTCAATCCTATGATTTTACAAACAACCATATGGAGAAAAAGATACTAAACAAAAAAATATGATGAAATCGCCAACACGGTAAAAGAAATCAAAAAATCCATAATCTTTCTTTACCAATTATTTTATACATCATAAAATAAATTTTGTCAGAATTATTTATACACAAAAATGAACACAAATATTCACATCACACAAATCCCCGCTTATTTTTCAAGTATGTCGCCACAAATATTCACATCACGCAAAAAATCCAAAATCTTTCTTTACCGATTATTTTATAGTGGATTATTTTTATCATACAAACCTACCCCAAAAAATGAACACAATTGTTTTCATCATCCAAACCACCGCCAAATACATCATACAAACCCCAATCATAAAGAGTAACAACAAAATACAACATTATTTAGGCACAATACAACATTATTTTGGCACAGAATTTTTTTAACCCCAAAGACACCAAAGCAATACAAAGAAAATAGTAAATCAACTCTAATGAAGAGGGGCGGCCACCCCGATGGAGTTGGAGCGAAGCAAACGTGCAAGTCCTTCCCATCGAAATCCATCAAAGACTTAATGAATGCTGGCGGTGCAACGAATACTTACTTTCTTCCCATCCAATTTCTTCTTGTCATCCACAACCCAACACACCATTAAACAGCTCTCCGATCAATCAAATTCCTGCAAATTATATGTAAACAGACTCCTGATACATCAAAATATACACATCTCTCTATAATTAATTCTACACATATATATGATATTAACTGTACTGATGCTCAAACACGCTACAAAGTTGAATTAGATGCCAACTAACTAAGCTATCTAGAGATCATGCATAACTACGAACTAATTTAATACCACATGGAAGAATCATCAGCTCTGCTCATCTCAGCCTCCAGTGCTTCCATCTGCATCTCCAGCCCTCTCAGCTTCTCGTTCAGGCTGTTGAGCCTTCTCCTCGTTGCCTCATCTGCACCAATATATTCCAAACTATCATACAACTGATGATTGTCACCAAACAATAAGTGCATATTTAGATGCGTACCAAACTGCGAGATGAACTCGGACACAGACATCACTTGACTGCATGAAGTTGTGATGGTGGTGGTGGCCACTGCAGTGGCTGCAGCAGAGGCAGCACCGACGGCGGCGGACGCGGCCACAGACCTGTACCCAACGTGATGGGCAACTCCCATCCGCAGTTTTGGAAACCCTGCTTTAGTTCGCAAACAAATACCAGTTTCAAAAATCTCAGTTTAGGCCCAAGAGTCTACCAAACCATGTTGCCAAACGGGACCTCTTCAGGATCACATTGTTTCAGCGAACCCCACAAAATATGAACAGCAATAAAAAATAGGAGTACAATGAAAAGAAACAGTGCAGCATTCTAGCAAATACTTAAAGCGCAAGAAATTAAATAAAGCAAGAAAAAATGTGAGAGTGATATGAGCTTAAGCCTTAAGTGGGTTGTTTGAACATCAAAGAACACAAACCCGCCTCTAAATTTTCAAAACCAAAGAAGAAGCACAAATACCCATCCAAATTTTCTCACCAAACATCAAAACCAAAATGTGTTATCCAATAATTTCTGGTAATCTCATTGAAGTATTATGAAAACTTCAGTTATGTGCATCCCTTGAGTTATTCATGTCATGGTTTATCGGAATTTTAAGTGGCTCATTCAGGTTTGAATTTTGGCATTAAAAATCAAGATAGGAGACAATAGAAATACACCTTCTTCATAGAAGCAAAGTAACAAACATCTTGCAGGCAATATTCTGAAAAGAAATTTACCATTCTCGTGATGTAGACATATAGGAATTTTCACAAACAAACTGTCTGCATTTCCTTTAAATTTTGAGATAATCATAATGAACTAACAATAAACAAATCCCTTGCAAGAACAAATAACCCTCTTAGAGCTCCTTTAAGAACAGTTAAACCGTGTACCTTGCAAGAACATATGGGAAATAAACAGTTACTATGCTGGCTTCACATATGTACCTTGCAAGAACATAAGCAAACCATTAGAAGCATTAAACCGTGTAAAAAAATGCTAGTTTGATTTTAGATTCAGTAGAATCAGTTTGATTTTAAACAGTGTAAAAAAATTGCTAGCATGATGTCCACTAAACAAACAAAGTTTTAAAAACAATAATAAAATCTGAGAATCAGTAAGAATGATCTTGCGAAATGAGTAAGAAACCATAATAACAAAACCGAGCAATGGAAAAAGATTGATGATAATAATTAACAGATAAATTTTTTTGGATCATGCACTACATCAGAACAGATTGATTATAAGCTTGTTAATAGGCTGGAATAAATGAAATAATCCATGAAAAGAGATTGGTTAAAGAATGCATAAGGTCATTAAGATATGGAAATGTTGAAGATAAGCAATACATTGATGCCAATGTAAAGATAAGCAATATCAACAAAATCATTATTAAAGTAAGGGAAATAAAAATACATAACCCATGGGTAGGCATTGGTAGGTTCATGAGAAGATAACACAACAAAAAATAATTATAAACAGGCATAGCCATGCATGTTAGCCAAATAAAGCATGGAAATGTTGAATGGACATCATTGTTACTGGAAAAAGAATGCATAAGCTTGTTAATATAGCTTCTCATGCCTTATTATATCAATAGCATTTAGACCACTTATGAGCTCTATCAATAACAACCCAAATGCATATACATCAGCTTTCTATGTAATATCCCTGTTTGGGTGTACTCTGGTGCCAAATACATGTATTAATGAGGACCACATAATTTAAAGATATGCATGTAGTATAGTTAACTTACTTCATTCTATTGCCAAAATCATGGAGACCACCCATAACTTTGCTTCATACTATTGCCAAAATCATCTTCAGAATGCCAAAATTATCTCCATAATACAATCAGAACATCCCACAACAATGACATCGTAGCAGTCCCTATTTCATTTCAAATTTAGAACCAATACCTGATCATCCCTCCATCCATCACCCATATATTTCAACATGCAACTATCTTGATATCATAAAAGATATATTATCATAGTCATATGCATTTATCAACATACCCCTATAAAACAATCTATTTCTGAACTATTTCTGAAGTTCCAACATGGCCAAAAATGGAATTTCTGAACTATTTGCAAAGTTGATTTGCATCACATGGATTTGCAAATCAACTATTTCAAATGTTCTTGAGTCAGATACGCCGGAGTATCTGAGTCAGAAAATGTTCTTGAGTCAGAAAATATATATTCTTGAGTGATATCAAGAATATATCTGGTTGTAAATTTGCAAATCAACTATATCAAATCAACTATTTCGAATACCAATTTGCAAATTTGCAAAGGATCAAAGTCTACTATATCAAAGGATCAATACCTGGTTCTTGAGTGCATCCCAAAGACGATGTATGGCTGAAAATCCTTGCTCGCTTTTCCATGAATTACATGCTTTCCTGTAACGATTTCACGGTTACATATCTGCTCAATCCTTGAATTGAAGGTATCCAACCTATCTGCTCAATCCTTGATTCTGCAGGATACATATATGTGAACCCTATATGTGAAGAAGAGAACATCAAATTCAAATATCTAGAAATATACAGCACAACTCGAGTTCTGCCATTGCTCGATTCGATATCCGGCCGTTGGATGGGTCGAATCGAAGTCACCCCGTCTCAAAAATGCTAACAGAAAAAGTTAATCAGTAACAATTTAAGCTAACAGAAGTTATTATTATGCATTGGCAATTGGAGTCACAAAAATGCTACCATTCATGAAAACAACAAAAATTATAGTCACAACAAATATTCCAGTGAACTTGATACTCTTGAGTGATAAAAAAAATTCCAGTTTGTTCTACTCTTGCACATAACACTCATGAACACAACAAAAATTCTGGAAACAAACTTGATTTAGTCAAAAAGCTTGCAAAAAGAAATACTCGAGATTACTGCAAAATGATTACTGCAAAAAACACTCGAGAGTACTACAATAATTCTCACAAAATTGCTTGCAAAAGTTTTAGTTTTGATCTTTCCATATCTTCCCATCTGCATCCAAACGTAATGACCTTTCCAAGCCCAATTTCCTAAATGGACACAAAACATATTATTCCACCTTTTAGTAGAGAAATAAATTACTAATTTTATGTTGAATCAAAAAGTAAAGTTATGATGGTTTATAAAACTCACTATTTTTACCTTTCTCATGTTTCAGCAGAAAACATGTTGCGCATCACATAATAAAGAGAGTGAGTCTCAATCGGAATCCATAAGGAAGTGCCATTTGGATGAGCAATAACCTAGGTAATTAAAAAAAATAAACCTGTTAGAGATAATTTAATTGATAATACTAAAAATTTAAAGTTAAAACTTTATTTACCTTGTTAAGTGGGAGCGGGGACGATCGAGCTTTGAGTATCCAATCACGCTCAGCAAGGAATATCTTCCAGTGATGGCGATCGAGCCCTGTCACATTTGCTTGTACTATTCCTTTTTCAACTAACTGAAAATTATAATAATAAAATAGTTACTAATATAAAAATTCTTAGTAAGAAAATGATGTCAGCTTTAATGGAATGCATACCTTATCACCCCAAATTCTCGTGTAAGGACGTAACTTGACAGATGTATTAATGTTTCGAAGTAATTTAACCTATAATTACAAAATCGATTAAAAGCAACTAAGACCAAATATAGTATAGAACAAAGTATGTTTAGCAGCTTACAGTTTCACACAAATAAGCATCGTGTGCAACATCCTTCTGTAAAAAGATACAAAGCAATATTTTAGCAAACTAAAGTTAAAATTTTAGTTAAATTTGTTTTAAAGGCAGAAAATTTCTTACATTGCCATAAATTGTAATACTTGTCCACATCTTGTAGCCCTTCATTAAAAATAATAAAAATCATTAGTGTGTAGCAATCATCAAGTACAACAACAAACGGCCAATAGAAAGATGTTTACTTACTTATAATAGTCATCAAAGAGATTCATAGCAAGACTTCTGGATAAACAATATTAACTGTGTTATTCGAATCAGACGGCAGAAGTACACTAACACGATCAAAAGATGTGCACCTGGAAAGTGCCACATAAAGATGCCCATGGCTAAAAACTGGGTTACACAAGTCAACCCCAACAAACTTTACGGATTGTCCTTGTGATTTATTAATTGTCATGGCGTAAGTTACACGAACTGGAAACTGTCGTCTTGTCATATGAACAGGTAACTCTGAAGCTGATGGGGACAAAGATATTCTTGGAATAAACACAAAACTACCGGCTTTATCCCCATTCAAAATTTGAGCTTCAATCACACGGGATGCACATCTAAGAACCATCAGTCGGGTGCCATTACAGAGCCCATCTTTAGGTGCAATATTTCGCAGTAAAATAATTGGACAACCGACCTTAAGGTCAAGTTTAAATGGTGGCAAACCAGGAGGATCCAAAGAGTTTATGTACTCGGTCGGATAACGATTTATAATTGCAGGATCAGTTTCTTCAGATTCAGCCAGTTTGTCTGCGGCTAGATATGTAATCAGCTGTCCAGGATAAATTTGTAAAGCAGTAGTGTTTATTAAATTAACATCATCATTACGCGCAGAAAGAATTATTCGTTCAGTCAGATATGTCGGAGTCACCACACCCTCAACGTCTAGCTGCGGATAAATTCTTAATAATAATTCTTTTAAATCCTTGCATCGGAATATGTGGGAGGGAAGCTCCACCACTTCATTAGGCTTTGTGCCAACCTATTACATAAATAGAAAAATTTTAAAGGTAAGGGTAATTTATAGTATGATGGTTATTAAAAGCATCAAGTATCTAAATAAATACCTCCAAAATAAATTTCGCAAAATCTGTACTTTCAACAGATGAATTAGTCAACCGCATATTTTGGTCCAAGATCAAAACTTTCACAGAACACCACAATGCAGATCGTCTCAATGAGGCTCCAACAATTTCTTCTCGAACCCCCTTTGGTATGACTGGCAAGATTTGCCGGAAGTCACCACCAAGAACAACGGTAATACCACCAAAAGCTCTGTTGTCATCACAAATATCTCTTAACGATCGATCCACTGACTCAACATAATGGCGATGTTGCATAGGAACTTCATCCCATATTATCAACTTTGTTTTTCTGAATAATTGCGCATATATAGATTGCTTACTAAAATTACAAATTGAATTATCATGCACATCTAACAGGATACGAAATGTTGAGTGTGCAGTGCGACCTCCGATAAGTAGCAACGATGCAATACCAGAAGATGCGACGGTGATAACTATATTTCCAAGACTACGCAACATTGTCGCTATTGCATTATACAAAAAAGTCTTTCCAGTTCCAGCACCACCGCTCAAGAAAAATGTAGTACCTCTATTTTCAAAAACAGAAGAAGTAATTGCTGAATAAGCTGCACGTTGTGCATCGTTTAGGCAATCAACATCTTTTAGGGCATCCAATTGTTGCGCTGTATTTATGAGTTCCTGATGTTCATGCAACAGTCTATTGCCAACAATTGCGTTCCACTCTCTCGTAGGAAATGGCATCGGCGGAAAGTCAGCTAGACACTTGCCATACTCCTCAAGTAATTCATTGATAAGGAATAAGCCGTAATCTTCAAGTTGACATTGAGTTGGAGTAGAAATGGCAAATAAAGCAGGAATTTTATATTGAAGATCGTCACAAATATGCATGGAGAATTGATTCCATAATGCAAGTGGGTCGATTGGTGAACATTCGATAAGAATAATACAAAACAGTCTTCTTAATTGATATCCCGTTTTCATAATTGAAGCCTCGTAAAGACATTGTTTCCATTCTGAATCATCTTCAAGCAGACCTCTTGCAACGCACGTTGCTTTGAATGTAGAGTACTCTATATTATTGAATGTGCGTAAATTTTTCCATGATGTTGGTCCTTTAACAACTGTTAGCAACAACCGCAGATAGAATCGCTCACCAGAGTTGGGAGATGCAAAATACATTCTGCCAATTGCATATCCCGATTTTCTTGGAGTCCATACCTTTGTGGATAAATTCCACACAAACTTTTGAGGGAAATCCTGGTAAGTAAGTTCACATGCTGGTTCATGTAATGCACAACATGTAAAAAATTCAATCAAAGTTGTCTTCTCATTTTCAGCTCTAGACCTTATTGTAGCAGAATCTTCATCTGGATCAAAAATAACACGGTGTTGCCCTGGTAAATGAAGGACCAATCTTTGTACCGACGGAATCTCCTGATGTAAAGGATGCTCAAATATCCGCCAAGCCGCCTCTGGTGGTCCAATATATCTTGCATCAAGGTATTGTTGGATCTCATATACTGCGCCCAGCACCATGGTGGTTCGATCATGCCCTTTATAAATGTACTTATGAATGTACTTGACACATCTTATTCCGGCACAAACTTCGACATTAATATGGCAGTTAAAGCGTAGGGAGAGATACTTATTATGTGGAACAACATCTCTATTATCAACCTGCTGTCCCCTTACAATATAGATATGGCCATCATTACGACGACGATATATAGGATAGCCGTCGTGATCCATGGTTGTTGAATCTGCATAAGTTCTCGGGTACTTCTTAGTACATTTGCCATTGTCCATACATGAAGCATTTGGATTTCGAGCACCACATGGTCCGTGCACCATACATTTCATCACGGTATCAAATAATTCCTGATCTTGAGTTGGATCAGGAAATTCAGCACAAACAATCTTATCAACTTGTTCACATGTATGGATCTTATCTGGACCAGAAAGAAAGAAAAGAGCATGCATATGTGGAAGCCCACGTTTCTGAAATTCAATTGTGAAGACATGTGCTACTTTCCTGCCAAATACATTTTTGACATCAATCTCCTTCATCAAAGCCTTTCGTTTTAACTCAAAAACACGTGCAACTAAATCAGGTCGATCGAAAGCCCTTTGATTGGGTAGTAGAGCTGAAATTATTTCAGGCCACTTTGGATTTGCAGTCATGGTAAGAAATATATCGGGATGCTGGTTATACCGTGTGATAGCCATCGAGTCTTGAAATATTTCAAACATGTGACGTGTACTACCAGTAAAAGATGATGGAAGTATCATGCGTTGGCCAATTTGGTCACCACTTCCATATGCATCAATATCTGTAAGGCCCTGATATAGTTCTGAACGGAGTTTTTGTTGATTAAGTTTGATGAACGTCAAACGATTCTGCTCAGTTGCTGCCCAAGCATCAACTATAAACTCTTGGAACAATTTTCCGGCTCTCAGAATTGAAGAATACTCCGTAGGTCTTTCAAACAGACGGTAGCTATAATACTCACAGAATTGAAGAATACTCCGTAGGTCTACGTGCTTGAGCCCGAGGATGCTGAGCAGGCACCCCCTGCACCCCCTGTCGACCACATGATCCCTCAGCCCGCGCCTGCACTGTCTGCACCTCCCGACACCTCTGTCCACACGTCTGTTAGTGTCGGGAGCACTTTAGCTGAGTCCACCACCACCACCACCACCGCTGAGCCTATGTCCATCGATCCCATTACCACACTGAGCCCCGAGCGTCCACCCACTATCCTTGAGAGCAGCGAGTTTTCCTTTACTACTGCTGTGGAGACCCTCTCCCGATTGCTATCGACGACTCCTGGGGAGTCATCTTTTGTGCCCTACACAGCCTCCCCAGTCGTCGACCTTACGGTCTCCACAGCCCCTGTTTTTACCGAGAGCGTCGTGACATCTGTACCCACTTCTGCGTCACTGACCTCTCCTGCTGCCTCATCGCCCATATTGACTTCCACCTCTGCTGCTTCTGCTTCTGCTTCGACCCAGCCTACGTCCCAGCCTCACACCGAGGCTGGGCATCACTTACCGAGCACAGCACCCCTTCCACACTACCCTGCTGGACCCATCCTATACACTGCCCGCCAGAGACAGCCCCGCACCTCACCTGTTAGACCTGTGCGTCCCTCCGCTCCACCACCCCCCTGACACTCTAGTTCAGAGCATTCGTGCTCTTGAGGGGGGCTGTTAGTGGACTTCGAGGAGACTTTAGGGCTCTCTCCGCCACGGTCAGTTTCGTGCAGACCCGTGTCGCCATGCTTCCCGATATTCAGGCTTGCCTGAATCAGATTCTGGCGCGTCTGCCTCCACCACCCACACCCACCCAGCAGATACCACGCCCACCACCTCCACCACCACCTCCGCCACAGGACGGTGCTGGTGCAGCCACACCACCAGCTTAGGCACACTCTTGATGCCTCTGATATTTTTTTCGTTTTGCTGCCCGTTTGTTCTTGGGCCTGGTGATTTTTTGCCCCCGTCCTCCACGTACCATTTTGGTGCCATCCTGATCATATCTCTTTTTTTATATATCTTTTTGAGAGTGAGGGAGAGACTTTTAGGGGACACTTATATTTGCACCATCCTGATCTTTGCATGCATCCCATTCATTCACATCTTATTTTCTTTTTATTTTTCTTTCTTTTTCATCATGCATGCATCCTCACCCACCCCATCCACTTCACGTCTCTCGGTGTGCTATACTCCGCACATTGAGGACACTGTGCACTTCAGCTTGGGGGAGTGAGTTCTCACACTTTTTATTTTTGCCACCCTTTATTTTTGATTTCTCACATTTTCTTTCCACTTTTGCACTTATTTTCACCACTTTTTCATTTTTTATCATGCATCACGTTTTCTTTTCCTTTTTGAGTATGCTGCATTGTATATATAGTTCTATTTTCTTTTATCTTTGTTTCTTTCATCTTTTGCTAGAGATGACTTTTCTGTGATGATGATGACGTGGTGTTAGCTTATCTCTATGTGCATGCTATTTTGTCATGTCCTAGCTTTTGTTTCAGATATCATATGCTATGTTCTGCTTTGCATTTGAAATAGTAACCCACTCTTTTTCTGTATGAATGTGGATGAAATTCTGTTATTAGCTGATGTCTGATGATTCATATGTATGCTTATCATATAAAACATACCAAGCTTCACGCATTGATTGCTTATATCTGGAGTACCACTTTCCTTTCTCATATCACTTCTTATTGCATGAATTGTACGCTTCACTTTCAGGTTAATTGAATGATTGCTAGGATGATATATCTGGACTAGTTTACTTTTTGAGATTAAACTGAGTAGATTATATTACTCTGCCGAAAGTTGTCATGCACGTCCTATAGAGTGAACCGAGTGATACATTTATTTCTTTCTCCACATATCTTGAGCATTATTTCTCTACTTAAAATTCATTGGTGAATCCTCCCCTTAGCAAGTCTATTATCGGCATTTCCCCCGCTATTTATTTTCAAGCTCCAAATCCCCAAAATCAAAAAGAAAAAATATATATATACTTGTATATCCTTCTCTCTTTTGATTTGGGATCGCTTATGTATATATGTTCATTCAAAAAAAAGAAAAAAAAGAAAAAAAAGGAGAGAAAAAAAAGAGAGAAAAATTGAGAAAAAGAAAAGAAAAGAGAAAAGAAGTTTATTAACGATCCCATCTCATACTATTTCTCTCTTTCTTCCCTCTTTTTGTTTTTATTTTTACTTCTTTTTGGAGCTTCAAAAGAAATGGGGAATGTACATATTGATTCGCTTATGCTACCACGCTTATGGATAAGCTTGGGGGGAGGACCCAATGATGTGTGAGAGAGTGACTACTTGACGGTGCATGACAACCTAGGCTAAGTAATCTTCTATACTCGGTGAGATTGCTAAAGTTTCACGAAATCCAGAAATTGACACTTAGCATTCATTTCATGAAAACCATACTTTTCTATTCTTACTATTCCATATCGTGTGATATCTCTTATACTCCTTATAGAAAGCATTCAATTGAAAAGTGTGTGATCTATAGTTATGCATACCGCTTTAGATGCTTCAGACGATGCCAATCCTAGAATGATTCCATGTTTCGTGCTATTTTGATATTTTGGGGTTTTCTATTTCGGATGCATTGTTATACTATGATATCGAAATAAAAGTTTGTGACATGTGTTTTATATTCGATGTATGTTATATGAGTACGCAAAACCCACGTCCTGAGAAAAATGATCTAGCGCCCCCTTCTTCGCTTTCTATTCTATTTTTATCTTTATTTTTTATTTTCCATCTTTTCCATCATTTTGCCCGTCGGGGTCGCTTTTTACTCATCTTCCTCGAGGACGAGTAAGAGGTAAGCTTGGGGGATTTTGATCACTCCATATTTTACACTCTTTTCTGCATGTTTGCATGTCACTTTGATCGCTCATATCGTGTTTTCACTATTATTCGATAATATTGCGATGCTTTTCACGATTTCTTATTTTTGTCGTATTTCATGAGATATGGAGCGATTCGGAGTGATTTTGAGATCAAGAGGATTTGCACCCACTCCGGAGTGTCACCCAAGGCTCTTTTGAGGGCTATTCGGCGATGGAAGACAAGTGAAAGAATAAGGAACTTCATAGGAGCGACGAGGAAGCGAAACGATGAAGATTGGGCATCTGCATCATCTCACTCGGCCGAGTGAAGCACTCACTCAGCCGAGCAAGAAGACCACTCGGCCGACCAGACCGGACACGCACCACAGAAGAAAATCAGCGTGCACTCGGTCGAGTGACGATAGTCCACTCGGCCGAGTATGGAGATCCCCGCGCCCGAGTGGCATGGGAAAATCCACATCAAAAGGAGCCGACTTACTGTAATTTTACAGTCGATTTCAGAGTCGTCACTCGGCCGAGCATGGAATGCCCCTCGACCGAGTGAGTAAAGCCACTCGGCCGAGTCACCTCCGAAGACAGACCCCCAAAAATCCCCAACTTACTAGAAATGTACATGGTTTGTCACTCGACCGAGTGACATTTGTCACTCGACCGAGTGAGCCGCCCCGCCTGCTGCGTAAACTACGATTTCTGGGCTACGCAGTGGCATTTTTGAGGGGTATTTAAACCCAGTTTTTGCCCTAGTTTAGAAGAATTTTTGGATACTTTTTGCAGCCTTTTTTAGAGAGCTTTTTAGGTAATTAGATTTAGGCTTTTTGATAGATTAGAAAGGGGACTTTTATTGGATGCTATTGGATTCTCATTGGTTTGTCTCTTTTCTTATCAAAAACTCCATTTTTGTTGATAATTTCTATATTGCAATGAATTGTGCTGAATTTGTTATTGATTTTCTCATGAATTGCATGATGATTAGTGAGTAGTTTTATTTTCCTAGGGCATAGGGATGAACCTTATGAACCCTATTTCTAAATTGTGATGAATTGGTGAAATTCTTGCTAGAATTGATTAGGGTTAGGTTGGGATTGATTAATTACGGATAGCTAGGGATTCATATTGATTGGGATTTGCAAGAGATTGGATCCCAATCCATAGGAAGCCCTAGAAATTCGATTTAGATTTACGATTGGACTTCCCTAGAATTGGTTTGCAAGAGATTGGGCCAAAGCTAGGATTTTCAATCGTGTTTCTATGCCAATATCCGTTTGCAAGAGATTGGTCGGGTAGGAATTATCTCAACCTAGGTCGTAGCTCGAGTTTGCACGAGAGTGGGCTCGAGATACGGTTGAACGATGATGTCATTCTTCACGCTAGCGGCTTAGGTTAGGGTTTGCAAGAGATTGGGCACTACCCTATGTTTGCTATAGACCGACAATAGCGCGAGAGCGTG
Organism: Scilla litardierei; assembly: GCA_030789695.1. NCBI lineage: Eukaryota > Viridiplantae > Streptophyta > Magnoliopsida > Asparagales > Asparagaceae > Scilla > Scilla litardierei. Next base: position 250,712,780 of record CM061141.1, read on the forward strand.
AGCTTGGTTCTACATTTAGTTGCGGCTAGTTCACCTAAAATTCAAGTCTAGCAATGATGTAACCTACGAATCACACCGATGAGATACGGTCCGTAGCGGGGATGCCATATCCATATGCGCTTTATTTTATTGATATTCCTATCAACATTCGAACGATTGTGACAATTTTACCCCAAATTATTCTCGACCATTTTGATAGCTAGGTGATTTGAAGGAGACACTGTCATTGTTCCTCCCTGAGTTCGATACCCGCTCGCCACTACGCCGTGCGCTTGCGGTAAGACTACGAGTCGCTTGTCCCGGGTGCGTGTGCATACCAGGGCCTCGATCAAACATCTTGACCTGACTGAAACTGTTGTCTCATCCTTCGAGCATCGGCGTAAGTCTAACCAAGAATGTAGTCTAAGTCCTGACCCAAACCGACGTGTCGTGCATACACCGAGCGGCGGGGCAAGTCAGGCTAGACACAAAAACAAGGTTCTGACTAGGCTAGCCACTGTGATACGGTTAAGCACACTCATGATCATAAATGACTAGGGGTAAAATCGATAGGGACTCATATTTAATATGATTGATGACAAGTTCGTCTACCAACTGCAGAGTCGGACAACTTGTTGAGACACACTCAAGGTTGTCAGACTTAAGGTAATCGGATCCCTCTCTCACAAATGTTATTTTATAATAAATTGTTTATTATTATGGCATTAATAAATTTAGTGGGAGAATATAGTTTTATTAAAACCATTAAAACTATACTACGAACATATACTGACTAAAGTATCTATAAAAATGCAGAATGGATTCGGGTCTTAGATATATGGTAGAGAAGAACGTGCTCGATGGAACGAACTACAAAGACTGGCTTAGGAACATTATGTTGGCCCTTTCCCTAGCCGGGATTGGATACGTACTGTTCGAGGACGCTCCGAATAAGCCCGATGACGATTCGACCTTCGAGGAAAAGGAAGCCTATAAGCTATACCAGAGGGATGCAAAGAAGGCCATGTGCCTTACTCTGGCTTCGATGAGTAACGAACTGCAGAGGAAGCATGAACATATGGATGTTCAAAGTATGCTTCTGAATGCACAAGAGTTATACGGCAAACGATCTCGAGTTGCCAAGTTCGAAGCCATCAGCAACCTCTGGGGCACAAAGATGGAGGCAGGGCCCGTACAAGATCATGTTATCAAGATGATCAGGTACGTAGAGGACGCCGCCCAGTTAGGATTTGTCCTGGCAATGAGATGTCCGTGGACATTAACCTGAAGTCTTTAACTCCTGAGTTTAAGCCTTTCATCACTAGTTTTATAATGAACAGTCTTGAAACAGATCTTCCTGGTGTCCTCAATATGCTTAGGCAGTTTGAGGAGATTGAGAAGAAGCCGACTGCATTGGTTGTTGGCTCTGCTTCTTCTGACCAACCGAAAGGCAAGGGTAAGAAGAGGCAGGTCCCGCAACCTGCAAAGGCGAAGAAAGGGAAGAAAAAGACTAAAGGGGCCCCGTCAAAATCTGAGTGCTTCCATTTCCATAAGATTGGCCACTAGAAGAGGAACTGTAAGATCTATCTTGCAGAGAAGAAGAAGGGGCATACTGATGCCTCTACCTCAGGTACAAATTAAATTCAATAAAACGTAATTATTTCCAATCATATAGTATGAGATACTAAAGACATCTGTGTAATGTATACAGGTGGCTGAAATGAAGCAAAGATTGGGAGAAGTGCGGAGGACGGTCGGCAATCTGAGCAATCGTTGCTGCTAGGGCCGTTCAAAGACTTCAAGAGACATGATCAAGAAGGAGATGATACTAAATTTTAGTTGAATAAAATGTATCATTCCTTAAAGGTTGAAAACAATGATTAAGTGTTCTACACTCAAAGTTTATTTGATAAACAGATTACGGTTCATCTTTATGAATCCGTTGTTTTAATGAATGTCTCGAAAATTGCGTTTTCTGTTGGAATTAAAATTTGATTGAGATTGGCTTAATTTTCTGTGATTGTGGCTTTCTGAGTTGATTGCGGAAATTCTCGAGTTATGATGCGAAGCTTCAGAAAATGTTGTTTTTGGAGCTGACTTAATGCTATAGTCAATTGGTAGTTAAGTATAGGTTCCAGGGGGTATAAATTGTGTGTGAACAGAATTATACGCATATTAAGATTAATTCTTAATAAACTGCATTTAGTTATTAAAGAGGTAATATTAAATGTGGTTAATGGAAAAGTACAGTGTAGGACGTTTGATTGAGCGAGTCAAATGCCAAGATTCCTTAAACTGATCTTGACTTGACTCATTCGTCAAACCGAACCTGACACTAGTACATTCCATCTAAAGCACTTACCATATGGTTATGTCTTTATATATAAATCTAAATATGATTTAGATATGATATTGAAGCACTTAGCCAGGTAATTCTTAAAGTCAGTGTGAGCAGCTCGTATACTTAGTTCCGGTTTCTTGGAATAAGTAAAAAGGATTTCCACCTTAAATGAATCATCTATATAAAACATTGAATCAAAATCGTTTTGATTTAATCGTATATATAGAGACTTAGGGTGTCATGTATGTACTCGACATATTGACACAAGAAAAGTGGAATGAGCTGAGACTGACTTATAGAAATGTTAGACCTTACATGTAGATTGTATAAGCTAATTGTTAGCTATACAAAGATATGAAAAATTGATCCAGATCATTTTTCCAAAGGATCAACCATGTGTGATCAAAAGATGTATTAATTAATCCATTAAAATTCGTTGTAGATACTCGTTAGTAAATCCACTCTTAGGTTCGTCATATAAATGTCAAAGTGACTGATATGCTATAACGGTATGAGATACCGAGATAAATACCCTAAGTGCAAGTGGGAGATGTAGGAGGATATATGCCCATAAGGCAATTTATCCTAAGTATACGTCTTGTTCATACTGTATATGGTATGTATTATTCTAAGTATGAAATCGATTATATTAATATACTTAGATAATATCTATAGACTTATAGTTAGGTCCTTACGTATCTAGATAAGATCTCGATTATGAGTAAGTAAGCGACCGAATAGAAACGTAAGTCTTAAACGGTTCGTGGTCATAAATGTGTCGAGAACTGGATATCGACACATCAGATAGACCACTATGTCTTAGTCTTACCTTAGGGTAATGATGATCGCATAGTCATTCGACTTGTCGAAGTCGGAGACGAGACACAGGTGATCATTAGAGAATGAGTTCACTGAACGACCAACTTAGAATTATTAAATGGTTAACTTTAACTAAACTGTCTTTAATAACTCTAGGGTGATGATAGGTTAACTGGTCCTTAAGACCTGAAGTCATTTGTACAAACCTATGAGTGAACGGTATAGCTTAGACCCATGATTTAGCTTCGAGGCTAGGCCTGCTGAAAGATCTTAGGTTGAGTTGCACCTGAAGCTCTCGAGGTGAGTAGATGACTAAGATGTGATTCGTCACTTCCGTTAAAGGGAAGTTAGTGTTACAGGCTCAGTATGATCTTTGTGTTAATCCTCGGCCGGGGTACGTTGTAAGAAGTACAACGTGTATACAACAAAGACCGTCGTATACTGACCAATGTTGTCTAATAGGGTTGACAGTAAACCACACCCTAGGTCAACAGAAACACAGTCTTGACGAAGGGACTATAGCTAACGGAGTTCATCACTGACACAGCCAATGTAAACCCAATGATGCTTTTGTCAAAGGGTCGATCACGTTATGATGATTCTGAAACAGGGACGACAGCTACTGGTCGTGGTGATCGTCGTCTAGGGGTTCCGAGCCCCAACCTGTAGTAAGGTCAGGCTGTAGGGTCTCACACCGAGTAGCGTTCGTGTCTTATTAATAGGAAGATAAATAGAGAGAAATATCATTTGATGATATTGAATAGTTGATATTCACAAAGCTTGTTGTGAAAGTTAGTCGTAATAGCAATAGGGACAAATGTTGCATCTAATGCAAACAATGATTAAATGTGTCGTAAATTGGTTACGACAAATTTAGTAGGAACAAATATATTGGAAAGGGTTACCTGGATGACGGGATCGTCCCAGTCTAAACACAGGTTCAAACCGAGCTCAAACGAACCCAGAAACGCGAAAATAGTTCAAGGCATGGTGGGTTAGACCCACTGGGCTAACAAGCCCATACCCAGAGGCAAAACGGGCGCAGCCCACTGGCCGCAGCGGGCTAACGCCCGCTACATAGCGGGCGGGCAGCCCGCCTCCCACGCCTTGGGCGGGCGCGCCCGCTAAGCTTAGCGGGCATGCCCGCAACTTAAGTCATTCTAGGTTTTTTTTTGAAACCCCAAATGACGACTACGAAGATTGATTTTTTGCCCAACTTTGGGCAATTGTTTGAGGGGTCAAACGAATTCGAAATTCGTCGACGTCGGTTCCTACGCGTTCACCATTCGAAGCCCTTCAGATTGATAGCTTGTGTGGTGTCTAAAGTTTAATGAGCGAAGAGAATTAATTAGTTAAAGTTTGCTTTTTTGAAAAGCTCACTTAAACTACAAATTAAGCTAAATTGGCTTAATTGATTTTTCCTCTCATTTGCAAAAGTCCCACATTGATAACAACGAAAGAGTGAGTGTCGAATCCATATATAAATAGGGGTGCACTCTCTTCGTTGAAAAATACACCAAGTCCTCGATCGAGTAGCTCCAGACTTTTTGAGCCAGCTCCATCGGTGACTTAACTATTCTCTCTCTCTCTCTCTCTCTCTCTCTCTCTCTCTCTCTCTCTCTCTCTCTCTCTCTCTCTCTCTCTCTCTTCATATTCTCCGGAGTAGTCCTAGCAAGACTACAAAGGGGGTTTGGATTCGGATCCAGACGGCTAAGACACGGGTTCTTCTCAAGTGAAACTTTCTACCGCGTGTGATCAGCTCGGAGGCGAAAGTCGGTTCGGGTGGATCGATTCGAGGGTGCGAGGTGGCTCAGGCGGATCGAGTTAAGGCGGCTCGATTACGAGGAGCATCAGAAGACGGTGCGGTACATCTTGCCTGCTTCAGGGCCAAGATTCCGGGTATGTGGTTAAGTAATTTTAGTGTAGATTTAATTTTGTTGCTTTAGTATTGATCTTTATTGGGGTGGTCAGATCCACCCCAAGTTAGCAAGATCGGGCTAGGTTCTGGCTCCCTTAGAGCCTAGCTAAATAGTTTAGCTAGCTTAAAAGTTTTCGTTTTGTTTTCCCGCTGCGTTTTAAGCCTCTGTGGTCCGTCCGACTTATGACGGACACAGACCCGAGCTCTGAGGGTCTGCCAAAACCCCAACATTAATAACCTCTACTTTGGCCTTATCGACCTCAATTCCTTTAGAAGTGATGACATGCCCAAGAACAACTCCTTCTGTCACCATGAAATGACATTTTTCCTAATTCAAAGTAAGATTATTGTCTTGGCACCGTTCTAAGACCTTGGACAAATTAGCTAATCAATCATCAAACTCGGTGCCATAAACGAAAAAATCGTCCATGAAGACCTCCATGATATTCTCGATGAAATCTGAGAAAATAGACGTCATGCACCTTTGAAATGTGGCTGGTGCGTTACATAGCCCAAACGGCATTCTTCGATAAACGAAGGTGCCGTAAGGACATGTGAACGTCATTTTCTCTTGGCCTTCCCGATGTAACGGGATTTGGAAAAATCTGGAGTATCCGTCCAAGTAGCAAAAGTATTTGTGCTTAGCTAAGAGCTCGAGTATTTGGTCTATGAAGGGCAGAGGGTAATGGTCCTTCCTGGTGGCTTTATTCAGTTTCCTATAATCGATACACATGCGCCACCCGGTGACAGTCCTAGTGGAGATTAATTCATCTTTTTCATTTTTTTTACGACTGTAATGCCCCTTTTTTAGGGACAACCTGCACGGGACTAACCCATTTACTAACAAAAATGGGATAAATGATGCCAGCCTCTAAAAGCTTTAGGACCTCTTTTTCACCACCTCTTTCATGTTGGGGTTCAATCGCCTTTGGGGCTCAATGGAGGTGGCGTCCTTATCCTCTAGGTGAATCCTATGCATACATATGGTCTCGCTGATACCCTTCAGGTCAGAGATGTTGTGCCCTATCACTTTTCTGTGTGACCTAAGGATTTTTAGGAGACTCTCTAGATGAGGCCCGGTGAGGGCCGCATTCACAATAACAGGGTAAGTGGAATCTTCCCCGAGAAAAGCATATTTCAAATTGGCGGGAAGGGGTTTTAGTTCTACCTGAGGGGACGCTATACCCCCGTCATCTCTTGCCTGTAAGAAAGATGCATCCTCAATCTTGGGTTCAGAAGGTGAAAATTCTTTGTTTGCGGAATTATAGGATGAGCAGGGAGATGATGGTGCGTCGAGGCAGACGTCTGCAGGTTCCGTCCCCGTAGCGCACCTGTCAACAGAGGCAAGGTTTTCAGGTATGCGTTCGCTATCAAACAGAAAATCTGAAGTACTTACCTGGTTGATGTGGTTTTGCGATGGTGATGAGTCTGTGTGTTCCTCATAGGCATGTTCTTCATATGCTGAAATCTACAGAAGGCTGTCTTTATAGAAGCGTAATGTATCTCCCTCGTGTCGCACGTAGATTCCATCAACTACAGCGACACCATCTAGGGCGTCTGCATTATGGAAAGTGTTTCTGATGAAAACCGAGAGCTCTTGTGTAGTTGGGTCGTCTGTAGGGAATTCAACTGGGCCATGGGCCCATACGTCAGCTACCACGCTCTCTATTATCTCAAGCATCTGAGAATCGTTCAATGACTCCAATTGATAAGTCTCTCCCCAGTATGCATCAACAGGTGGAGTCTCAATGGTCTGAAGGACCATTACGTTCTCTTCAAAGCTTATGCAAATATCGTCTTCAATGGTACATGCATCAGAAACCTGGTTCATTATATGATCCATAACTAATTGCTCATTTGTGTTACCTGCAACATAGGTTCCTGAGCCGATAAATCGAACTGCATCAATCAGTTCTCTAGCCGCGCATTCAACCATGGACTCGTCCATGCGTGAGTCTTGGAAGCCGTACTAATGATAAGGAGAGAAGCTGAACTCCTCTGAGTCGCTATCAGACTCACAGGTCCACTTCACTTGCATTACCATCTCCATTATGCCTGATCGGTAAGAAAATAATCGCTATCTGGAGGAAGATGTTAGTAGCAAGGCGGAGAAAATAGAAAGAGAATGAAAATGGTAGAAAGGTGAGAAATGATTAGAATGCTAGCAAACTTCACAAAATAAAAATAAACTGAGATAGATGCTATCGTCGTCCCTGGCAACGGCACCAAAAACTAGACGACCCGAAACGTACACATAGGTTCCACCTGGTGGTGTCACGATCGCCAGGCGTGGTATGGCCCCTAGGCTTCAATTCCAGGCTCAATCCGTAAGCGGACGGTGTCGAGTTATAGTATAAATGATATCGAATCCCACAGGGACGGTGATAGTGTCAATGGATTCTCAGTTTATTTCTAAGTCTTAAAGTGAGATAGCTATCGGGGTAAAAGATTTGGTTGGGGGTTGTTGTTGTAATACTAATAAAAGGGACTAGGACGTTAGGGATCACCACTAGGATCGTTGGGGTCGACGTTGGGATAGGATCCTTGCATTGCATTAGGGCTAGGGAATTCATCCCCCAATTCGTACCACTCTCGTGAGTTAGAATTGGGGGGTATTTCAGTGGCTCTCGTTGACGTAATGGCGGTAACTGTCAACGTAGAAATATAGTTCGTCGATGGATCCCCTCAAGGCACGAGCCGAGCATGGTCACGAGCCTTGATTGGATCCACCGATTTCCCTATTCGAATCCCAGAGATACACCTTAAGTGCATCAATTTCACAGGCCGTGGGCATGACCTCAGTACGGGTTATCTAGGGATTCGGTAGGATTGACCAAAACACTTCCTAAATCACTACTTCAACGTAGGGATCCAGATTTACGTTTTTCCCATAGGATCCTAGGGCTAACCCATCAGCCCTAGAAAGAATCTACTCACACATCGCAATAATAACGGACAAAAACATCATTCTCAGAGACGAAAACATTATAACAATCAAAGGAATATGGATAAAAGACTTACAGCGAGAAATCGATAGAAATTGCAGTTTATAGATCCAGAAAAATTCCAAGATTCTAAGCGCAAGAGAAATCAAGAACAAAAATAATAATCTCCAAGTTTTCGATCCAAAATTCCTTAATACAAATCGATCTAAAATTATTTCTCTCCAAAATCACCTAAGCTCTACTCAAAAAAACTCTTCAAAAATCCTCCCATCCATCCTCCCATCCGTCGCGCACAGCTCCCAGCTTCAGTCGCCCAAGCGTTGCGCAATCGACGGCTCAGAAAATTCTTCCCAAAATGACCTTGGCATTGCCGACCGAGTAGGTGACTCGGTCGAGAAATGCGCTACTCGTTTGGTCGCTCAGACCGAGCAGATGAGCTGCTCGACCGAGCACTACAGGAAATCGAGAGAATTCAAAACTGTCGCTCTGCCTACCCAGACCGAGTAAGCTCTACTCGGTCCGAGCAGGGGCTGACTCGGTCAGCTACTCGGGCCGTGTCGCTGGACTGCTTCAGCTGTGGAATTTGAGGCTGCTCGACCGAGCAACTAAACTGCTCGGTCTGAGCCAGCCCGTATCAGCTCCTCTTCTCTAATTGAAGCTGCTCGGTCGAGCAGCTGAACTGCTCGACCGAGCAGTCTGGGAAACTGTCTCCGGGAGCTGCTGGGGCTCTCTCTCTCTCTCCTCCACTTTCTCTCTTCTCCTCCAATGGCTCCGAAAGTGTGACGAACTCTGTAATGCCCTACAAGCTACTGCACAAGTACTAGAGGGGGGGTGAATAGTACTTTAAAAATAACAAGGAGTATAATTCCTAATTATCGTGCAAACAACTACCAAATCAATTTACGGAAGCTTAAATTGAATGACAACAACAAAATTAACAATGCAAACAAAAGATGTTACTGGGTTCGGATCCATCCAAGTCTCCCCGACTTGTTCCCGGTGATCCTACGTCCCAACCACCCGGATCCCCTCCGGATACTTAGGTTAGAAACCCTAACCCAAGATTTCCACTATGATATCTTGTGAAAAACCTTCACAAGATCAAATCATACATGCAATAGCAATAGTGAATCCCACAACCCGGGATAACAACCTTCTCTCACAACCGAGAGAATCAATAAGCAATATAAATGAGTTTATAATGAAATAAACAATCTTACCACAAAATCCTATACCTTGAGTTTTCTTACCAAATAGGTGCAAGGAGGGATTTGAGAAAGATGAAGTCACCAAGACCTAGCACAACTGAAATGACCAGCAATGGGTGCCTAGGAGTGATTTGGAGACTTGAATCAAGCTAGAGCTTGAAGGGCTCACCAAGAACAAACTTCTCTCAAGATGGATTCTAGATCTAGAAAGTGAGAGAATGGATTTCTTGTGAGGAAGAGAGCTTTGGAAATGAGTGAGAATGTCTATCTCTTTCAATCTCAATGAATCTCTTAATGGCAGCTCTAACCTAGAGAGAAATGACCAAGGTTCGTATTTATAGGGTCCCATAAAAACAAGTTTGGTCAAATCCCAACGGTTAGAAATCTGAAGCAACTAGTCGGTCAAAGAACAACCACTGACCGACTAGTTCATCAACTAGTCGGTCAATCAAACAACATGGACCGACTAAGTGAAGAACTGTGAAGAGATTGAATTTCAGACCTAGAAATCTAGTCGGTCCAAGAAGACTTTCTGACCGACTAGTTTCACAACTAGTCGGTCGGTCAGTGAACTTAGACCGACTAAGAGTCAAAAACAAATAGTCTGAATACAAATTGATTTAGTCGGTCCAAGAACAAATGTTGACCGACTAGATTATCAACTAGTCGGTCACCAAACGTTCTTAGACCGACTAACGATAAACAGTAGCTCAGGAGAAAATTAGCATGAACAATAAAGCTCAACTAGTCGGTCAAAGAAGCATCACTGACCGACTAGTTCACAAACTAGTCGGTCGGTGAGTCAACGTAGACCGACTAACTGTAAACAGTACTGAGCAAGAAAAGATTAACACAAACTAGTCGGTCCAAGAAGCTTTGCTGATCGACTAGATCACCATCTAGTCGATCAGTTCTTCGTCTTGAACCAACTAACATACACGAATAAGTCCGAATCGAAGCGCGATGCTTCGAGGAAGTTAGAATGGACTTCTACTAAGATCCTAGAGCTACGATATGAGCGTTATGAAGATAGAAATGTAAGATATACTCAAGGCTTAACATTCTATAGATCGAAGCTAAAAGACTATAAATAAAACCTTAAGGAACGGTCTTCGAGAGCGTCGATCAAATTTTCATGACTTCCAAAACGGTCCAAAAGATTCAACGAAGCTTTAGGCATAGAATACGAGCTTTGAGAAGTCTTGAGATGTCGCTTTGAATGTTCTCGTGAATTTGGCGACGATCTCCATAACTGCGCTCACAAATTGTTAGTTCATGAATTATTTATGTTTGCTCATCATCCAAAACCAAATCTGGGGAGTCCAATATTCAACATTCTCCCCCTTTTTGGTGATGACAAACCAACATAAATAATAATCAAAAATAATGATTCAAATGTAAAATACTTACTCCCCCTGCATTGATGACACGTTAATTCCAAAATGAATATATATAAATTGCATCAATGAGACGAGTAAGATATATAACGAGAATGGATTTTTGAAATATCGGATTTTGAAAATCCTTATATATATCTTAACTCCCCCTGAATCTAACACATCAAATTAGATTCTTGGAAATTGAGTTAAATTTTCATTTGTCCTATTTATTATCATTATCTCTCCCCCTTTGGCATTATCCCAAAAATGGGGGGCATACAACGACAACAAGTAGGAAAAGGAAAATCCAACATCGGGAGTCTTAGATATTGACGATGGACCTAATTGACACCAAGGGAAAAGCGATGAAATCAAATCAAGGTGTGCCAAATTGTCCATTATCAACAAAAATGGAAAACTAAAATCATCAAAAATACCAAATATTAATTTATTTATTGAATAAAGGAACATACCCTCAAATATTCAATATTCTTGGTTAAATTTGTGCATGGAAAACAATTCTATACAATCATAGAAATATAATCTATTTAACCAAGTGTTTAAGCGTCGAGCGACGATTTCACATATCATAGACATTGAATGAATATTAAATGTGCACGACGAAGTAAAACAAAAAGAACATCGATGTATATATATATATATATATATATATATATATATATATATATATATATATATATATATATATATATATATATATATATGAATACCAAGAGTACATCCAAAAATCACATCGATTACATCATATCAAGTGCAACATCTACATCAACATCAAAAAGGTACAACATAATCATCGGGGCAACATCATCAACATCCAAAAATATATCACATACACTTACATCCATAAAATCAAAATACATCAAATCACCACCCAAACTCCATCCAATCCTAACCTAAAACACTCTCAACAAGATGCATCATCCAAAGATCACAGGAGAGGCCTCGAAACAGACGATCATGAGGAAGTGGCAGGATCAGCAGTCTCCATGGGTCCAGTCGAGGGAGTGGACTCAGGCTCTGCTGGGAGGAGAGGCGTGTCAACTGACGGGATCGTCGGGGCAGGAGTGGAAATAGCGACGACAGGCTCATCGGCTGGGGTATCAACAGGAACATCAGCAGGCAGAACAGGAGCAGGGTCGTCAGCAGGAGCAGCATCATCATCAGAAGTCTGATCCACTGGTGCAGAAGTCTCTGGAGCACCGGAAGAGGTGCCAGCTCCAGGAGCAGATGTGGTAGCAGCAGCAGCAGTGGCCTCAGCGCCACGAGCAAAGGAGGTGACAAGCTCATCGATATCCTCATCATCCATCTCCTCATCCTCAGAAACAGGAGGAGGAAGCTGGACGTCCATCAAGCTAGCCATACGGCAAACTACCTCCTCGGTACGAGCCAAGCGAGACTCGTGACGACGAAGTAACCGGACGACATCATCAAGTGTGGTGGGAGGTCGAGAAGCAGCAGCTGCAGAAGTAGTGCCCTGAGACGCAGAAGGAGTCGTCCGCTGCACGTGACGGAGTGTCGCAAGAGATTTCTTTACGGCCGTCGCATTCAGTGGAGGACCAAGAGGACGCTCATCGTCAGGAGGCAGAGGGACACGAAAATGACGGAAAACCAAGGTCAACAGACACGGGTACGGGATATGCGCAGATTTAGTGGTCTTGCGAATACACTCGAAAGAGTCCATCTTGTCGAGTATAATGCGAGCCCAATTAATCTTGCTACCCATGAAAAGAGAGTATATCGATTTCAGAAACGGCTGAGACGGAAGTGAAGAAGATCCATACTTGGGAAGAAGGCAGGATTTCAAGATCAGGTTAATCACCCAAGCATTCGGCTTGAATGATTTGGAAGGGACACCAATGAACGCAGGGGGATAACCTGGAAGATTTCAGCGAGGGTCGGCTGATCGAGGGAGGAGATATCGTCTACAGAGATGTCAGACGGGAGGAGGCCACACGATGAGCAACCTATCAACTCCCCCAAGATCTCTGCCGTGAGGACTATCGGAGTCCCCAAAACAGAAGTCTCGATGGAGTGAGTCTCACCGTACTGCCCCCGGACACGATTGGCATAGAAGAGCTTGACCAGGCGAGGATAGGGTCGAGGGTTCACCTTAGGGTCAAATCTAAGGTAGTCCAATAGGCCACTATAGGATAGCAGATCAGCAAGGCCAAGAAAATCAGAAAACTGAACGTAATGCTCCAACAGCAGTGGGCAATGCTCTATACGGTTGTAAGCCGCTAGACACTGAGGGTCGTCGCGACACAACGATATATCAACACCGCCGACTGGCATCGGGCCTTTACCCTTAGCCTTACGGGTCTTAGGAGGTGGTGGAGGAGGGGGTGGAGTAGGTGCCTTCTCGGGATGCTCAGGAGTGTATTCTTCCTCGGAATCATCCTCGGAATCACTATCTGAACGCTCACCGGGAGGGGTAGGAGCACGGAACTTTTTGGGTTTAGCTTTGGGCTTGGAAGATTGGCCGGTAGGTTTGGGCTTGGATGTCCTCTTCCTCTTCAACGGATTTGAAGATGAAGAGGGGGGACGAGTGGTCTTGGCCCGACGCTTAGGAGGGGTCGAAGCGGTCGCGGCCTCTATGGTCATGGGGGATGCCCCAGAAGAGGAAATCGGGATTCTCGTTCGTGCCATGATCGCGGCACAACGAGTTCAATCAAGCGACGGAAGAAGATCAAACAACCTAACTCAAACCCTAGAACCTAACACAACAAGCCCTAAGAGTAAAATCGGAACCCTAGAGGAGAAATCAAGTCCTAAGACAAACCCTAGGGATGAAAACGAGACCTAGGAAGGAGGGAGTTACCTAGGGGAGTGATCGACGGCGACTGGCGGTGGAGTTGGCCGGAAAAATGGCCGGAGAACAACGGGAAGACAAAAGGTCACGACCTGGGAGAGGGGTTTTCGAGTTGGAGATATGAAGAAGACCGACTAAAAAGAGAAACGATCGGATAAAATGAGATTAAGTCGGTCGAGAAAGCGAAAAGACGTGATTGCCCTAGAGCACTTAGTCGGTCACAGTTCAAGCACTGACTGACTAGATAGTCGGTCGGTCAATGAGCTTAAACCGACTAAGTCGAAACAGAGGCAAAACGAAAATTCTAGGGCTAGAGTTAGTCGGTCACAGTAGAATCACTGACCGACTAGTTTTCAATCTAGTCGGTCGGTAAGTGAACTGTGACCGGCTAAAAGAAGTCAATGATAGGGAAAGTTCAAAGCTTGAACTAGTCTGTCTGAGTTCACTAGCTGACCGACTAGATGTGCATCTAGTCGGTTGGCTGATGAACTGAAACCGACTAGAAGAGTCCAAAAGTTGATAAATGAGATCTCTCCTCAAAACACTTGGACGAAACATCTTAACCCTCTCATAAGTCATCTAAACTACCCCATAAAACATCGAAATCTCAAATACGACATTCAAATAAGAATTCGAGCAAAAATTCAAACATATCACATAAAATCCCCAAAAATTCAATAAGTCTAGCATGAACGAAATATTGCGAAATATAATAGCATGCAAGATAATTGAATGAAACATGAATCATATATCTCGGATTCACCCATAATCCCCAATTCTCGACGCAACCGCACAAAGGAGTCCTCCTTTATGGGTTTCATGAAAATATCGGCGAGTTGCTTTTGGGTTTCAACGTACACTAATATGATGTCCTTTTTAGCAACATGATCATCTAAAAATGGTGTCGGACATCTATGTGTTTAGATCGGGAATGGTGCACCGGATTCTTTGAAAGACAAATAGCACTTTGGTTATCCACCATGATAGGGCTAGTATCACAATGAATACCAAAATCCTTCAGTGTGTGTCTCATCCAAAGAACCTGGGCACAAGCGGCACCGGCGGCAATGTATTCCGCCTCAGTGGTTGAAAGTGATACCGAATTTTGCTTCTTGGAAAACCAAGAGACAAGGGAATTTCCTAGAAAATGGCAAGTGCCACTAGTACTCTTCCTGTCGGATTTGCATCCCGCATAATCAGCGTCACTATATGAGACTAACTCATATGTGCTAGATTTCGGATAAAGTAATCCAAAATCTAAAGTGTAACTTAGATAGCGAAAAATACGTTTAACCGCTACTAAGTGAGAATCCTTAGGTTGAGACTGATAACGAGCACAAATACAAACGGTAAACATAATATCGGGCCTACTTGCGGTAAGATAAAGTAAACTACCTATCATACCTCGATATAGTACATCTTTTCCGCCCGTATCTTTATCAAGATGCGTTGTAGTGCTCATAGGAGTCTTTTTCCCGGAGGCATTCTCCATTCCAAATCGCTTTAGCAACTCCACCGTGTATTTCGTTTGGTGGATGAAGATTGCATCGTTCAATTGGCGAATTTGGAGACCTAAGAAATATTTGAGTTCGCCCATATGGCTCATCTCAAATTGTTCCTTCATAACATTAGAAAACTCTTCGCAAAGAGTGAAGTTAGTAGCACCGAAAATGATATCATCAACATAAATTTGAACTAATAAAATATCATTATTCGCATGCTTAACAAAAAGTGTAGAATCGGCTTCGCCCATTTTAAAATTCAAATCCAAAAGAAAATTCTTTAGGCGATCATACCAAGCTCGAGGAGCTTGTCTCAAACCATAAAGAGCTTTCTTTAGTTTAAAAACATGATTTGGAAATTTTTCATTTATGAAGCCCGGAGGTTGAGAAACGTATACTTCCTCAACGACATCTCCGTTCAAAAATGCACTTTTAACATCCATTTGAAATAATTTAAAATTTTTATGGCATGCATAAGACAATAATAGTCTAATTGATTCTAATCTAGCTACCGGAGCGAAGGATTCTTCGAAATCGATACCTTCCTCTTGCCGATAGCCTTGAGCTACTAACCGAGCTTTGTTCCGGACGACGACTTGGTTTTCGTCGGTTTTGTTCTTGAAGATCCACTTTGTCCCTATGACGGTGTGGTTCTTCGATGGCAAAGGAACAAGCTCCCATACCTCATTCCTCTCGAATTGAATGAGTTCCTCCTCCATGGCAAGGATCCAAGCACTATCTTCGCACGCTTCAACTATATTCTTTGGCTCTATCGATGAGGCAAAGGCACAATTGGCGAAGTGGTGGACTTGCGATCTCGTCTTGACTCTATCTTGAATATTGCCAATGACTTGCTCATGGGGATGGTCGCGAACGATATGAAGCCGCTTGGGAATACCTTGATCACTAGGTACATTCTCAACAACTTCATTAGTCGGATTAGTATCAATAGAATCAATTGAATCAATAGACTTAGAATTTTCAAACGAATCACATAAAACATCTATAGAATCATCATCATTTGAAGTTCTAGAAGTAATAAAATTCTCATTAAAAGAGACATGTAGTGATTCCTCGATCGTAGAAGATCTTTTGTTGTATATCCGGTAGGCTTTGCTACGTGAGGAATACCCAACAAATATCCCCTCATCTGATCTCGGATCAAACTTGTCCAAATTATCATATGTGTTTTTAATAAAACATTTTGCGCCGAAAACACGAAAATGTTTAACTTGAGGCAATCTACCAAACAACAATTCATAGCAAGTTTGTTTGGTGCCGGGCCTCAAAAGTATTCTATTAAACACATAACAAGCGGTGTGTACCGCTTCCGCCCAAAATTGATAACCAAGTTGGCTATCTTCGAGCATAGTGCGAGCACACTCCACAAGCGTTCTATTCTTCCTCTCAACAACACCATTTTGAGGAGGTGCGCGAGGGAAAGAAAACGTGTGAGTAATTCCAAGATCATCACAAAAATTTGAGAAAGACTCATTCTCAAATTCACCCCCATGATCACTACGAATAGTGACAATGGTGGTTCCGATGAGATTTTGTACTTTCTTCACAAATATTGTGAATTTTTCAAAAGCTTCATTTTTATTACATAAGAAGAATACCCATGTAAATCTAGAATAATCATCGACGATGACAAGTCCATATCTTGCATTTCCTAAGGAAGCAACTCTAGTTGGCCCAAATAAATCTAGATGTAATAGCTCTAGTGGCCGTTTAGTAGAAATGCTTTTCTTATGTTTAAATGAAGATTTAGGAAGCTTGCCACGTTGACAAGAATCACAAAAACTTTTCTTTTCATAAACGAGCTTCGGAAAACCTTTAATGGAATTTAATTTTGAAAGCTTATAAAGTGTTCCAAAGTTCACATGTCCAAAGCGTCGATGCCATAAGTGTTGTTCACTTGTGTTGGCAACGAGACATTGTTCATATGACTTAGGAAGATCCAAACTATAAATATCTTTATGGCGTGTGCCGAAAAATAATAAATCATTATTATCATTCAAAATATGACACAATCCTTTCGCAAAGCTAACTTTGTAACCTTTGTCACAAAGTTGGCTTATTGAAATAAGATTATGATTTAAATCATTAACTAGATAAACATCACTAATTAAGGGTTTAGACGGGTTACCCACTTTACCAACACCGACGATGGTTCCACTCTCGTTGCCTCCAAATACGACGCGGTTTCCATTTGCAATGGGAACTACTCCGGAGAGCAATTGAGCGTCACCCGTCATGTGTTTTGAACACCCGCTATCGAGTATCCAATTCCCTTTGGAGCTAAATTTAAATTTGTTGCTCCTTTTATTTTTCTTTTCCTTGAGTACCTAAAGATAGAAAATTTCATATCATGGTACCCAAGGTCATTGGGTCCTTAAAGGTTAGACCTTTGGAAGCCAAGTCCAATTGGACTTAGACTTCCCCACATAATTTCTACTATGCACAACATCCAAAAAATAAGCATTCATATATACTTGTTTTTCATCCATGCTTGTGTCCTTTGGGCTCCAAATAGTGAAAATCTTGGGAGCCCTCATCCTATTGGGTGCATGCATGCGACGTTGATTTCTATGTGATGCATGGTGTGGATAGGCATACGGAACATGATGGAATGGTGCACGATGAGAGTTATTCATATGATGAGGTGGGTGAACATATGCATGTGTGGGAACACGTGCGTGAAGGTGTCTCACATGGTGTGCACGTGCCCGAGAATGTGTTGCATAAAAATCATCATATGTGTGAGACGGTGGAGTAGGACGTGTGTTCCTTCGTGGCATGTTATTGGTGTACATATAAGCATGCCCCTTCTTTGGAGGTCCACCCTTAGTGGGTTTCTTTCCGAAGGAGGGTGTGAACGAGGTGGAAGCACCATTGGTAGAAGAACTACCAATAGAGTGTTTGCTACCACTCGTAGAGTCACCGGAAGTTGGCCTAATAAAAGTAGTGGCCGATTTGGATGAACATACCATCGTATACCCCAAACCAATGTGGTGATTGGCCGGAAGTAAGTCACTTAGGATTTTATCCAAATGGTCCTTACCCTTATTGAATTTATTAATTCGGCCTAATGTGTTCTCATATTTCTCGGTGAGAGAACGCATAGAAGTATCCAAATTGGATACTTGCGATGTGAGCACATAAACACGAGATTTAAGATTCTCATTCTCAATACTCAAAGTCGAGTTTTGAGAAGTCAAATCCGCTACCTTATGTTCTTCTGAATCATCAATTCTAACATGTTCAAGTTTAGATTTGAGATTAACAATCTCATTTCTTAACTCTTCAACAACGGTGTCGTTGTTGGTGATGATAGTCTTAGGCGAGGTTTGAATGCTAGCTAGGTCATCTTTTACTTTAGTATATCTATTTACTAATTTAGTGTATTTGGACCATAATTGAGAGTTAGCATTCCTAAGATCATCCATAGTTATCTCATCGCCTTCGTTGTCGCTATCATCGGAGGAGGAAGATCATTGATCATGCTCCTCTCTTGCCATGAAGCACATGTGCGCTTGCTCCACTTTCTCATCGTCCGACTCTTCACTTGAGGAATCCTCGGAGTCGGTGAATGTTGCTCTGACAAGTCCCTTTTTGTACCCC
Source organism: Scilla litardierei (assembly GCA_030789695.1). Lineage (NCBI taxonomy): Eukaryota > Viridiplantae > Streptophyta > Magnoliopsida > Asparagales > Asparagaceae > Scilla > Scilla litardierei. The sequence continues at coordinate 250,731,325 of CM061141.1, forward strand.
TTTTTGTACTTCTTGGACTTGTCGAACTTCGGCGCCTTCCACTTCTCCTTTTGCTTGTTTTGAGGACAATCCGCTTTGATGTGTCCTGGCTTATTGCATTTAAAGCACAAAGGTGGAGAGGCGTTAGTAGAAGTAAATTTAGATTTTTGTTTGAAGTTACCCTTTCGGAAGAAGCGATTGAACTTCTTTGCCATGAGTGCAATGGATTCCATGTCCATTTCTTCTTTCGAGTCCTCATCATCGGTAGAGTTGGATGAAGCCGCCTTGAATGCAATCGCCTTTTTCTTAGGCACGTCTTGGTTCAAATAGGACTTCATCTTTTCTTGTAACTTCACCTTGCTATCTTTGCGTACCTCGTATGACATCAAAGTACCCATCAATTGAACTACGGTATACTTATTCATGTCATTACCTTCCTCGATGGCGAAGGTACGTTTCTCCCACAAAGAAGGAAGTCCTTCGATAAGCTTCGAACACTTCTCCTTTTGGGTGTAGGTTTTGCCAAGAGCTTCCAACTCGTTCATTATGTCGACGAAGCGAGCATAATACTCCTTCATCTTTTCTCCCTGTTCCATATGAAACAATTCGTAATCTCTATTGACTACCACGAGTTTAGAATCTCTTACCCGACTCGTTCCTTCATGCAAAATGAGGAGCGAATTCCAAATTTGATATGCACTCTTACATGTGCATATATTATTAAAATCTTCGGGTTCCAATGCACATTGTAAAGCATTCATAGCTTTGGCATTTGCAATCTCCGCGGCGACCTCCGCAGTAGTCCACTTGTCGAAATCTTCTTCGATAGGCACATTGTACTCCGACATGGTAATTCTCCACAAGGAGGCGCTCCGGAGGAACGTTTCCATCCGGCATTTCCAATATCCATAATTGACGCCGTTGAAGAATGGAGGCCTAGTCGAGGAATGTCCTTCCATGACCGAAGACGCTCCTTCACGGTTCCTGAAGGATCCATAATCCGCAGGTGGACGAACGGTCTTGTTGTCGTTGGGAGACATAGCTAAGTATCTGGCTCTGATACCAAATGTAATGCCCTACAAGCTACTGCACAAGTACTAGAGGGGGGGTGAATAGTACTTTAAAAATAACAAGGAGTATAATTCCTAATTATCGTGCAAACAACTACCAAATCAATTTGCGGAAGCTTAAATTGAATGACAACAACAAAATTAACAATGCAAACAAAAGATGTTACTGGGTTCGGATCCACCCAAGTCTCCCCGACTTGTTCCCGGTGATCCTACGTCCCAACCACCCGGATCCCCTCCAGATACTTAGGTTAGAAACCCTAACCCAAGATTTCCACTATGATATCTTGTGAAAAACCTTCACAAGATCAAATCATACATGCAATGGCAATAGTGAATCCCACAACCCGGGATCACAACCTTCTCTCACAACCGAGAGAATCAATAAGCAATATAAATGAGTTTATAATGAAATAAACAATCTTACCACAAAATCCTATACCTTGAGTTTTCTTACCAAATAGGTGCAAGGAGGGATTTGAGGAAGATGAAGTCACCAAGACCTAGCACAACTGAAATAACCAGCAATGGGTGCCTAGGAGTGATTTGGAGACTTGAATCAAGCTAGAGCTTGAAGGGCTCACCAAGAACAAACTTCTCTCAATATGGATTCTAGATCTAGAAAGTGAGAGAATGGATTTCTTGTGAGGAAGAGAGCTTTGGAAATGAGTGAGAATGTCTATCTCTTTCAATCTCAATGAATCTCTTAATGGCAGCTCTAACCTAGAGAGAAATGACCAAGGTTCGTATTTATAGGGTCACATAAAAACAAGTTAGGTCAAATCCCAACGGTTAGAAATCTGAAGCAACTAGTCTGTCAAAGAACAACCATTGACCGACTAGTTCATCAACTAGTCGGTCAGTCAAACAACATGGACCGACTAAGTGAAGAACTGTGAAGAGATTGAATTTCAGACCTAGAAATCTAGTCGGTCTAAGAAGACTTTCTGACCGACTAGTTTCACAACTAGTCGGTCGGTCAGTGAACTTAGACCGACTAAGAGTCAAAAACAAATAGTCTGAATACAAATTGATTTAGTCGGTCCAAGAACAAATGTTGACCGACTAAATTATCAACTAGTCGGTCACCAAACGTTCTTAGACCGACTAACGATAAACAGTAGCTCAGGAGAAAATTAGCATGAACAGTAAAGCTCAACTAGTCGGTCAAAGAAGCATCACTGACCGACTAGTTCACAAACTAGTCGGTCGGTGAGTCAACATAGACCGACTAACTGTAAACAGTACTGAGCAAGAAAAGATTAACACAAACTAGTCGGTCCAAGAAGCTTTGCTGATCGACTAGATCACCATCTAGTCGGTCAGTTCTTCTTCTTGAACCAACTAACATGCACGAATAAGTCCGAATCGAAGCGCGATGCTTCGAGGTAGTTAGAATGGAATTCTACTAAGATCCTAGAGCTACGATATGAGCGTTATGAAGATAGAAATGTAAGATATACTCAAGGCTTAACATTCTATAGATCGAAGCTAAAAGACTATAAATAAAACCTTAAGGAACGGTCTACGAGAGCGTCGATCAAATTTTCATGACTTCCAAAACGGTCCAAAAGCTTCAACGAAGCTTTAGGCATAGAATACGAGCTTTGAGAAGTCTTGAGATGTCGCTTTGAATGTTCTCGTGAATTTGGCGACGATCTCCATAACTACGCTCACAAATTGTTAGTTCATAGATTATTTATGTTTGCTCATCATCCAAAACCAAATCCGGGGAGTCCAATATTCAACAAACTCCTCCAGAGCCTCGCCAATAAGCTCACGAGCATGTCGGGTGTGTCCATACCCAAGTGGGGTCCCAAATCGCTCCAAAATCCCTGAAAAACTCATAAAATACTGCGAAACTCGAATATATCGTTAGAAATGCAATATCGTAGTAAGATGAGGGATTTGGATGCGAAAATGGCATGGGATGAAATGAAATGATGATATAAAAATAGTAGAAAATATGGACACATCAAGACTCTACTGCAAGTGTAAAGGAATTTAAAGACGACTTTTTAATGTTAATTTAAAATGAGAGATGCAACAGCATGACATTTATACATTTATGCAATGAAAGTAAAAACTATGCAGAAAGTAAACGTGGCAGGCAATCGCCGTAGCGTGTGTTACCTACGACAAGGCAAGACGAGACGAGACGAGACGGTGTGACACCAAGCGACTCGACACCAATAGGGTTCACGCCTCAGCTTAGAAAGTGGCCAAACTCTCTAACCTGGTGGCCGCTCAACCCTACCCCACCCCAAGACTCAAGACAAGACTGGATGAGGACCACTCACTCTGCTAGGTAAGTGCCTCTAAATCTCCACAAGTTGCAGGGTGACTCACTCTGCTAGGTGAGTGTCGAGCGCCCCGTAGGGTGTTCAGAAACAAGGATCACCCACTCTGCTAGGTGGGTGTCTCAATCCCCACAGGTTGCAAGGTCACTCACTCTGTTAGGTGAGTGTCGAGCACTCCGTAGGGTGTATCTGTACAAGGGATCACACTCTCTGTCTCGGAGAGTGCCCTATGGCCTGCAGGCTATGCAAGACAAGTCGTGAATGCTGTTATATGGCATAACAAGGGTATAGTTGTTCTAGGGTGTCCACACGCACACACACACACATATAGTTCCTAACATATTTGTAGTTTATACCTAGACTTCATTGTCAAGTCTAGGCTATCATGAGGAGGTCCCGGACGATATCATTTCACGTCCGGTTCTCTTGTTCAACATTTTACAGTTTTAAAAAGAAGTGGCCTTGACTTGGCCGTAACTACGCATGTGGATACACTTGCCTGCGGTGGCGAGAAGAACGTCCGTCGGAAGCGTCTCGTCTCTGTCGGCGCGTCGGTCAATGTCCGCTGTCACAAGTCAACGGCAGGAGTCAAGTCACGTTTTTGAAGTTCCAATTATGGTATGTTTCTAAGCTAGGTGTGGCTATCCTAACAGTCCCAAAACATTGTTCATGTGATCAATTCTGTTTTACGGTTCTCTACGACGATTCTATCCTTTGTGCACAGTCAATATAGTCTGATCGTCGATTCTAGATATTACAACAGTTTAATGGTGCGTAAAAGTAAATTAAGTGAGTTAGTTGACGATTTTTACTTATGGTTTGATGACTTAGTGTTTGGGTTGTTACGAGTGAGAGGGCCAACCTAGTGCGACGAACGCACACGTGTCGGCATCGGATCTGGAACTGTGGCGGTGCTCGGTGTCCTCGACTGCGGGTAGCGCAGTAAGGACCGCCTCGGGATCGTCTCGGGATCGTCTCGGATGCAGGTAGCACAGTGAAATGGCACAGTAACGGGAACCTCATCGGGATCGCTTCGATTGCGAGTAGCGCAACGAAACGGCATGGCGTCGGCAACGACGTCGGGAAAGAGCGCGAGATCTGCGGCGTGCGTGAGCTCTTAGGCGCAAGGGGCTGTCATGGACTGTAGGGGCAGATCGGGATGGGGTTTGCGTGCGGGGAGAGCTTGGGCAGTGACAAGCGGGGAGAACGGCAACAAGAGGGAATCGGATCTGTTGTACGGCCTAGGGGAGATGGAAGGCTACCGTTGCGCGTATAGGGGCTGTGCATGCCGCGGCCTTGGGGAGATGGCCGGCTGCTCTTGGGAAAACAGCGAGGAGGCTGGAAGGATGGTCACTGGAGTAGGTGGCCGGAGCAACATGCCGGTAGCTCACTGGCTGAGGGGAGCGGTAGTTATCAATGGGAAAGGGGCCGACGGCAGGTATAGGGGGTCGCCGGAGCAAGGCAGGGCGGCGACAAGGAGTAGGTTGCGGAAGCTTATGGTTTGGTGGGGGTTTGCTGTGGTAGAGGAGGCCGGTGTGGAGAAGAGGGGGCCAGAGTGAATTTGATGGTGGCCGGACAATAGGAGAAGCCAGCGGCTGTGCGTGTAGGAGGGCAAAGGGGGCCGGTAACGGCTGAGGGTGGCCTGAGCTAAAGGGGAGGGTGGCCGGCCGTCTTGCGTGGAGATGGAGGAGGAGGAGAGGGAGGTCGTGAGTTGGCGGCTGGGTTGTCCAAGAAAACATAGGTCTAGGGTTGATGTGTTTTAACATGCTAATCTTGCTAAATAGAGAGAGAAAGGGGTGTGTTTTAGGTTGATTGGAGAGAGAGTGTATGAGAGGGGGAGGGTAGATTTAGGGTGTAAATAGACTAGGAAGAATAAAGCATGATACGTATGATCCATATGAGTTAAGATTTGATTTAGGGATTAGAGATTTGAAATTTGGATTAGCTAGGGCTAGTTGTGGATTAAAGATAATTAGGGTGAACGGTCGGTCTAACGGTGTCCGAAAATTACGAGAAAAATATCGGGACGACCGTGTCGACAAGAGGATCATGACTACGATGATCGATCGCGTGTTAGGTTAACGAAAAACAGTACAAAAAATAAAAAGCTAAACATCGAAGTCTAACGGTTAAGACACCTCTTCATTCAAAGCTGATTTGTGGGAGAATGACCCGTGAAATGACGTTCACAAAAAATCCCACAAATTACTACTCTCTCTAAGGGTCACAACAACATATAACTTCGCATGTTTCGGATACAAGCGGAGGTCAAAATAAATACGCGTACAAAAAAGGACGTACACGTGAAAAACACACGATCGAAAAGTGACCGTTACATCCTACCCACCGTAAGAAATGATTCTGCCCTCGGAATCAACATCAACTACTGCTCAGGAAAATAAATGCGGGTAGCGCTCTCTCATCTCATGTTCGTGCTCCTAAGTGGACTCTCCAGGTGATCCGTGATGCCACACACTCTCACCAGGTCGACTACCTTGTTCCTCAACTGCTTCTGTCGACGGTCCAAAATCTGCCCTGGTTGTTGATCATAAGTCAGGTCTGGTCGAATCGTGATCTCTGAAAAGTCCATAGTGTGCGATGGGTCACTGACGTATCGACGTAGCTGAGATACGTGGAAAACGTCGTGAACTCCCTCCAAAGATGGTGGCAAAGCAAGGCGATAAGCCACTGCTCTCACACGCTCCAGAACATCAAATAGTCCAATATACCTCGGACTCAGCTTTTCCTTCTTCCCAAAACGAATGACTCTGCAGTTCGGAGAAATCTTCAGGAAGACATGATCTCCAAGCTGAAACTCCAAAGGTCGTCTCTTGGTGTCTACCCAATGCTTATAACGATCCTGCGCAATCCGAAGCTTATCCCTGATGTCTCTCACGACATCCACAGCTTCTACAATCATCTCTGGACCTATCAGCTCTCGATCTCCGATGTCATCCCAGCTCAGTGGCGATCGACATTTCCTTCCGTACAGGGCAGCAAACGGTGCCATGCCAATGCTCACTTGGTAGCTGTTGTTGTATGAGAATTCCACTAGATGGAGGTGATCTTCCCACGAACCCTTCAAATCAAGTGTACAAGCTCTCAGCATATCCTCCAGAATCTGAATCGTCCTCTCTAATGTCACCTGCAGGTACGCAGAGTCTACTGCCGTACCTCAGCGGACCATCCTCATGAATAATAAACTCCGTCTGAAGTACAGCTTCCACCTGTCTTCTGATCCTCTACAGCTTTGGATCTCTTGCATGTGCTGCCTTGATACGATCCACAGTCTTAGACTGAACCTGTAAGTTCATCAACAAAACGATCACTCCTGGTAGGATAACCTCAATGTTCATCCCTCTCAGCTCCTGATGTACTCTCCAGTCGGTAGTATGCATCATCACTACAGGGAGTCTACTCAAAGCATCTGGCACTACATTCACCTTCCCCGGGTGATACTGCAGATCTATCTCATAGTCTGCCATCAGCTCCAACCATCATCTCTGACGCATGATGAGCTCCTTCTGTGTAAAAATGTACTTCAAGCTCTTGTGATCGGTGAAGATTTTCACACTCTCACTTAGCAGGAAGTGTCTCCAGATCATCAACGCAAATATCACCGCTGCTAACTCCAGATCATGCGTCGGATAGTTCTTCTCATGATTCCTCAACTGCCGAGAAGCGTACGCAACCACATGACCATGCTGATGTAAGACGCATCCGAGACCCTTGCCAGATGCATCACAGTAAAACTCGAAGCCTCCGCTCTGATCCGGTACAGCCAATAATGGTGCTGTGGTCAACTCTCCTTCAAAATACTGAAGGCCTTCTCATAATCCTCCGACCAACAGAACTCCATATCCTTCCTCGTCAACTTCATCATCGGCCCCTCGATCCTCGAAAAAATTCTTAATGAACCGACGGTAGTAGCCAGCTAATCCAAGAAAGCTTCTGATATCTGATGCTAACTGCGGGGTCGGCCACTCGCTGACTGCTCTGACTTTCTCCGGATCTACAGATATGCCATCTCCGGATACTACGTGTCCCAGGAATGCGACTCTGTCCAACCAGAACTCGCACTTGCTATATTTGGCATATAGCTTATGACGTCTCAGTGTCTCCAGCACTGTCCTCAGATGACGGCTGTGCTCCTCTTCGGACTTCGAGTAAATAAGAATATCGTCGAAGAAGATGACGACAAACTTATCCAAGAAGTCATAGAAAATCAAATCATCATGTTCATAAACACTGCTGGAGCATTGGTCACGCCAAACGGCATGACTACGAACTCATAATGTCCGTACTTTGTCTTGAAGGCCATCTTCGGAATATCGTCCTTCTTCACCTTCAGTTAATGGTACTCGCTCCTCAAATCCAGTTTCGAGAAAACCCTCGAACCTCCAAGCTGGTCAAAAATATCATCAATCCGGGGTAGCGGATACTTATTCTTCACGATTACTGTATTCAGCCCTCTGTAGTCCACACACATCCGGCGGGAACCATCCTTCTTCTTCACTAACCGAACTGGTGCACCCCAAGGTAACACACTAGGATGTATAAATCCCTTCTGCAATAGTTCGTCCAACTGTTTCCCCAACTCCTCAAGCTCTGCAGGAGACATCCGACACGGCACCTTCGAAATAGGTTGTGCTCCTGGCATCAGATCTATACTGAACTCCAAAGCTCTGTCAGGTGGAAAACCTGAAATATCATCCGAAAAGACGTCATCGAAGTCTCTGATGACTGCTGGTCTACTGATCTCCATCTGCATGGCGACAACGATCGACTCCTCGGCTTGGCCCGGAATCTAACGGGCCCAAACGATCACTCTCTGCTATGAAACTCGAACTCCGGGTGGCCTGGAATCCTGAACACCACTTTCTTGCTACGGCAATCAATCGAAGCATAGAAATCTCCCAACCAATCGATGCCAAGAACAACATCGAAATGTGGCAGATCATGGACAATGAAGTCGGCATAAAGCTCATGTCCACTGATCACCAACAGAATCGAGCGGCATCCCAAATTAACCGTCACCACTCTGTTCCATGTAGTGATGTCCCAACGCTTAGGAAGTGTATGTGTGGGAATGGAGTGTTCTATTACGAATCTCCGGGTTATGACGCACTGACCGGCGCCCCGCTTGCGTCGCGACGTCGCGGTGTCGTTTACCGCAAGTTTCACGGTTAGTGTAGGGTGCGGGAATATCGAACTCAGGGAGGCGATGTTGTGCTTGGGTCAGGTAGGACCTAAATCACCCCGAGGGGCGAGCTAGCCCGAATCGGTAGATGGTTGTCACGAAAGGAAATAAAAGCGTATGAACAAAAAGAAAGTAAACCCGGGACTTTGGTTTCCAACCCGACAAGAGACTCTCGCCGATACGGCCTACGGGTATGGATAACGATCGGGATTAGGGTCTAATGGTGAGACGTTGTCACTGAAAGTGGTACCGGCGTCCCATGGGCCCGATATTCCGGTCGGTGCCCAGGATGATACACCGGACTTCCCGGATTCGATCAGTGGGCACTCCCGTGTCCATTAACACTGATCGATCCTGGGAGCACTAAGCCCGCAACGATATCTCCCAACGTCTCATCCTGCCGCTCCCGCGTGCTAGGATTCGGCGTCTACGCTAAGGGCGTGAGCTATGGCTAGGGAGTCAACCGCCAAGTTTATTCCCCCTTGGCCCAACGGTCAAAGGCGGTCTTTTTCCCGCCGATGACAATGAAACGCCCCGCGTAACCGTTAGATTCCTACTCCCTATCGATTTCCTAACCCTATGGACGCATCGGGAAGAGCCCCCGAAGGGGTTTCCACCAAAATCCCAGATTTGGGAACTACTCACAAAAATTCATGAAAAAGCAATCTAAATGAAATTTAACCGTTGAAATCATAATCGGACAATTGCAATGCGGAAGTAAAGGAGTAATAAAGACAATACTAAAATTTTAGAAAGATCTGAAAACTTACTAAAGAGTAACAATTACAGCCGTCACAAGGAAATAAAACAGTAAAAAATACAACAGCTCCCGTTTCTGGAACCCTTGGGGTTCTATATATAGACTTACGCATCAACCGATCGGTTGACAAGTCAACCGATCGGTTGATCCGTTACAGATAAATAACAGAAAACGGCGAGTTTTCACCCGATCTCATGAACCGGTCGGGTGAGTTCTTGAGCGACCGGTTGGATCTTGGAGCAGTCGGGTGAACCGATCGGTTCAACGCCCGTGTCTTCAGCTCTTCTTCTTCAGCTACAGATGAACCGATCGGGTGAGAGTCACCCGATCGGTTGGAATTCCGCTCGAAAAAACAGAGAACAGCCGCCCGCAGAACCGGTCTGTGAACCGGTCGGGTGACTTCTTTGTGAGCTGCGGTAGAGACCGGGTGGTGCACGCATGCATCACCCGATCGGTTGAAGATGACCAACCGACCGGGTGAGGGGCTGAAAGATGAATTCTTCGACGTTTGACCCCCTGGATCACGCGTGACTTCTCCCGTTGCTCCGGGGACTTGGGATATCATCGTTAAACGTCCCCTACGTGGTCGAACTCCTGCAATCATGGATAAACAAAGAAAAGCGAAAGAAAACGGGAAAATATACGAAAACGAATAAGAGACGGCGGAAAAACACGGAGAAACACAAAAGAAAACGTGCGTGAATATATGAAATATAAACGCACGTTAAAATCCCCCAAGCTGAACTCTTCCTCGTCCTCGAGGAAGACGAGTGAGAGTTGGAGCTCGGAAGGGGAAAATAGAGAGGAAGAGAGGAAAAGAAAACTCTAAACCCTAGATCGTCCATCAGAGCCACCAAAATCAGAAACGACACACCAAGCAAGCAAACGCCGAATCACACCACTAAACCTAGGAAAGCGAGTCCAAATAAGTGTTGTGGGTACACGCAGTGAAGCGCGAGTGAGCGTCGTCGTGTGCTAGCAAATGGTGATGCTTTCTACGATGTGCTATGAGGCTCGATATACACAAATCCAAGATATGGCCCAAAATATCGATCCGAATTGAAATAAGCGGCGAATATAAGTTCAAGCATGCATGAGAAGAGTTAGAATAGAAGCGTATCATGCATCGGGGACTCCATAACTAGGGTTAAGGAAATCACGCCACTATAGCCTAGATACTAGCTAAAAAGTTCCTAAGCCAAGTGTTTTCGATAACGACGGGGGTTGAGATGATGTGGAGAAGAACACTCGGTGCAAATTCTCGCCTTCCCTTTATTCTTGGCAAGTATGAAAAAATATTCACACGGAAATTTTTTTGGGTTTTGGGTATTTGTATTTTTTTTTTTGAATTTTGGGCTATACAAGATTTTTCTTTTCTTTTCTTTTTGGGTTTTTCTTTTCTTTTCTCCTTTTTTTTGGATTTTTGGGATATTGGCTATACACATGTGTACTCTCCCAAGTGGGAGAACGGTACACGACGAGGGGATTTGCACCAAGTAAAACAAAAAAGAAGTCAAAATCTAACCACTTGGGCAAAGGAAACTATTCTCGCTAAATAGAGCGTAGGCTAAATGGGTTATCCTAGTCCTTAGTTGTGGAATCCCGACGCATGCGAATTGAAGTATACGATATAAATATAGCATGCAAACAGTGGAAACATATACCGCATATTCAAATCGGAGCATGATAATCTAGGGGTCATTCCTGGACAGGTATATAAAGTAAAATCACAAAGCAGAAGCACACCAAATGCTAGTCACGACACACGACTCACAAAAAGCTAAGTGGACCTGCGATGCGTGAAATGCAAGAGGACTCGAAATCCTAGGGTTAGTGAGTGTGATTATCGATGCAATGCTAGGTGTGTGTGACTTTGTGGCGATTCATCATAGGAGTCATTTCTAGGAGAAAGAGCTAAAAAAAAGAAAAAACAAGAAAAAATAAAAACACGATGAAAACGACACAAAAAAACGAAAAAGAAGGACTCAAACGACGCACACAGTGCGACTCCCCCAAGCTGAAGTTTGCATTGCCCTCAATGCAATATGAGTGAGCACGGGAGGGCAATGAAAATGGGGGGGGAATACGCACTGACACAAAAAGAAACGAAAACTAAAAAAGAAAGAAAAATCAAAATCAAAATCAAACAATACGAAAATAAAAATAAAACCACACGACACGACACTCAAAAAATGAAAAACAAGCACACAAACAAAAAATGAGAAAAACAAACAAAACATGAAAGCACACCAAAATAGACTTCCCCCAAGCTAGGCCAGAAAGTGCTAGCGAAATGATGTGATCAATGAACTGCAGAGATGTGCAAGGGGGCGTCAAAAACAAAAGAGGTGAATCAGAAAGCAGGAGGAGCTGAGTCCTCGTCCTCCTCGGAAGAGGGTGTGGATGGGTGGTCGGGGGAGGCTGGGGGTGTGCTGAGAAGTGGGGAAAGAGGCGAAGGAGTAGGGGCAGTGGTGGTGTGAACAATGGGAGGAGTGTCGGTGGTGGTGGGTGGTGGCGGTAGGAAGGCGATCAAGGCGGTGGTGAGAGGAATAGAAGTGGAGGAAGTAGATGCGGTGGTGACGGTAGTGGGAGGTGGTGGGAGGGATCTGGAGCGCACCGGCAATTTCCTCCGGCGCACGTATGGAGTGACGGAGGAGGAGGGATGGAGCGTGGGTGCGGTGGAAGTGGTCGGGAGGGATGAAGTGGATGCCGGGATGGGATGTGAAGAGGGAGGAGAGGAATGTGGTGAGGGGGGTGATGGATGTGGGGAAGTGTGGGTGGGTGGAGGAGAAGATCGCCGGGGTGGTGAAGGTGGAGGTGGTGAAGGTGGAGGTGGTCCGTGGATATGGGTAAGAAGGCGGAGAATGGCGGCCACGTTCCTCTCAAGTGCGAGAAAACGTGGGTGAGTAAGAAAGGAGGATGGCGATGGGTCCGAGGAAACAGAGGACATGGCGAGCTCACGAAGGTCAGCGACCTCCCTCTCAAGCCCCAGACGGGCAGATACCTGACGGTGACCAAAAGATGTAGACTGACGCGAGGCAGAGGTGGTGCCGCTAGGTAAGGTCGAGGAGGTGCCGGCGGCAGTGGTCATGCCGGCACAGGAGACAAGGCCAGAAATGGCTGCAGAGAGGTGCTCAGACGTGATCGGTCCCGGAGCAGAAACAGGACGACTCGGGCCAGCCCCTAAATCTCCCCCAGACGCAGGGATATCCTGCTCGCCTAAGTGGGCGGCAGGGGACGGTGGTCTGCGTGCGCCTGCGGGGAGGAAAGGAAGATTCAACCCCGCAAAGAAGTCGGGATCAGGTGGGAAAGTCCAATCTCCCACGAGAGCAATGGTCATGCGAGCGGGGTTGGGGAGAATGGTGTAAGGGGCTGGGGGTGGCCATAATTGAAAATGAAGCAGCCAGCCGAGTGGGGTCTAATCATGTGAATGTGCCGCAGGACGTCAATATCTAGATGTGATGGTCCTGCGGCAACGGGAAGATTATTGGGGAGGGGAATATTGAATTGGGGGTAAGAGCAAATGATAGTGATGATGCCCCCACAACAAAACTTTCCCTTACCGGCCCGGCTGATCTCGAGAAGCTTGTAAACAAGCCAATCGCCGCCATGGATGGGGACGGTAGGGGCCCTGAAGCTAACTCCATCATCATCCCGGACATAAGGGAAAGTCATGGCCCAAAGGATAAAAAGGTCAGGGATAGTCACAGTGCCTGACTCGTCCCTAGGAAAGAATGCAGATGAAATGATCCTGTGGGCCAATCGAAACACGGGATGAATGATGGAGGATGCCTTTGCCCTACCCCGGGGATATTCATTGATGAGTGTGAGGCGGAACAAGAATTGATCGACTTGAAATTCGGGCGTGTACCCGTAGTGTCGGATGGAATCATCCCCAAGAATGGGGAAACCAAATATATCATTAATCGTGTTCAGACTTGTGGTGACACTGCGGTTACGCACCCGAAATTTAACGATCGACCCGGACTCTAAAACGAGTGTAGAGAGAAATTCGAGGGTGAGTGCCGGGTAGGAAATGGCGGATGCATTAAGGAAGGCCAACCATCCTAAGTTACCGAAAAGAGATTCGACCTCGGTGAAGACACCGAGATCGACAAGTGTTTGTGCGTGCGGGAACTTAGTAGAAAGATGCCCTCGAGCATCAAGCCTACGGTAAAAATCTTTGTGCTCCTGGTTCCGAAAAATATACCCATGCAGGCCCAACATTGGGTCCACAGGGGGGATAATAGGTGGAGGAGGGCCAAGTGTAAGTGGTCGTGTACGGGAAGGAGGGCGCGTTTGTTTTCGTCTCTTTCGAGGCGGCTCCTCTTCCCGCATAATTTCTTTTCCTTTGTCCTTATCCTTGTCCATGTGTGTGTGTGCGAGCAAGAATTAGTGCGAAAATCGTGGATGCACACTAACACAAGCAAACGAGCAAGTACAATAAATAGGGCAAATATATAAATATAAGCTTAGGAGCGAGTTTACCCAAGCGGAATGGTGGAGCTTGCTCGTTGATGCCCCCACACTGTTCAGCGAGAGTAGCATGGAGCCACGGCGAACTCCTTCGGCAATAATTTTCGAAATGGGGGTGGTTTGGGGGAAAACTAGGTCAAAAATTCGGAATGGGAGGAGAGAGAGGGTGTAGATGATGGAGGGGTTGATGAAGGAGGTGGAGAGTGGGAGTAATGGAGGAGTAGAGGGCGTGGGGGAGGAAGATCGGTTGTTGGGGAAGAGGGGAAGGCGAAACGACGGCGGGATTTGCGATCGGGCGAGGGTGAAAACGAGCGGGTGTCGGGGGGTTTATATAGGGTTTTAAGTCGAACTGATCGGGTGACTTGTCACCCGATCGGTTGACGGTTAGGTCGAAAATCTTGCCGAAGAAATGCTACAGGCGAACCGGTCGGTTGACTTTTCAACCGACCGGTTGGTCGCTCCACTCATTTTCCCGAGAACTTAGGGCTGCTCACCCGGTCACGTCAACCGATCGCGCTCGAACTCAACCGATCGGTTGATATTCCCCAAAATTTCCCGAGAGTTCTCCCCAGCTCACCCGGTCTGCCACCCGGTCTCTTCATTACTCAACCGATCGGGTCATATGGGGACAGATCTCGGCATGTATCTGATACATCCCAACCGATCGGGTGAGTTGTCAACCGATCGGTTGGGGCTTGTTTTCTGCAAAAACAAATAGATTTGTTTAAGTCCCCGAACGGATTTTCTCGCGGCTAATTTTATTTATAAAAATAGATAAAATAAAGTAAAAAATAACGCTAAAAATTTGAGAAAACGTTTAGAACATGGGTTGCCTCCCATGAAGCGCACTTGTTTAACGTCGTTGGCTCGACGCCCGCAAGAGATGCTCATGGTGGCTGATACGGGTGATGCCCAAATTTCGGCATCTCTTTCTCGTTGGAGCTGAAGGCGCTTGGAGTAGTCAGCGGGTGGAAAAATACTTGCTCGACTACCCTCCCCTTGTTCTTGGGATCCGGGGGCTTTTCCTTGGTGTTGGCGCTTCCCGCCATCTTCTTCAGGATCCGGACCTCGTCCTTAGTGAGGTCCGTGGGCTCTTTCCCTGTTCTCCTCGCAGGAGGAGCATTGGGGAACCCGGGAGGGGTCGTTCTCGCTGCACTCGGTTTTCCAGCAGCTTCTTTGTCTTCGGGGCCTTCTTCATCTTCTAAATCCCCCAAGTCATCGGGGGGGTTTCTCAGGAGAATCTCCCAGGAGCTCTCCTCTGCAGCTTTTTCTTCTTCTATCTCAAGCAAATTGCACACAGGGTCATCAGGGGGATCGGGGTGCTTCATGGATAATCCTAGATCAAACTCAACTTTCTCTCCGCTGACGTTCAAAGAGAGTTTTCCGTTCTTCACATCTATTAGAACGCCGGCAGTGGCCATAAAAGGCGGTCCCAGGATAATGGGGGTGTGTGCGTCTTCGGGCATGTCCATGACTACAAAATCCACAGGCACATGCACCCCTCTCATATTCACGGGCAGGTCATCCACAACTCCTACCGGATATTTGACCGACCGGTCAGCTAGTTGTAGGGTCATCCCGGTGGGCTCCAAATCACCCATCCCTATCCTTCTGTACATCGACAAGGGCATCAAACTAACACTTGCTCCGAGATCGACGAGTGCACGATGAATCTTCACTGCCCCGATCGTGCAAGGAATGGAAAAGCTCCCCGGGTCTTTAAGTTTCGGCGGATTTGCCCTCTGGATAAGAGCGCTACACTCCACCGTCAACACTACTTTCTCTTTTCTAGACCCTCTCGTCACCAAATCTTTCAAGAATTTTGCATATGAGGGGATTGTTTCTATTGCTTCCAGGAAGGGGATCTGCAGGCTTAGGTCCTTGACCATGGCGAAGAACTTGCCATATTTCTCATCAATTTTTGCCTGAGCCAACCGTTGTGGAAATGGCACAACGGGTTTATACACTTTCGGGCCCTCTTCCTCCTTCTTCTCCTTCTCTTCTTCAGAGACTCCCTCCGGAGTCATAGGATTTGATGACGAAGCACCGGCGTCGTTTGATTTTTCGATCGGTTTCTCAATGACCAATGGTGCTTCCGGGTTGCTAGGGGGCACTCTAGTAGGAATTTGTGTCCCGCTTCTCAGAACGATAGCGGACACATTTGCGTGCTCGTGCACGAGTGCAGAT
Source organism: Scilla litardierei (assembly GCA_030789695.1). NCBI lineage: Eukaryota > Viridiplantae > Streptophyta > Magnoliopsida > Asparagales > Asparagaceae > Scilla > Scilla litardierei. Next base: position 250,747,297 of record CM061141.1, read on the forward strand.
GTTTGGGTTGCCCCCCTCGGGTTCACCTCCGGTTGTGGCGGTAATTGGTTTTGTGACCTTGCAAGGTTCGCCACTTGTAACCCCAGCTGGGTTACTTGGTCCGTGAGGGTCCACTGACCCATTTCCAGCTTTTGGTTGATCCTCTCCTGGTTGGTAATATATTGAGTCAAGAGAGACTCAACCGGAGAGACGGCCCTTTGTTGGCCATACTGCTGCTGTTGCTGGAACGGCTGCTGATTCCTGGGGGCGTAAGATTGTTGCTGAGGTTGTTGCTGAAATGGTTGCTGCTGATACTGATTCTGCTGTGGCCTAGCCGGCTGATATGTTTGTTGCTGCGGCTGCTGAGGCAACGAGGGCTGAAATGGTGGCCGGTAACTGAAGTTCGGGTGGTTCCGGTTGTTTGGAGAGTAGGCCGGGTTGGAATTTGTCCTTGGCGGGTACGGCGCATTTCCCGTAGGGTTGTAAAACAGTGCGCTCGCCTGATCCAACGGTGGTGAGATGTCACCACCATCGAATTCCCCGAAGAATCCGGACTCTACTGCTGAAATCTGCTGTGTATCGGCCCCACCGGCCCCTACCATTAGTGCGGAGATCTGGGTCGAAAGCAAGTCAAACTTGCTTGAAAGTTTGTCGACGTCCTCGACTCTGTGTACACCCCCAGATCTTGGTGTGGCTCTCTCGTCACACCACCGCTCATTGTTCGATGCCATGTTTTCTAGAATATGTCCGGCATCTTCCTCGCTTCTAGACATGAAGGAACCCCCAGCCGCGGCGTCCATAGAAGATTTCAGGTCATCCCTCAACCCATTGTAGAACAGATTAATAATCTGCCACTTCGGAAGCTCATGGTGAGGGCATCTTCTTTGCATCTCTTTATATCTCGTCCAAGCTTCATGCAAGGACTCGTGGCTGGCCTGGGAGAAGGAGGAGATCTCACTCCTCAACTTCATGGTCTTCCCCGGAGGAAAGAACTTTGTCAGAAAAGCGTTGGAGAGCTTCTCCCAGGTGTTGAAAGTGTTGGGGTCCTTCCCCCTTAGCCATTGCTTGGCTTTGTCTCGCAAAGAGAAGGGGAACAGCTTCAGACGGATAGCCTCTGTCGTGACACCATTGATCCGGAAGGTGTCACACTTCTCCAAGAAGGAGTCTAGATGCTCGATCGGGCTCTCCATGGGTGCACCCGCAAACTGATCCTGCTGGATCCACGTCACCAATGACGGCTTCAGCTCAAAGCTTTGGGCCGTGATAGCTGGAGGACGGATGGCAGAAGTGGACTCGATAGATGGCATCGAGTACTCCAGCACAGACTTTTGAGGTGGGGTGTTCTCCTCCATGGATTCGGGATCTTCTCTTCTCCGCTTTTCGGCGGCCAAACGCCTAAGGGTGGCGTTAATCTCTGGATCGAGGGGAATCAAGTCGTCAAGACTCCTTGAACTCCTGCGCATGAAAAACAACAAACACCCGTGAAGCGACAAGTGGGAGAGAAACAGATAAAATAAGAAATAAAAATAAGAAAAATAAAAAAAGAAAAAGGAGAATGCGAAAATTATCGCGAGGTAGGGATGTGAGCTAGACACGAGGGTTCAAGAGATCCTAAAATAATCAAGCACGTTGCCTCCCCGACAACGGCGCCATAAACTTGACCGGCGCCCCGCTTGCGTCGCGGCGTCGCGGTGTCGTTTACCGCAAGTTTCACGGTTAGTGTAGGGTGCGGGAATATCGAACTCAGGGAGGCGAGGTTGTGCTTGGGTCAGGTAGGACCTAAATCACCCCGAGGGGCGAGCTAGCCCGAATCGGTAGATGGTTGTCACGAAAGGAAATAAAAGCGTATGAACAAAAAGAAAGTAAACCCGGGACTTTGGTTTCCAACCCGACAAGAGACTCTCGCTGATACGGCCTACGGGTATGGATAACGATCGGGATTAGGGTCTAATGGTGAGACGTTGCCTCTGAAAGTGGTACCGGCGTCCCATGGGCCCGATATTCCGGTCGGTGCCCAGGATGATACACCGGACTTCCCGGATTCGATCAGTGGGCACTCCCGTGTCCATTAACACTGATCGATCCCGGGAGCACTAAGCCCGCAACGATATCTCCCAACGTCTCATCCTGCCGCTCCCGCGTGCTAGGATTCGGCGTCTACGCTAAGGGCGTGAGCTATGGCTAGGGAGTCAACCGCCAAGTTTATTCCCCCTTGGCCCAACGGTCAAAGGCGGTCTTTTTCCCGCCGATGACAATGAAACGCCCCGCGTAACCGTTAGATTCCTACTCCCTATCGATTTCCTAACCCTATGGACGCATCGGGAAGAGCCCCCGAAGGGGTTTCCACCAAAATCCCAGATTTGGGAACTACTCACAAAAATTCATGAAAAAGCAATCTAAATGAAATTTAACCGTTGAAATCATAATCGGACAATTGCAATGCGGAAGTAAAGGAGTAATAAAGACAATACTAAAATTTTAGAAAGATATGAAAACTTACTAAAGAGTAACAATTACAGCCGTCACAAGGAAATAAAACAGTAAAAAATACAACAGCTCCCGTTTCTGGAACCCTAGGGGTTCTATATATAGACTTACGCATCAACCGATCGGTTGACAAGTCAACCGATCGGTTGATCCGTTACAGATAACTAACAGAAAACAGCGAGTTTTCACCCGATCTCATGAACCGGTCGGGTGAGTTCTTGAGCGACCGGTTGGATCTTGGAGCAGTCGGGTGAACCGATCGGTTCAACGCCCGTGTCTTCAGCTCTTCTTCTTCAGCTACAGATGAACCGATCGGGTGAGAGTCACCCGATCGGTTGGAATTCCGCTCGAAAAAACAGAGAACAGCCGCCCGCAGAACCGGTCTGTGAACCGGTCGGGTGACTTCTTTGTGAGCTGCGGTAGAGACCGGGTGGTGCACGCGTGCATCACCCGATCGGTTGAAGATGACCAACCGACCGGGTGAGGGGCTGAAAGATGAATTCTTCGACGTTTGACCCCCTGGATCACGCGTGACTTCTCCCGTTGCTCCGGGGACTTGGGATATCATCGTTAAACGTCCCCTACGTGGTCGAACTCCTGCAATCATGGATAAACAAAGAAAAGTGAAAGAAAACGGGAAAATATACGAAAACAAATAAGAGACGGTGGAAAAACACGGAAAAACACAAAAGAAAACGTGCGTGAATATATGAAATATAAACGCACGTCACGCACATAGGTGACTGGAGTTGAACAAGGTTAACGCCGGGAAAGACGACACTAAAATGGTGCCTAAGATAAAGAGATCAAGCTAAGGTCACACTAGGGTCACTAATCTAACCAGGGATTATTAGAATTTGCATATGTTAACTGGATATTAAATGAATGCAAGTACTTTTTACTGTTCTAAAGTTTTCGCACGACCTACATAGGCCACCGCTAAAACCTGTCATGACCGCTTCCCAAAATGGGTACGTGGACGAGACGAAGGTCCGCATGGGCCGGAGCTATGAGGCTCGGGCCCAATAAGCGTCTGTAGAGATACCATTAAATTACATGTTCTTGCATTATCAAACTTCATAACAATAAGAAAAGTACTCGAAAGGAAATTGCATTCATTAATAAAAGAGATCATATCCAGCATTATATCAAGTCTAATAAAAGAAGCCTAGCATGGCCACAACTGCAGAAAGGGAAACTAATGAGGCGAAGCACCCAACCTAAGCAGAAAGTAAAGCGGTGCTACGCACTCAAACTAAAAAGCTGTAAACCTCCGTAAGTCAGCAACGGTGAGGAACCTCTAGGTCTGGTACTCGTCTGGCACGTACTCCGAGTCAACGTCCTCCAGCTCCAAGTCCTCAAGTAAGGCCGACTCATCTGTGTACTCTGTCTCGGTACCTGACGTACAACACCCAAGAGAAAAGGAGCTGTGCGTCAGGTAAAGTCTACAAGGAAAGGTGAGAAGACTCTACTACAAGTGTAAAGGAATTTAAAGATGACTTTTTAATGTTAATTTAAAATGAGAGATGCAACAGCATGACATTTAACATTTATGCAAGGAAAG
>CM061141.1:251402392-251477392 GCA_030789695.1 Scilla litardierei
TTGTCGTATTTCAGGAGATTTGGAGCGATTTGGAGTGATCCCGAGATACGCCTACTCCAGAGTGTCACCGATGACTTCCCCGAGGGGTATTTTGCTATTGGAGAGGAGCGGAAGAAGAAAGAACGTCGTAGGAGCGACGAGGAGGCAAAAACAAGCTGTTTGGGCATTTTTGGTGTCTCACTCGGCTGAGTGAAGGAGTCACTCGGCTGACCAGCGAGACCCTGCTCGGCCGACCAGATCGGACACGCTTCATGTGTGCACTCGGTCGAGCATCGGAAGCCACATCGGCCGAGTGACGAGACTCCGTCCGCCCGAGTGGCACTCAGACGACGCCCATCAAAAAGAGCCAACTTACTGTTTTTCGTCTGCCTGAGCTTCAGAAGACCCACTCGGCCGAGTGGAAAATGTCGACCGCCCGAGTATATAGAAGCCATCGACCGAGTGACGACAACTCACTCGGTCGAGCGACGCCCGAAGTGAAGACCCCCAAGACCCCAGACTTTTGGAAATTCTCAGGGTTTCGCACTCGGCCGAGCGACATTTGTCACTCGGCCGAGTGCGACGCGCTGCATGTAGCATAAATTGCGATTTTCAGGCTGCGCAGGGGCATTTTGGTCACAGTTTTTTGGACGATTTTGGGGGGTATTTAACCCCAGTTTTTAACCTAGGTTAGGGAGCTTTTTCCTTTACTTTTTGCAGCTTTTTAGATTAAACTTTTTAGCTTTTGATTCTTGTGATTGGAGAGGAGAGGAAAGTTTATTTTTGTTGGATTCTTGGAGAACTCTATTGGTTTGTCTCCCTCTCCATTAAAAATCTCATTTTTATTGCTTATTTGAATATTGTGATGAATTGTCTTGTTATTTCAATTGATTATTTTTGTATTTGTGATATGAATTGTGAGTAGTCTTTACGTCTTGGGGCGTGGGGATGAACCCTACGAGCCCAATTTCCGATTTGTGATGATTTGGTAGAAATATTGCTAGAATTGCCATTAGGGTTAGTTTGGGATCGATTTACTACGGATTGCTAGGTGTTCATATCGATTGGGATTTGCAAGAGATTGGATCCCAAATCGATAGGAAACCCTAGAAATCTGAATTGGGTTGAAATTGATATCCCGTAGTATCGGTTTGCAAGAGATTGGACCGATACTAGGGTTCTCGGTTGCAATTCCATACCGATACCTGTTTGCAAGAGATTGGACGGGTAGGAACTACCCCAACCTAGGTCGCGGCCTGAGTTTGCACGAGAGTGGGTTCGGGGTGCGATTGAACGATGATGTTGATCCTAATGCTAGCTTGCCTAGGCTAGGGTTTGCAAGAGATTGGACCCAAACCTAGGATAGCTATAGACCGGCAACAGCACGAGAGCGTGAGCCAGGTTTTACATTCAGTTGCAACTAGTTCATCCGAAATTCTACCCTAGCAATTGTGATACCAATGAATCACATTGACGAGATACGGTGAGTAGCGGGGACTCCCCATTCCCTAGGCGTCTTTATTTGATTTTATATCTCCACACTTTGTCTGACGATTGGTCGCACCCCGGATACACGTCCCGAGGCGACGGTTGTAGTTTTACCGCAAGCGCACGGTATGGTGGCGAGCGGGTATCGAACACAGGGAGGACGAAAGACCGTGCTTGCTCCTGATCAACCTGGCTATTTAGGAACAGAGATAATTGCCTTGGGCGATCCTGTCACAATCGTCAGACAAATTTGCGAAATATCAAATCAAATAAAGAACGTCTAGGGAAAGGGGAATCCCCACTACTCACCGTATTTCATAAATGTGGTTTGCCGGTATCGAAATCGCTAGAATGAGAATTTGGATGAACTAGTTGCAACTAAATGTGGAACCAAGCTCACGCTCTCGCGCTGTTGCCGGTCTATAGCTATCCTAGGTTTGGGTCCAATCTCTTGCAAACCCTAGCCTAGGGAAGCTAGCATTAGGATCAACATCATCGTCCAATTGCGCACCGAGCCCAATCTCTTGCAAACTCGGTCCACAATCTAAATTAGGATAGTTCCTACCCGTCCAATCTCTTGCAAACGGGTATCGGCACGGAATTGCAACCGGAGGTCCTAGTATCGGTCCAATCTCTTGCAAACCGATATTTCGAAAATCCGACTCCAACCCAATTCGGATTTCTAGGGCTTCCTATCAAATTGGGATCCAATCTCTTGCAAATCCCAATTGATATGAATACCTAGCCATCCGTAGTAATTCGATCCCAATCTAATCCCTAATAACAATCCTAGCTCAATTTCTACCAATTCAACACAAATAGGAAATAGGGCTTGTAGGGTTCATCCCCACGCCCCGAGATGTGGAGACTACTCACAAATCATAGCAATAGCACAAAAATAATCAATGAAATAGGCAATGGAATTCATCACAACAATGATATAAACAATAAAAATAGAGTTTTTGGGGAAGAGAAATGCAAACCAATGTAGATCTTCAATTAATCCAACAAAAATCCAAGTTTTTCTCTTCTCCAATCACAATTAATAAAGCTAAAAAGTAGACTCAAAAAGCTGCAAAAAATCTGAGAGATGGCTCCCAAAACTAGGGTAAAAACAGAGCTTAAATAGCCCCAAAAATCGTCTAAAAATCCTGACCAAAACGCCCCTGCACAGCCTGTTTTCCGCAAATTTCGCTACAGGCAGCGCATCGCACTCGGCCGAGTGACAAAAGTCGCTCGGCCGAGTGAAAACCCTGTCAATTTTCTAGTAAGTCGGGGGCTTCAGGGGTCTTCAGTTCGGGGGCGGCTCGGCCGAGTGAGTTGTCGTCACTCGGCCGATGGCTTCACTTCACTCGGGCGGACGGGATTTGCCACTCGGCCGAGTGGGTCTTCTGAAGCTCAGATGGCCGAAAAACAGTAACTTCGATATTCAGGAGGGGCTTCGTCTGGGCGCCACTCGGGCGGACGTGGTATCGTCACTCGGCCGATGTGGTCTCCGTCGCTCGGCCGAGTACACATGGAAAACGTGTCTGAACGGGTCGGCCGAGCAGTGTCTCGCTGGTCGGCCGAGTGGCTCCTCCACTCGGCCGAGTGGGACACAAAAAATGCCCAATCTGATTGTTTTGGCCTCCTCGTCGCTCCTGCGACGTCCATTCTTCTTCCGCTCCTCTCCAACAGCAAAATACCCCTCGGGGAGGTCGTCGGTGGCCGTCTAGATTACGCGCATCTCGAGATCACTCCTAATCGCGCCAAATCACCTGAAATGCGACAAAAACAACAAATCGTGAAAAGCATCGCAATATCGTCGATATATCGTGAAAAAACATGATTTGGGCGATCAAAATGGCATGCAAACATGCGGGGAAAGGGTGTAAAATAAGGAGTGATCAAAATCCCCCAAGCTTGCCTCTTACTCGTCCTCGAGGAAGATAAGTAAAAAGCGAACCCGGTGGATTCGGAAAACGAAAACGGCGAAAAACGAAAAAAATGAAAAACGAAGAAGAATGAAAACCAAACGAAAATAAAGAAAGAAAGAAAGAAGAGGTAGGATGCTAGATCATTTTCTCAGGACGTGGGTTTCACCTACTCTTATAGCATGCACCGAGTGAGAAATACATGTCAAAGAATCTCATTTTGATATCATAGTAGAATAGTGCAAGTAGAAAATAGAAAACCCACGAACAACGGTATAATCACGAAAAACGGAATGATTTTAAAATTAACATCGCCTGAATCATCTAAAGCGGTATACAAATCTCAGATCACACACTTTTCAATTGAACGCTTTCTATCTGGAGTATAAGAGTATCACATCATAGAATAGAGAGAATAGAAAAGTATGGATTTCATGAAATGAATGCTAGGCTTAGATTTCTGGATTTCGTAAAGCTAGAAACAATCTCACCGAGTATAGAATATTACTTAGCCTGGGTTGTCGTGCAATGTCAAGTAGTCGCTCTCTCACACATCAATGGATCTCCTCCCCCAAGCTTATCTATAAGCGTGGTGGCACAAAAATATTTACATCCCCATTTTTATATAGCTCCAAAGGCAAAGAAGGGAAAGAAGAAAGAAAGTAAGCGAGATGGGATCTTTTATTGAGGATTTTTCCTCTTTTCTCTTTTTTTTCTTTCTTTTTTCTTTTTTTTTCTTTTCTTTTGTAATAAGCAATATATATACAATGATCCCAACTCAGAGAGAGGTAATGATATACAAGAATGTTTTTCTCTCTTTTATTCTTCTCTTTTTTTTGCAATAAGAGATTTGGAGCTAGGAATTAATAGCGGGGGAAATGCCATAAAATAGAATCACTAAGGGGAGATTCACCAATGATTTTTAAAAGTAGAGAAATGATGTTCAAGATTTGTGGAGAAAGAAATAAATATAACTCTCGGCTCACTCTATAAGACATGCACGACAACTTCAGCAGGGTAATCTAATCTACTCAGTTTCGATCACAAAAAAGCTAACTAATCCAGATATATCATAGCTAATCATCATTCAATCATCCGGAAGTGAAGTGTACAATTCATGCATATAGAAGTGATAAAGGAAAAGAAATCAGTACTCCAGATATAGGCATTCAATGCGTGAATCTTGGTGTGTTTTCTGTGATAGCATACATATGAATATTCAGGCTCAGCTAATAATAAAATTTCATCCATTTTCATGAGGAAAAAGTGTGGGTTACTACTCCTAAATGCAAAGCAAGTCATAGCATATGATATCAGAAATGAAATCTAAGACACGACAAATATAGCATGCATATAGAATAAGCTAACTCCACGTAGACATCATCACAGAAAATTCATCTCTAGCATGAGATGAAAAAGAAAGAAGTAAAGATAAAAGGAAAATAGAACTATGCAATGCGGCACACATGGAAGTAAGGAAAACGTGATGCATGGCAAAACAAAAGGAAAATAACGAAAAATGAGTGCAAAAGTGAAAAGCGGTGTGAAAAACTGAAAATAAAGGTGGCAAATCGAAAAAGAACGTGAGAGCTCACTCCCCCAAGCTAAACGGCACAGTGTCCTCAATGTGCAAAGTGTGGCACACAGAGAGACAAGTAGTGTGAGGGGCAAGTGAGGATGCATGCATGATGGGAAAAAAAAGATAATGAAAGGAAAAAAGAAAGAAATGAAAATATGATGCGGAAATGATGCATGCACAAACAGGAGTGATATGAAAATAAATACGGCACCAAAAACGCTCCCTCTCTCCCAAAAAGATATATATAGATGTGATCAAAATGAGAATCCCAAGTAGATATGATATGATATGCACAAAAAGATATGATCAAAAATATAATCCCAAAATAAGTGAGAGGAGGGGGGGTGGACAAAAGTGCAACAGGACCCAGCAGAGACGGGCAGCACAACGGCAGGAATGGATAAAGGCATCAAGAGTGCCTAAGAAGGCGGTGCCGCGCCGTCTCCGTCCTGAGGCGGAGGGGGTGGTGGTGGTGTAGGCTGCTGAGCTGGGGTGGGCGTGGAAGTGGAGGCAGGTCTAGTGTGTGTGGAAGTGTGTGTGGGAACCTGCTGGGTGGGCGGGGGTACGCGTGGGAGACGCTCCAGAACCTGTGTAAGGCAGTAGTGGATCTGGGGGATCAGCTCGAAGCGTCCAGCCATCGTAGAGACGGTGGAGGACAGGGTCCTAAGGTCTCCTCTAAGACCACTCACCGCCAACTCAAGAGCACGTATGCTCTGCAGTACAGTGTCGGGCGGGGGTGGTGTAGAGGGACGCACCGGTCTAGGCTGCGCAGGGCGAGGCTGGCGTACGCGAGTGGAGTATGTAACGGGCTCAGCAGGGAAGGGGACAAAAGGTGCCGTGCCAGCAAATGTGGGCCTGGCCTCAGTGTGAGGCCGGGACGCCGGCTGGTGAGAAGTGGAGGCAGCGGCAGCAAAAGAAGCGTGCAAAGGTGGCAACGAGGTGGAAAGAGAGGTCAGTGGCCCAGAAGTGTGGACAGACGCCACGACGCTCTCGGAGAATACGGCAGCTGTGGAGACAGAGGACTCTACCGCTGGGGTGGAAGTGTGTGTACCAAAAGGCGCAATCCCAGCGGAGATCATGCTAGCCATGGTCTCCACGACCGCGGCGAACGAGGGCTCTCCACTCTCAACAAAGGTCTACGGGCGCTCGGGGAGTGCGGAGCAAAGAGGCTCGACGGACAGAGGGCCGGAGGTGGCAGCGGGAGTGGTGGGGACAGCCTCGGAAGTGGTGACAGTGGTGGAAGTGGGCTCAACAAGAGTACTCTCGACACTGGCAGAGGTGGGGACAGAAGTGTCAAGAGCAGCGGAAACGTCAGGAACAGGCTGAGGGGCCACAGGGTCGACGGCGGGCTCGGCAGGGTGTGCAGCAGGGTCTGCGGGAGCAGCCTGGGCAGCGTGGGCAGCGTGGGCCTGCTCGGCCTCCTCGGCCTCGAGCACGTAGGCGGCGGGGATGAGGACATCCATCGCCGGAATCCAGTCAACGTGGGCTGGTGCAATCAGAGTCCGAGCAGGGCTCGGGAGAATCATGTAATCAGCCCCATAGGGGCCGTGCAACCAGACCCAGTGACGCTCGCCATGCGGACGCAGCATCTTCATCCGGGCCATAACGTCTATCGACAAGGAAGTGGGGCCCGGAATGCGTCGCAGGTCGTCGGGTAGGTCCTCGCCGGTCATCATGGTAAGCAAGGTGATCAGACCGCCGCAGCATATCGGTGAGCGAGCGCCCACCGACACAATGATACGGTCTAGAAACCAAGCCGCAATGTCGATCACGACGGCGGGGACAAGCTCGTGTCCATCCCTAGATAGAGCTCTGGGACGTGTCATCGCATAGAGCATGTAGAGCTCTGGCGTAGACATCGTGCCCGGCTCATATCTGGCCAGAAAGGTGGTCGCCATAAGGCGCTGGGCAATACGTAGGCAGGGGTGGACAATGGCCGAGGCCTTGGCCCTACTAGGGTCAAAGGCGGCGTGGTGGCCTGTAATCCGGGCCCAGAAGGCGCCGGCGTCGAAAGAAGGTGGGGGGATGTGGGTAGGGCCGTATCCGCGATCGGCTCCGGGGACTGCGGGCCATGAGAAGAATGCTCTCATCATATCGAGAGTGACCTGGCGCTCTCGATCCATGAACCGGAATGAGCATCCCTCATCGGTCCGGGCGATCGAACTCAAAACCTCAAGTGTCGGACGGGTAAAAGTATCCGCCGACACCTGAAGGAAGTCGCGCCAGCCCACGTTGTCGTACAACGTGAGCATCCCCTCAAGTACCCCCAGGCGTCCTAGGTCAGCGAGGTGTGCAAACCTGGAGGGTACGATCGAGCGCTGGGAGATACGGTCGAAGACGGCGCGGTGTGCATCGTCTTGGAACGTAATCCCGAGCGGCCCGACCAGTGGAGCCGGTGGTGGTGGCTGTGGATCGGCAGGGAGAGGCTGTGCGGGCTGTGGGTGCGCTGCAGGCTGTGCGGGGTGTGTGGGGCCTGCAGGCTGTGCTGGGTGTGCGGGGTGTGTGGGGGACGGTGGAGGAGAGTCCTCCAACTCGTGGGAGGGGCCGGCATCATCCGACCGCTTCCGCTTGGCGGAAGCTCTCTTCGACCGCGGCCGTGTCCGGGGCGGCATATCGGCCCCGAGCGCGTGCCGAAAAGTGAAAAGTGCGGCGTGTGCACAAAGAGTGGAAAGAGTATACCCAAACACGCCGCGAGTGCTAAGTAGTGGAAGCGTGCGAAGTCCGCGCCTCCACGAAGTCCTGAGCAGCCCGTAGAAGCTCCCCTGAGCTCCCCTAAGCTCCAAAAAGCAACCTGCGCATGGAAAAGCGATATCAGCGAGTAATAATCAAAATGTATGGAGCAATAGGGGTATAACAGATAGATATGGGAATTGATTCGGGTTTGGGGTTCGATTAATACGCGGATCCTCAAAAAATACACGAAAAGAGGAGAAAACGGTGAAAATAAGCGAACCGGAGGTGATCGGAGACGGGGCTGCCGGCGGCGACTCGGGCGGGGTCCGGCGACGGTCGGCCGTCGGTGGCAGGCCGAGCGGCGGCGCGCGCGGGCTTGGTCGGGCGAGTGGGGGTGAGAACGAAGCGAGTTCGGGCGAGGGTAGGCGAGGGGGCGCGGGCGGATTTGGGAATTTTCGATTTCGAAATCCGCGCCCCCTTCGTCACTTATATATTAGAAAGTTACGACTCGGCCGAGTGACGTAGTCACTCGGCCGAGCGAGGCAAATAAAAATTTCTCCCCGATATCGCTTCGGCCGAGTGGCTTTGCCAGCCTCGGCCGAGTGGAGTAAGTCCATTCGGCCGAGTGACTCAAGCTACTCGGCATGACTCGCCCTAGGAGGGTATCCGTTTTACTCGGCCGAGTGAATATATATACTCGGCCGAGTAGCAGTTATAATGAAATGAGGAAAATAGACAGAGAGTTGGGTACATCAGACTTCCCTCGTTCGTGAGCGGCTCGGCCGGACGAACTTCTGGACTCGGCCGAGTGACTAGTATACTCGGCCGAGTGAGCCTTAATTTCTGCTGTTTATCTTCGTTTTGGCTCTAAACTCCGTCTTTCGTTCTCCAGTCGATTTCCTCCTCCTCCTGAGCGTCGAGCGCCTTCTTGGGGCGCTCCTCGTCGTCTCGTTCATCCTCCTCATGACGGATCTACCTATCTCCTCTCCTGTCAAGAAAATTCGGACCCGTTATCACGAAATTTTTGGTCGGATGACTCAAAATACTAAAAATTTCTAAAACGAAAATAAAGAAAAAGTAAAAATGAAGCAAAAACCGTCGGGTTGCCTCCCGACAAGCGCTCGTTTTATGTCGTGAGCTCGACCCCCTATAATTTTCAATCAATGCGGGATGTTTGGTGCATATGAGATGCACCCATCAAACTTGCCGGGGAGCGCGCTTGGATTCGAACGTGGCGGCGTAGCGTTCTCCCGCGGTGGTCTCCTATCTCGAATAGTGTTGGGGGGAGGCTCCCCCAAGCTAGCATTTGCCCCGGTCAACGGCTTAACCGGCGATGCCGATTTCCGTGCCGGCGGAGCTTTCTTTGGAGACTTTAATTTCGAGAGCTTGCAGAGCTCTCGAATCCTCGCGACATCAGCGTCGCCTTCATCTTCATCAGCGGAGAAGTCGGGGGAATCGTCTTCAATCTTTTCATCTTGGCCTAAATCCGGGCCTTCATCAAATTCTTCATCAAAAAGGGCACCAATTGAGTGAGGAATCGCCTCCTCTATCACCTCGTCGAGGAGGTCCATGTAGTCGAGTTCCTCGTGATAAGGCATATGCTTCATAGCCTTAGGAATGTGGAGCTCCACCTCAATGTTTCCGACGTTCAAGGTTAAGGTACCTTCGCGCACGTCGACGATGACTCCGGCGGTGGCGAGGAATGGGCGTCCAAGTATCAATGAGGTGTCTCCCTCCTCCTTAATGTCCATGATGACGAAGTCACATGGCAAGCATATTCCACCCGGGACTTGAAGTGGGATGTCTTCGGCGATCCCCACCGGCCTTGTTATCCGTCCATCGGCTAATTGAATGCGCATGTCGGTGGGTTTCAACTTTGTCCCGGTGTTAAGCTTTAAGAACATGGAGAGGGGCATGAGGCTCACACTAGCCCCAAGGTCGACCAACGCCTTTTGAAGAGGCACGCCGCCCAAAGTGCAAGGAATCCGAAAACTCCCCGGATCTTTAAATTTTGCCGGCTCCTTCTCTCTCTTGGTGAACCAAGAGCCCTCCTCGGCTAGCATTATCTTCTCCTTCCTTTTCCTCCCCGAAATCAAGTCCTTCAAGAATTTAGCATACGTGGGGATCTCGACGATGGCGTCGAGGAAGGGGATGTTAAGGCTAACTCCTCTTAGGTACTCGAGAAATTTTGCTAGCCTCTTCTCCATTTTCGCCTTAGCGAGCCTTTGGGGGAATGGGACCGGTGGCATGAAGCGCCTTTCCTCAATTAATCGCTCCGCCCTAGATTTCTCCTTGTCTTGTGGCTCCTTCTCCTTATCAACCTCAACTACCGGCTCAACCGGCTCCAAGCTTTCCTCCACGGCCTCCTCAATAGGAATCATGGCGGGGGTGGTGTCCTTCCCGCCTCTAGTAGTGACGGCAACTACGGCGTTGATGTGGCCCGTGTTGCCCCGTGGGTTTTGCTCCGGTTGCGCCGGCAATCTTTGAGTGTTCCGGTTGAGCAACGCTAATTGCTCCGATATTTGAGCCACTACGGTATTGAGAGATTCTTGCCCCGCCTTCAAAGTAGCATTCACCTTATTTTGCTCGACCATGAACGCCTCCACTCTAGATTCGAAGTCGGTTCGTTGAGGAGCTTGTGGAGGGTTTTGATTTTGATTCCTCCACCCTTGGTTGTATCCGGGAGGCCTATACGGTGGGACTTGTTGCTTCGGTGGAAAGTTTTGTTGCAGAGGCCCCCTCGGTGGATAGTTTTGTTGTTGGGGTGGTGGTGGTCGAGCTTGTTGAGGCGGTGGTTGTGGCGGGTTCAAGGCTCCTTCATTGTTGGCGTAGGAGAATCCCGGATGATTTCTTGCGGCCGGATTGGACCAATAGCCTTGGTTCCCCGCAACATATTGTATTTGCTCCAAGGATCCTTCTCCTTGCTCTCCTCCCGAGTACATGACTTGAGATTGGTCTTGCCAATCACACATTTGGTTGGTCGGTGCGGAGGTGGATGGGCTTCCTTGGGGCTCCGTGATATATTTCTCCAATCTCTCCACCACCTTGTGGAGAGAATCAAATTTGCTCGTGAGCTCCGCTACGGCCTTTGCCTCGTAGATGCTAGTTGGCTTTAAGGAGGATGTGGAGTGTCCTCGCTCATCGCCCCATTGTTGGTTATTTGAGGCCATCTCCTCAATTAGGGCCGTAGCTTCCTCGGGAGTCTTTGACAAGATTGCACCATTCGCCGCGGCATCAATAATTTGTTTGGTCCCCGGTTGGAGACCGTTGTAGAAGCTATGAACTAGCTCCCAGTCCTCTATACTGTGGTGCAGGCATTGGTGCTGCAAATCCTTAAATCGCTCCCAAGCTTCATAGAGCGTCTCCTGTGGTCCTTGCTTGAAGGACATGAGAGCGCTCCGGATCTTCACCGTCTTGGATGGCGGATAGAATTTGTCAATAAATGCGCTCACCAACTCGTCCCAAGTAGTGAAGACTCCGTCAGCCTGCGTCCTCAACCAATAGAGTGCCTTGTCCTTTAGCGTAAAGGGGAAGAGGCGCAGTCTGATAGCGTCGTTGGAGACCCCCGGCATCTGGAATGTGGCGCACTTTGACAAGAATAGTTGGATGTGGTAGTGGGGGTTCTCATGTGTGTTCCCATGAAACGGGTCTTGTTGCATCAACACCACCAATCCAGTCTTTAGCTCGAAGTTCTTGTCGGCCGCCAACCCCGGCATGGCAATGGACGAGGTGGTAGAAGAAGTCTTAGGCCGAAGCCTATCTCGAATCGAGATTATCCTTGCCATCCTTGCCGCCAATTCTTCAGGAGTTTCCGGGTTGGTCATATACCTCCCTTCCGGATCTTGTCTCTTTTCCGCTCTAAGTCTCCGCGCGGTACGTTCGATCTCAGGATCAAATAATAAGTCTTCTGGGTCCGCCGTAGATCTCGTGTTCATGCACAGGGGAAACAGAGTTTCAAAGAAATGATTAATACCGTGGAAGGGTTAGGCAAGAAATAAGAAATAAAAATAATGATAATAATAAAAAGAAAAAGAATAGCTAGGGTGAAAAAGAATCAAACGCAATCGCAGTCCCCGGCAACGGCGCCAAAAACTTGGTCGCACCCCAGATACACGTCCCGAGGCGACGGTTGTAGTTTTACCGCAATCGCACGGTATGGTGGCGAGCGGGTATCGAACACAGGGAGGACGAAAGACCGTGCTTGCTCCTGATCAACCTGGCTATTTAGGAACAGAGATAATTGCCTTGGGCGATCCTGTCACAATCGTCAGACAAATTTGCGAAATATCAAATCAAATAAAGAACGTCTAGGGAAAGGGGAATCCCCACTACTCACCGTATTTCATAAATGTGGTTTGCCGGTATCGAAATCGCTAGAATGAGAATTTGGATGAACTAGTTGCAACTAAATGTGGAACCAAGCTCACGCTCTCGCGCTGTTGCCGGTCTATAGCTATCCTAGGTTTGGGTCCAATCTCTTGCAAACCCTAGCCTAGGGAAGCTAGCATTAGGATCAACATCATCGTCCAATTGCGCACCGAGCCCAATCTCTTGCAAACTCGGTCCACAATCTAAATTAGGATAGTTCCTACCCGTCCAATCTCTTGCAAACGGGTATCGGCACGGAATTGCAACTGGAGGTCCTAGTATCGGTCCAATCTCTTGCAAACCGATATTTCGAAAATCCGACTCCAACCCAATTCGGATTTCTAGGGCTTCCTATCAAATTGGGATCCAATCTCTTGCAAATCCCAATTGATATGAATACCTAGCCATCCGTAGTAATTCGATCCCAATCTAATCCCTAATAACAATCCTAGCTCAATTTCTACCAATTCAACACAAATAGGAAATAGGGCTTGTAGGGTTCATCCCCACGCCCCGAGACGTGGAGACTACTCACAAATCATAGCAATAGCACAAAAATAATCAATGAAATAGGCAATGGAATTCATCACAACAATGATATAAACAATAAAAATAGAGTTTTTGGGGAAGAGAAATGCAAACCAATGTAGATCTTCAATTAATCCAACAAAAATCCAAGTTTTTCTCTTCTCCAATCACAATTAATAAAGCTAAAAAGTAGACTCAAAAAGCTGCAAAAAATCTGAGAGATGGCTCCCAAAACTAGGGTAAAAACAGAGCTTAAATAGCCCCAAAAATCGTCTAAAAATCCTGACCAAAACGCGCCTGCACAGCCTGTTTTCCGCAAATTTCGCTACAGGCAGCGCATCGCACTCGGCCGAGTGACAAAAGTCGCTCGGCCGAGTGAAAACCCTGTCAATTTTCCAGTAAGTCGGGGGCTTCAGGGGTCTTCAGTTCGGGGGCGGCTCGGCCGAGTGAGTTGTCGTCACTCGGCCGATGGCTTCACTTCACTCGGGCGGACGGGATTTGCCACTCGGCCGAGTGGGTCTTCTGAAGCTCAGATGGCCGAAAAACAGTAACTTCGATATTCAGGAGGGGCTTCGTCTGGGCGCCACTCGGGCGGACGTGGTATCGTCACTCGGCCGATGTGGTCTCCGTCGCTCGGCCGAGTACACATGGAAAACGTGTCTGAACGGGTCGGCCGAGCAGTGTCTCACTGGTCGGCCGAGTGGCTCCTCCACTCGGCCGAGTGGGACACAAAAAATGCCCAATCTGATTGTTTTGGCCTCCTCGTCGCTCCTGCGACGTCCATTCTTCTTCCGCTCCTCTCCAACAGCAAAATACCCCTCGGGGAGGTCGTCGGTGGCCGTCTAGATTACGCGCATCTCGAGATCACTCCTAATCGCGCCAAATCACCTGAAATGCGACAAAAACAACAAATCGTGAAAAGCATCGCAATATCGTCGATATATCGTGAAAAAACGTGATTTGGGCGATCAAAATGGCATGCAAACATGCGGGGAAAGGGTGTAAAATAAGGAGTGATCAACGATTGTGACAGGATCGTCAAAAGGCAAATTCCCTCTTTTCTGTTCTTATAGCCAGGTTGTTCGGAGCAGGAACTTTCATTCGTCCTCCCTGTGTTCGATAACCCGCTCGCCGCTACACCGTACGCTTGCGGTAAAACTACACGGTCGCCCTTTTGGGTTACATTCCGGAGCGATCAAGTTTTTGGCGCCGTTGCCAGGGAAGACATTTTGACGGTGTTCGGCATCGACCACCCGGTTATTTTTCTTTCTTTCTTTACTTTCTTCTATATCCTGTTCTAACTCTGCTTGCAGCCCTATTTGCATCTTCTCCCCGTATTTTGCATAAGATCTTGACAGGTAGAATGGAGGATGCAAAGTCGACAACGGAACTCAGTCAGGGAGATTATGACTCCTTCATAGACCTCCTTAAGGAGCTCGTCGATGAGGTCCATGCCACAGGAGCTTTTGCTATCGATATCAAGGACCCCGACGAACAACTGTTTGCTAGTTTTGTGATGGATCAAGTCTCCCCGGATGGGACTATCGGGGGCAATGTCAGAGTTGATGTGATAGACGACAAGTTATATTTCGAAGACGGTAGAACAAGTGTCGAAGAGCACTATACTCCCGAAGAGTCTTTCGAGCAAACCGATGTTCAGGGAGTTACACTCTATGACACTCACTCTTGCTTTTATGAATCGTCTGATGTGTTTCTTGATTCCAGGAACGAACCAGAGCAGAGTGAAGGTTTTGACGATGCTAGCACAGAATCGGAGAGCGCCTATTTCGATGCATCGTCCTCACTAAGTAGTGAGTCTGAGTCTTCGCATGAGAGCACGCCACCTGAACATGAGCTAAACTCGGATGACAAGGAAGAAGCCAAACTCATGCGAGCTGATGAAGTAGAAGGAGCGGCACCTCTTGAGGTAGAACTTAAACAATTACCACCGAATCTAAGGTATGCCTTTTTGGGTAGTAAATTAACTTTTCCGGTGATAGTTAACTCCCACCTCACGCATGATCAGCTTGAGAAACTCCTAGACGTTCTTAGGAGCCACAAAGATGTCCTTGGCTACACTATCTCCGATCTAAAAGGGATAAGCCCTAGGCTTTGTACACATAGTATCCATCTGGAGGATACCGACGCCACCTCCATAGAGCCTCAAAGGCGGTTAAACCCAAACATGAAAGAGGTGGTTAAAAAGAAAATCCTAAAATTGCTTGACGCCGGTATTATTTATCCTATCTCTGACAGTAGATGGGTTATCCCCGTTCACGTCGTCCCCAAGAAAGGGGGGATGACAGTTATAAAAAATGATAAAGGAGAGCCCATTTCTACATGCACCGTCACGGGATGGCGAATGTGCATTGATTATAGGAAACTAAATAAAGCTACCCGAAAGGACCATTACCCATTGCCCTTCATTGATCAAATGCTTGAACGCCTAGCTAAACATAAATACTATTGTTATCTAGATGGGTATTCGGGATTCTTTCAAATCCCTTTGCACGAAGATGACCAAGAAAAGACCACTTTTACTTGTCCGTTTGGTACCTATGCCTTGATCGCGCCCCGGCGTACACGTCCCGGGACGACGGTTGTAGTTTTACCGCAAGCGCACGGTATAGCGGCGAGCGGGTATCGAACACAGGGAGGACGAATGACCGTGCTTGCTCCTAATCAACCTGGCTATTTAGAGGGATAATTTCCTTGGGCGATCCTGTCACAATCGTCAGACAAAAGTGCGAAATATCAAATCAAATAGAGAACGCCTAGGGAATGGGGAATCCCCACTACTCACCGTATTTCACAATTGTGATTCGCCGGTATCGAAATCGCTAGGATGAGAATTTGGATGAACTAGTTGCAACTAAATGTGAAACCAAGCTCACGCTCTCGCGCTGTTGCCGGTCTATAGCTATCCTAGGTTTGGGTCCAATCTCTTGCAAACCCTAGCCTAGGGAAGCTAGCATTGGGATCAACATCATCGTCCAATTGCGCACCGAGTCCAATCTCTTGCAAACTCGGTCCACAATCTAAATTAGGATAGTTCCTACCCGTCCAATCTCTTGCAAACGGGTATCGGCGCGGAATTGCAACCGGAGATCCTAGCATCGGTCCAATTTCTTGCAAACCGATACTTCGAAAATCCGACTCCAACCCAATTCGGATTTCTAGGGCTTCCTATCGAATTGGGATCCAATCTCTTGCAAATCCCAATTGATGTGAATACCTAGCTATCCGTAGTAGTTCGATCCCAATCTAATCCCTAATAACAATCCTAGCACAATTTCTACCGGTTCAACACAAATACGAAATTGGGCTTGTAGGGTTCATCCCCACGCCCCAAGACGTGGAGACTACTCACTAATCATAGCAATAGCACAATAATTGGCAAAGAAATAGACAATGGAATTCATCACAACAATGATATAAACAATAAAAAATAGAGTTTTTGTGGAAGAGAAGTGCAAACCAATGTAGATCTTCAATCAACCCAACAAAAATCCAAGTTTTTCTCTTCACCAATCACAATTAATAAAGCTAAAAAGTAGACTCAAAAAGCTGCAAAAAATCTGAGAGGAGGCTCCCAAAACTAGGGTAAAAACAGAGCTTAAATAGCCCCAAAAATCGTCTAAAAATCCTGACCAAAACGCCCCTGCACAGCCTGTTTTCCGCAAATTTCGCTACAGGCAGCGCATCGCACTCGGCCGAGTGACGAAAGTCGCTCGGCCGAGTGAAAACCCTGTCAATTTCCAGTAAGTCGTGGGCTTCAGGGGTCTTCAGTTCGGGGGCGGCTCGGCCGAGTGAGTTGTCGTCACTCGGCCGATGGCTTCACTTCACTCGGGCGGACGGGATCTGCCACTCGGCCGAGTGGGTCTTCTGAAGCTCAGAGGCCGAAAAACAGTAACTTCGGTCTTTTTGAGAGCCTTCGTCTGGGCGCCACTCGGGCGGACGTGGTTTCGTCACTCGGCCGAGTGGGTCTTCTGTGCTCGGCCGAGTGCACAGGTAACTCGTGTCTGAATTGGTCGGCCGAGCAGTGTCTCGCTGGTCGGCCGAGTGGCTACTCCACTCGGCCGAGTGGGACACAAAAAATGCCCAAACTGGTCGTTTTGGCCTCCTCGTCGCTCCGGCGACGTCCATTCTTCTTCCGCTCCTCTCCAACAGCAAAATACCCCTCGGGGAGGTCGTCGGTGGCCGCCTAGATTACACGCATCTCGAGATCACTCCTAATCGCGCCAAATCACCTGAAATGCGACAAAAACAACAAATCGTGAAAAGCATCGCAATATCGTCGATATATCGTGAAAAACATAATTTGGGCGATCAAAATGGCATGCAAACATGCGGGAAAAGGGTGTAAAATAAGGAGTGATCAAAATCCCCCAAGCTTGCCTCTTACTCGTCCTCGAGGAAGATAAGTAAAAAGCGAACCCGGTGGATTCGGAAAACGAAAACGGCGAAAAACGAAAGAAAATGAAAAAACGAAGAAGAATGAAAACCAAACGAAAATAAAGGAAGAAAGGAAGAAGAGGTAGGATGCTAGATCATTTTCTCAGGACGTGGGTTTCACTTACTCTTATGGCATGCACCGAGTGAGAAATACATGTCAAAGAATCTCATTTTGATATCATAGTAGAATAGTGCAAGTAGAAAATAGAAAACCCACGAACAACGGTATAATCATGAGAAACGGAATGATTTTAAAATTAACATCGCCTGAATCATCTAAAGCGGTATACAAGTCTCAGATCACACACTTTTCAATTGAACGCTTTCTATCTGGAGTATAAGAGCATCACATCATAGAATAGAGAGAATAGAAAAGTATGGGTTTCATGAAATGAATGCTAGGCTTAGATTTCTGGATTTCGTAAAGCTAGAAACAATCTCACCGAGTATAGAATATCACTTAGCCTAGGTTGTCGTGCTATGTCAAGTAGTCGCTCTCTCACACATCAATGGATCTCCTCCCCCAAGCTTATCTATAAGCGTGGTGGCACAAAAATATTTACATCCCCATTTTTATAAAGCTCCAAAGGCAAAGAAGAGAAAGAAGAAGGAAAGAAAATAAGCGAGATGGGATCTTTTATTGAGGATTTTTTTCTCTTTTTTTTTCTCTTTTTTTTTTCTTATATATCATATATACAATGATCCCAATTCAAAGAGAGATAATGATATACGAGAATGTTCCTCTCTCTTTTATTATATATATTTTTTTCTTTTTTTTCCCTTTTTTTTTTGGAATAAGAGATTTGGAGCTAGGAATTAATAGCGGGGGAAATGCCATAAAATAGAATCACTAAGGGGAGATTCACCAATGATTTTAAAAGTAGAGAAATGTTGTTCAAGATTTGTGGAGAAAGAAATAAATATAACTCTCGGCTCACTCTATAAGACATGCACGACACTTCAGCAGGGTGATCTAATCTACTTAGTTTCGGTCGCAAAAAAGCTAACTAATCCAGATATATCATAGCTAACAATCATTCAATCATCCGGAAGTGAAGTGTACAATTCATGCATATAGAAGTGATAAAGGAAAAGAAGTCAGTACTCCAGGTATAGGCATTCAATGCGTGAATCTTGGTGTGTTTTCTGTGATAGCATACATATGAATATTCAGGCTCAGCCAATAATAAAATTCCATCCATTTTCATGAGGAAAAAGTGTGGGCTCCTATTTCTAAATGCAAGCGAGTCATAGCATATGATATCAGAAATGAAATCTAAGACACGACAAATATAGCATGCATATAGAATAAGCTAACTCCACGCAGACATCATCACAGAAAATTCATCTCTAGCATGAGATGAAAAATAAGGAAGAAGTAAAGATAAAAGGAAAATAGAACTATGCAATGCGGCACACAGGTAAGTAAGGAAAACGTGATGCATGGCGAAACAAAAGGAAAATAACGAAAAATGAGTGCAAAAGTGAAAAGCGGTGTGAAAAACTGAAAATAAAGGTGGCAAATCGGAAAAAAGAACGTGAAAGCTCACTCCCCCAAGCTAAACGGCACAGTGTCCTCAATGTGCAAAGTGTGGCACACAGAGAGACAAGCAATGTGAGGGGCAAGTGAGGATGCATGCATGATGGGAAGAAAAAATATAAAAAAAAAAGAAAAGTAAGAAATGAAAATATGATGCGGAAATGATGCATGCACAGCTAGGAGTGATACGAAAATAAATACGGCACCCAGAACTCTCCCTCTCTCCCAAAAAAGATATATATAGATGTGATCAAAAATGAGAATCCCAAGTAGATGTGATATGATATGCACAAATAGATGCGATCAAAAATATAAACCCAAAATAAGTGAGGGGAGGGGGTGGACAAAAGGGCATCAGGACCCAGCAGAGACGGGCAGCACAACGACAGGAATGGATCAGGGCATCAAGAGTGCCTAAGAAGGCGGTGCCGCGCCGTCTCCGTCCTGAGGCGGAGGTGGTGGTGGTGGTGGTGTAGGCTGCTGAGCTGGGGTGGGCGTGGGAGTGGAAGCAGGTCGAGCGTGTGTGGGTGTGTGTGTGGGAACCTGCGGGGTGGGTGGGGGTACGCGCGGGAGACGCTCTAAGATCTGCGTCAGGCAGTAGTGGATCTGAGGGATCAGGTCAAAGCGTCCAGACAGCGTAGAGACGGTGGAGGACAGGCTCCGAAGGTCTCCTCTAAGACCACTCACCGCCACCTCAAGAGCACGTATGCTCTGCAGTACGGTGTCGGGTGGGGGTGGTGCAGAGGGACGCACCGGTCTAGGCTGTGCAGGGCGAGGCTGGCGTACGCGTGTGGAGTATGTAACGGGCTCAGCAGGGAATGGGACAAAAGGGGCCGCGCCTGGAAAAGTGGGCCTGGCCTCGGTGTGAGGCCGGGACGCCGGCTGGCGAGGAGTGGAGGCAGCGGCAGCAAAGGAGGCGTGCAAAAGAGGTAACGAGGTGGCCAGAGAGGTCCGTGGCACAGACGTGTGGACAGACGCCACGACGCTCTCGGAGAATAAGGCGGCGGTGGAGACAGAGGAATCTCCCGCTGGGGCAGAAGTGTGCTGTCCAAAAGGTGTAACCCCAGCGGAGATCATGCTAACCATGGTCTCCACGACCGAAGTGAACGAGGGCTCTCCGCACTCGACTATGGTCGGCGGGCGCTCGGGGAGTGCGGAGCAAAGGGGCTCCACGGACAGAGGGCCTGAGGTGGCAGAGGGAGTGGTGGGGACAGCCTCGGAAGTGGTGACAGTGGTGGAAGTGGGCTCAGCAAAAGTACTCTAGACACAGGCAGAGGTAGGGATAGAAGTGTGAAGAGCAGTGGAAATGTCAGGAACAGGCTGAGAGGCCACAGGGTCGACGGGGTGGGCAGCAGGCTCGGCAGGGTGCGCAGCAGGGTCTGCGGGAGCAGCCTGGGCGGCGTGGGCAGCGGGGCCCTGCTCGGCCTCCTCGGCCTCGAGCACGTAGGCGGCGGGGATGAGGACATCCATCGCCGGAAGCCAGTCAACGTGGGCTGGTGCAATCAGAGTCCGAGCAGGGCTCGGGAGAATCATGTAATCGGCCCCATAGGGGCCGTGCAACCAGACCCAGTGACGCTCGCCGTGCGGACGCAGCATCTTCATCCGGGCCATAACGTCTATCGACAAGGAAGTGGGGCCCGGAACGCGTCGCAGGTCGTCGGGGAAATCCTCGCCGGTCATAAGAGCCAGCAGGGTAATCAGGCCGCCGCAGCATATCGGTGAGCGAGCGCCCACCGATACAATGATGCGGTCTAAGTACCATGCCGCGATATCGATCACGACGGCGGGGACAAGCTCGTCTCCATCCCTAGATAGAGCTCTGGGACGTGTCATCGCATAGAGCATGTAAAGCTCTGGCGTAGACATCGTGCCCGGCTCATATCTGGCCAAAAAGGTAGTCGCCATGAGGCGCTGGGCAATGCGTAGGCAGGGATGTACGATGGCCGAGGCCTTGGCCCTACTAGGGTCAAAGGCGGCGTGGAGACCCGTGATACGTGCCCAGAAGGCACCGGCGTCGAAAGAGGGTGGAGGGATATGTGTGGGGCCATAACCGCGATCGGCTCCGGGGACTGCGGGCCATGAGAAAAATGCTCTCATCATATCGAGAGTGACCTGGCACTCTCGATCCATGAACCGGAATGAGCATCCCTCATCGGTCCGGGCGATAGAACTCAAAACCTCAAGTGTCGGACGGGTAAAAGTATCCGCCGACACCTGGAAAAAATCTCGCCAGCCCACGTTGTCATACAACGTGAGCATCCCCTCAAGTACCCCCAGGCGTCCTAGGTCAGCGAGGTGTGCGAACCTGGAGGGTACGATCGAGCGCTGGGAGATACGCTCGAAGACGGCGCGGTGTGCGTCGTCTCGGAACGTAATCCCGAGCGGCCCGACCAGTGGAGCCGGTGGTGGTGGCTGTGGATCAGCGGGGAGAGGCTGTGCGGGCTGTGGGTGCGCTGCAGGCTGTGCGGGGTGTGCGGGGCCTGCAGGCTGTGCGGGGTGTGCGGGGGACGGTGGAGGAGAGTCCTCCAACTCGTGGGAGGGGCCGGCATCATCCGACCGCTTCCGCTTGGCGGAAGCTCTCTTCGACCGCGGCCGTGTCCGGGGCGGCATATCTGCCCCGAGCGCGCGCCGAAAAAGTGAAAAGTGCGGCGTGTGCACAAGAGTGGAAAGAGTTTACCCAAACACGCCGCGAGTGCTAAGTAGTGGAAGCGTGCGAAGTCCGCGCCTCCACGAAGTCCTGAGCAGCCCGTAGAAACTCCCCTGAGCTCCCCTAAGCTCCAAAAAGCAACCTGCGCATGGAAAAGCGATATCAGCGAGTAATAATCAAAATGTATGGAGCAATAGGGGTATAACAGATAGGTATAGGAATTGATTTGGGTTAGGGGGGCGTTTAGCACATGGATCCTCAAAATATACACGAGGAGAGGAGAAAACGGAGAAAATAAGCGAACCGGAGGTGATCGGAGGCGGGGCGGCCGGCGGCGACTCGGGCGGACTCCGGCGATGGGCGGCCGGCGACGGCAGGCCGAGCGGCGGCGGGCGCGGGCGAGTCGCTGGGCGACGAGGCGAGATCGGGCGAGGGTAGGCGAAGGGGCGCGGGCGGATTTGGGATTTTAGATTTCGAAATCCGCGCCCCTTCGTCACTTATATAATAGAGAGTTACGACTCGGCCGAGTGACGTGGTCACTCGGCCGAGCGAGGCAATAGAAATTTTCTCCCTGATATCGCTTCGGCCGAGTGGCTTTGCCAGCCTCGGCCGAGTGGAGTAAGTCCATTCGACCGAGTGACCCAAGCTACTCGGCAAGACTCGCCCTAGGAGGGTATCCGTTTTACTCGGCCGAGTGAATAAATGCACTCGGCCGAGTAGCAGTTATATCGAAATCGAGAAAATAAACAGAGAGTTGGGTACAGCAGACTTCCCTCGTTCGTGAGCGGCTCGGCCGGACGAACTTCTGGACTCGGCCGAGTGACTAGTATACTCGGCCGAGTGAGCCTTGTATTCTGCTGTTTGTCTTCGTTTGGGCTCTAAACTCCGTCTTTCTTCCTCCAGTCGATTTCATGCTCCTCCTAGGCGTCGAACGCCTTCTTTGGGCGCTCCTCGTCGCCTCATTCATCTTCCTCATGATGGGTCTACCTATCTCCTTTCCTGTCAAGAAAAATGGGACCCGTTATCACAAAATTTTTTTGGCGATCGACTCAAAACACTAAAAAAAATTTCTAAAACGAAAATAAAGAAAAAAAATAAAGCAAAAACCGTCGGGTTGCCTCCCGACAAGCGCTCGTTTTAGGTCGTGAGCTCGACCCCCTATAATTTTCAATCAATGCGGGATGTTTGGTGCACATGAGATGCACCCGTCAAACTTTCCGGGGAGCGCGCTTGGATTCGGACGT
Organism: Scilla litardierei; assembly: GCA_030789695.1. Lineage (NCBI taxonomy): Eukaryota > Viridiplantae > Streptophyta > Magnoliopsida > Asparagales > Asparagaceae > Scilla > Scilla litardierei. The sequence goes on from CM061141.1 coordinate 251,424,807, forward strand.
GGCGGCGTAGCGGTCTCCCTCGGAGGTCTCCTATCTCGAATAGTGTTGGGGGGAGGCTCCCCCAAGCTAGCATTTGCCCCGGTCAACGGCTTAGCCGGCGATGCCGATTTCCGTACCGGCGGAGCTTTCTTTGGAGACTTTGATTTCGAGAGCTTGCAAAGCTCTCGAATCCTTGCGACATCAGCGTCGCCTTCATCTTCATCAGTGGAGAGGTCTGGGGAATCATCATTATTGTCCTCATGGCCTAAATCCGGGCTTTCATCCAATTCTTCATCAAAAAGGGCACCAATTGAGTGAGGAATCGCCTCCTCTATTACCTTATCAAGGAGGTCCGAGAGATCATGCGACCGCTCTTTAAGCAAATATACTCTATTGATTTCGCCCGTAGGGATCCCCTCGGAATAGTGTTTTAGCCTTTGCCCATTTACTTTGAATGTGGTGCCTTCCTTGCTCTCCAACTCGAAAGCTCCTCCCGGTTGTATGTGCTTGATGGTGAAAGGTCCCGACCAACGTGACCTCAACTTACCGGGAAATAGTCGGAGTCGGGAGTTGTAGAGCAAGACCTTGTCTCCCACCTTGAAGTCCGTGACAGTTATGCGGGCATCGTGGAAAATCTTGGTCCTTTCCTTGTAAATCCTCGAGCTCTCATAGGCGTCTCTCCTTATTTCATCAAGTTCGTTGATGTCCAAGAGTCGCCTCACCGCCGCACTCTTATAATCGTAGTTAAAAGTCTTAATGGCCCAATATGCACGGTGTTCCAACTCTACCGGCAAGTGGCAAGCCTTCCCGTAAACTAGGCGGAACGGTGTGGTACCGATGGGGGTGCGAAAAGCCGTACGATAGGCCCATAGAGCATCGTTTAACTTCATTGACCAATCCTTTCTAGACCGATCTACGGTTTTCTCGAGAATTTGCTTGATTTCTCTATTTGAGACTTCTACTTGGCCGCTTGTCTGGGGGTGATAAGCCATTCCAACCCTATGATTTACCCCGTATTTTTTTAGCATTGCTTCAAACTTGTTCTCTATGAAGTGGCTTCCCCCGTCGCTTATCAAGGTACGCGGCACTCCAAAGCGCGGAAAGATATTTTGCTTGAAGAATTTGGAGACGACCCTCGCATCATTAGTAGGGGTGGCAATAGCTTCCACCCATTTGGAGACATAGTCAACGGCCAATAGGATGTACTTGTTGCCATTGCTCGACGGAAAAGGCCCCATGAAGTCTACTCCCCAGCAATCAAAAAGCTCAATCTCCTGGATGGGTCTCATCGGCATCTCATTGCGCTTGGAGATATTCCCGGTCCGTTGACATCTATCGCAACCCTTCACAAAAGTGTGAGTGTCTTTAAACATTGTGGGCCAGAAGAATCCGCTCTGCAAGATCTTAGCGGTAGTTTTAGAGGCGGCATGATGTCCCCCGCATGGTAGACCGTGGCAATGCAAAATGATAGACGTTGCCTCCTCCTTAGGAATACACCTACGAATGACATTATCTTTGCATATCTTGAAAAGGTAAGGATCTTCCCAAAAATAGCTGCGGACCTCATGCATAAATCTCCTCTTTTGTTGCGTGGACATCCCATGCGGTTTGATTCCGCACGCCAAGTAGTTGACGAAGTCCGCATACCAAGGTACTTCCTCGGCCCTTACCGCATATAGCCTCTCATCAACGAATGTGTCGTCAATAGGTAAGCTCTCATCCTCCTTATCGCGAATGAGCCTGGATAAATGATCTGCCACGACATTGTCTGTACCCTTCTTATCTCTGATCTCTAGGTCGAATTCTTGCAACAAGAGTATCCACCTAATCAACCGGGGTTTGGCCTCCTTCTTGTTTAAAAGATACTTCAATGCTGCATGGTCGGTGTGGACAATCACCTTGGAACCGAGGAGGTAGGAGCGAAACTTCTCTATGGAATAGACGACCGCTAGAAGCTCCTTTTCGGTAGTTGTGTAGTTTTTCTGCGCGTCATCCAATGTCTTGCTTGCGTAATATATCGCATGAAGCTTCCTATCTTTCCTTTGTCCCAATACCGCTCCAATGGCTTGGTCGCTAGCATCGCACATTAGCTCGAAAGGGAGGCTCCAGTCCGGCGGTTGGATGATGGGCGCTGAGACTAGCGCTTCCTTCAAGGTGTTGAAAGCTTGCAAGCATTCTCCTGAAAAGTCAAAAGGAACATCTTTAGCGAGTAAGGAAGTAAGTGGTCGGGCAATCGAGGCGAAATCCTTAATGAAGCGGCGGTAAAACCCCGCGTGGCCAAGGAAGCCTCTAATGCCCTTGACATTAATGGGAGGAGGAAGTTTTTCGATTACCTCAATCTTAGCTTTATCAACCTCGATTCCTCTTGAGGAAACAAGGTGTCCGAGAACTATACCTTCCGTGACCATGAAGTGGCACTTCTCCCAATTGAGAGTGAGATTGTTTTGTTGGCATCTTTTTAGGACTTTAGTGAGATTTTCCAAGCAAGAGTCAAACTCACTTCCATAAACCGAGAAATCATCCATAAAAACTTCCATAATATTTTCAATATAATCGGAAAATATGGATGTCATACATCTTTGAAACGTGGCGGGAGCATTACAAAGGCCGAACGGCATCCTACGGTATGCGTAGGTGCCATAGGGACAAGTGAAAGTTGTCTTTTCTTGGTCATCTTCGTGCAAAGGGATTTGGAAGAAACCCGAATACCCGTCTAGATAGCAAAAGTATTTATGGTTCGCGAGGCGTTCAAGCATTTGATCGATGAATGGCAATGGGTAATGATCCTTTCGGGTAGCTTTATTGAGTCTCCTATAGTCAATGCACATTCGCCATCCCGTGACAGTGCGCGTGGATATTGGCTCACCTTTGTCATTTTTTATGACAGTCATCCCTCCTTTCTTGGGGACAACGTGGACGGGGCTAACCCATCTACTGTCAGAGATAGGATAAATTATACCGGCTTCAAGCAATTTTAGGATTTCCTTTTTAACCACCTCCTTCATGTTCGGGTTCAACCGCCTTTGAGGCTCTATGGAGGTGGCTTCGGTATCCTCCAAATGGATCCGGTGCGTGCAAAGCCTAGGGCTTATTCCCTTTAGATCGGAAATAGTGTATCCCAAGACACCTTTGTGGCTCCTAAGGACGTCTAGGAGTTTTTCAAGTTGATCTTGTGTGAGGTGGGAATTTACTATCACCGGAAAAGTCAATTTATTACCCAAAAAGGCATACCTTAGATTCGGCGGTAATTGTTTAAGCTCTACCTGAGGTGGCGCTGCTTCTTCCACCTTTTCAGCTCTCATGAATTCGGCTTCTTCCTTGTCATCCGGGTTTAGTTCATTTTCAGATGGCATGCTTTCATGTGACAAGTCGGACTCGCTGCTTAGTGAGGATGAGGCATCGAAGTAGGCGCCCTCTGATTCAGTGCTAGCATCGCCAAAACCTTCGCTCTGCTCCAGTTCGTACCTGGAATCAAGAAACACATCAGACGATTCATAAAAACAAGAGTGAGCGTCATAAAGTGTAACATCCTGATTGTCGGTTTGCTCGAAGGGTTCTTCGGGAGCATAGTGCTCTTCGACATTTGCTCTATTGTCTTCGAAATGCAATTTGTCGTCGACCACGTCAACTCTGACATTGCCTCCGATGGTCCCTTCCGGGGAGATTTGGTCCATCACAAAGCTAGCAAATAGTTGTTCGTCGGGGTCCGTGATATTGATAGCAAATGCTCCGGTAGTGTGGACCTCGTCGACAAGCTCCTTAAGGAGGTCTGTGAAGGAGTCATAGTCTTCTCGACTGAGTTCTATTGCTGGCGTTGCATCCCCCATTCTCCCTGTTAAGATCTTATGCAAAATACAGGGAGAATATGCAAATAGGGCTACGAATGAAGTTAGGATAAGATGGAGAGGGAAGTAAAGGAAGAAGGTAAGAAGAAATAACCGGGTGGTCGGTGCTGAGCACCGACTAAAAATGTCCCCAGCAACGGCGCCAAAAACTTGATCGCGCCCCGGCGTACACGTCCCGGGACGACGGTTGTAGTTTTACCGCAAGCGCACGGTATAGCGGCGAGCGGGTATCGAACACAGGGAGGACGAATGACCGTGCTTGCTCCTAATCAACCTGGCTATTTAGAGGGATAATTGCCTTGGGCGATCCTGTCACAATCGTCAGACAAAAGTGCGAAATATCAAATCAAATAGAGAACGCCTAGGGAATGGGGAATCCCCACTACTCACCGTATTTCACAATTGTGATTCGCCGGTATCGAAATCGCTAGGATGAGAATTTGGATGAACTAGTTGCAACTAAATGTGAAACCAAGCTCACGCTCTCGCGCTGTTGCCGGTCTATAGCTATCCTAGGTTTGGGTCCAATCTCTTGCAAACCCTAGCCTAGGGAAGCTAGCATTGGGATCAACATCATCGTCCAATTGCGCACCGAGTCCAATCTCTTGCAAACTCGGTCCACAATCTAAATTAGGATAGTTCCTACCCGTCCAATCTCTTGCAAACGGGTATCGGCGCGGAATTGCAACCGGAGATCCTAGCATCGGTCCAATTTCTTGCAAACCGATACTTCGAAAATCCGACTCCAACCCAATTCGGATTTCTAGGGCTTCCTATCGAATTGGGATCCAATCTCTTGCAAATCCCAATTGATGTGAATACCTAGCTATCCGTAGTAGTTCGATCCCAATCTAATCCCTAATAACAATCCTAGCACAATTTCTACCGGTTCAACACAAATACGAAATTGGGCTTGTAGGGTTCATCCCCACGCCCCAAGACGTGGAGACTACTCACTAATCATAGCAATAGCACAATAATTGGCAAAGAAATAGACAATGGAATTCATCACAACAATGATATAAACAATAAAAAATAGAGTTTTTGTGGAAGAGAAGTGCAAACCAATGTAGATCTTCAATCAACCCAACAAAAATCCAAGTTTTTCTCTTCACCAATCACAATTAATAAAGCTAAAAAGTAGACTCAAAAAGCTGCAAAAAATCTGAGAGGAGGCTCCCAAAACTAGGGTAAAAACAGAGCTTAAATAGCCCCAAAAATCGTCTAAAAATCCTGACCAAAACGCCCCTGCACAGCCTGTTTTCCGCAAATTTCGCTACAGGCAGCGCATCGCACTCGGCCGAGTGACGAAAGTCGCTCGGCCGAGTGAAAACCCTGTCAATTTCCAGTAAGTCGTGGGCTTCAGGGGTCTTCAGTTCGGGGGCGGCTCGGCCGAGTGAGTTGTCGTCACTCGGCCGATGGCTTCACTTCACTCGGGCGGACGGGATCTGCCACTCGGCCGAGTGGGTCTTCTGAAGCCCAGAGGCCGAAAAACAGTAACTTCGGTCTTTTTGAGAGCCTTCGTCTGGGCGCCACTCGGGCGGACGTGGTTTCGTCACTCGGCCGAGTGGGTCTTCTGTGCTCGGCCGAGTGCACAGGTAACTCGTGTCTGAATTGGTCGGCCGAGCAGTGTCTCGCTGGTCGGCCGAGTGGCTACTCCACTCGGCCGAGTGGGACACAAAAAATGCCCAAACTGGTCGTTTTGGCCTCCTCGTCGCTCCGGCGACGTCCATTCTTCTTCCGCTCCTCTCCAACAGCAAAATACCCCTCGGGGAGGTCGTCGGTGGCCGCCTAGATTACACGCATCTCGAGATCACTCCTAATCGCGCCAAATCACCTGAAATGCGACAAAAACAACAAATCGTGAAAAGCATCGCAATATCGTCGATATATCGTGAAAAACATAATTTGGGCGATCAAAATGGCATGCAAACATGCGGGAAAAGGGTGTAAAATAAGGAGTGATCATGCCTACCGTAGGATGCCGTTTGGTCTTTGTAATGCTCCCGCCACCTTTCAGATGTGTATGACATCCATATTTTCCGATTATATTGAAAATATTATGGAAGTTTTTATGGATGATTTTTCGGTTTATGGAAGTGAGTTTGACTCTTGTTTGGCCAATCTTACTAAAGTCCTTAAAAGGTGCCAACAAAACAATCTCACTCTAAATTGGGAGAAGTGTCACTTCATGGTCACGGAAGGTATAGTTCTCAGGCACCTTGTCTCCTCGAGAGGAATTGAGGTAGATAAAGCAAAGATTGAGGTAATCGAGAAACTCTCTCCTCCTATTAACGTCAAGGGCATTAGAGGCTTTCTTGGTCATGCGGGGTTTTACCGCCGCTTCATCAAGGATTTCGCCTCGATTGCTCGACCGCTTACTTCATTGCTCGCTAAAGATACTCCTTTTATTTTTTCAGGGGAATGCTTGCAAGCCTTCAATACCTTGAAGGAAGCACTAGTTTCCGCGCCCATCATACAACCACCGGATTGGAGCCTTCCCTTTGAGCTAATGTGTGATGCTAGCGACCAAGCCATTGGAGCGGTATTGGGACAAAGGAAAGATAGGAAGCTTCATGCGATATTCTATGCGAGCAAGACATTGGATGACGCGCAGAAAAACTATACAACTACCGAAAAAGAGCTTCTAGCGGTCGTCTATTCCATCGAGAAGTTTCGCTCCTACCTCCTTGGTTCCAAGGTGATTGTCCACACCGACCATGCGGTGTTGAAGTATCTTTAAAACAAGAAGGAGGCCAAACCTCGGTTAATTAGGTGGATACTCTTGTTGCAAGAATTCGATTTGGAGACCAGAGACAAGAAAGGTACGGACAATGTCGTGGCGGATCATTTGTCTAGGCTTATTCGTGACAAGGAGGATGAGAGTTTACCTGTCGACGACACATTCATGGATGAGAGGCTATACGCCATAAGGCCCGGAGAAGTACCTTGGTACGCGGACTTCGTCAACTACTTGGCTTGTGGTATTAAACAGCATGGGATGCCCACGCATCAAAAGAGGAGATTTTTGCATGAGGTCCGTAGCTATTTTTGGGAAGATCCATACCTCTTCAAGATATGCAAAGATAGTGTTATTCGTAGGTGTGTTTCTAAAGAGGAGGCAACGTCTATCATTTTGCATTGCCACGGTCTGCCATGCGGGGGACATCATGCCGCCTCTAAGACAACCGCTAAGATTTTGCAGAGCGGGTTCTTTTGGCCAACAATGTTTAGAGACATCCACGACTTTGTAAAGGGGTGCGATAGATGCCAACGGACCGGGAATATCTCCAAACGTAATGAGATGCCAATGAGGCCCATCCAAGAAATTGAGCTTTTTGATTGTTGGGGAGTAGACTTCATGGGACCATTTCCGTCGAGCAATGGTAACAAATACATCCTATTGGCCGTTGACTATGTCTCCAAATGGGTGGAAGCAATCGCTACCCCTACTAATGATGCAAGGGTCGTCTCTAAGTTCTTCAAGCAGAACATCTTCCCACGCTTCGGAGTGCCTCGTACCTTGATAAGCGACGGGGGAGCCATTTCATAGAAAACAAGTTTGAAGCCATGCTAAAGAAGTACGAGGTAAACCATAGAGTTGGCATGGCATATCACCCCCAGACAAGCGGCCAAGTGGAGGTCTCAAATAGAGAGATCAAGCAAATTCTTGAGAAGACTGTGGATCGATCTAGAAAGGATTGGTCAATGAAGCTAAACGATGCTCTATGGGCATATCGCACGGCCTTTCGCACTCCCATCGGCACCACACCGTTCCGACTTGTTTATGGGAAAGCTTTCCACTTGCCGGTAGAGTTGGAACACCGCGCATATTGGGCCATCAAGATCCTTAATTATGATTACAAGAGTGCGGCGGTGAGGCGACTCTTGGACATCAACGAGCTTGATAAGATAAGGAGAGACGCCTACGAGAGCTCAAGAATTTACAAAGAAAGGACCAAGATTCTCCACGATGCACACATAACCGTTACAAACTTCAAAGTAGGAGACAAGGTCTTGCTCTATATTTCCCGGCTCCGACTATTTCCCGGTAAGTTGATGTCACGTTGGTCCGGACCTTTCACCATCAAGCACATACAACCGGGAGGGTCTTTCGAGTTAGAAAGCAAGGACGGAGCCACATTCAAAGTAAATGGTCAGAGGCTCAAGCATTATTCCGAGGGAGTCCCGATGGGAGAAATCAATAGAATATATCTACTTAAGGGACGGCCGGATGACCTTTCATACCTCCTTGACGAGGTTATTGAGGAGGCGATCCCCCATTCGATCGGCGCTCTATTCAAAGAAGATTTTGAGGAAGGGCCGGACTTAGGCCAAGAAGAAAAGATGGAGCATTCCCCCGACTTCTCCATGGAAATTGATGAAGGCGATGCTGATGTCGCAAGGATTCGAGAGCTCTGCAAGCTCTCAAAATTGAAGTCTCCGAAGAAAGCTCCGCCGATACGGAAATCGGTGTCACCGGTGAAGCCGAGGACCGGAGCAAGCGCTAGCTTGGGGGAGCCACCCCCCAACACTATTCGAGACGAGAGACCACCGAGGGAGAACACGCCGCCGCAACTTCCGAATCCAAGCGTTCTCCCCGGAAAATTTGACGGGTGCATCTCATATGCACCAAACATCCTGCATTAATTGAAAATCATAGGGGGTCGAGCTCACGACCTTAAACGAGCGCTTGTCGGGAGACAACCCGATGGTTATAGCTTTCTTTTTACTTTTCCTTTATTTTTGTTTTAGAAATTATTAGTGTTTTGAGTCGTTCGCCCAAAAATTTCGTGATAACGGGTCCTGTTTTTCTTTGACAGGAGAGGAGAACGAGGTACCTATCATTAGGAGGATGAACAAGGCGACGAGGATCGCTCTAGGAATGTGCTCGATGCTTAGGAGGAAGATGAAATCGACTGGAGGAAGAAAAACAGAGTTTAGAGCCCAAACGAAGACAAACAGCAGAAAACAGGGTTCACTCGGCCGAGTATACTAGTCACTCGGCCGAGCACATAAGTTCGTCCGCCCGAGCGGCTCACGAACGAGGGAAGTCTACTGTACCCAACTCTCTGTTTCTTTTCTTGATTTCAGTATAATTGCTACTCGGCCGAGTATATATATTCACTCGGCCGAGTAAAACTGATACGCTCCTAGGGCGAGTCTTGCCGAGTAGCTTGAGCCACTCGGCCGAATGGACTTACTCCACTCGGCCGAGGGTGGCAAGGCCACTCGGCCGAATCGTGAGCGGAGAGGAATTTTCCAAAATATTCACTCGGCCGAGCGACTTTGTCACTCGGCCGAGCGACTTTGTCACTCGGCCGAGCGACTTTGTCACTCGGCCGAGTCGTAACTTTTTCTATAAAAGGGGGAGCGGGACGGCGCGAATTTCGAAACGAGTAAATCGCGAAATTGCCCGACCCTTCGTCTCTCCAGCGCCCGATCTTCCCCCTCACTCGCCCGACCGCTCACCCGCCGCCGCCGCTCGGCCACCCATCGCCGGCCGAGCCCGCCGCGCCTCCGCCCGAGTCGCCGCCGGCGACCACTTCGCAGGCCGAGCTCCGGTAACGCTTTATCGCCCAATTTTCTCCTCTTTTGCGTATTTTTCGACGATCCATGTGTCTAACGAACCCCAAACCCAAATTAAATTCAATTTCTATCTATTATACCCCTAACCCCCCATACGTTTTGAATATTACACGATAATCTCTTTGTTTGATGTGCAGGTTAAATTGGGGAGCTTAGGGGAGCCCAGGGGAGCTTCCGGGGATTGTTTTGGGCTACGTGGAGGCGTCGTCTTCGCACGCTTCCATTACTTTGCTCTCGCGGCGTGTCGTGGTATACTCTTTCCTCTATTTTACGCACGCCGCATTTTTATTGCTTTTGGTGAGCACCCGGGGCCCACATGCCGCCCCGGACACGGCCACGCACCCAGAGAGCTTCCGCCAAGCGGAAGCGATCGGATGAGCCTGGCCCCTCCCACGAGGTGGAAGACTCTCCTCCGCCTACACCGCCACACCCTGTTCACCTCGCACAGCCTACAGACCCCGCACACCCCGCACAGCCTGCAGAGCCTATTCACCCCGCACAGCCACTCCCTGCCGTCCCACAGCCACCACCACCGGCTCCACTTATCAGGCCGCTGGGGATTACGTTCTGGGACGACGCACACCGCGTCGTTTTCGAGCGCATTTCCCAGCGCTCGATCGTACCCTCCAGGTTCGCACACCTTGCAGACCTAGGACGCCTGGGGGTACTCGAGGGGATGCTCACGTTGTATGACAACGTGGGTTGGCGAGATTTCTTCCAGGTGTCGACGGACACGTTCGTCCGTCCGACACTTGAGGTGCTTAGTTCCATCGCCCGGACCGACGAGGGATGCTCGTTCAGGTTCATGGACCGAGAGTGCCAGGTCACTCTCAGTATGATGAGAGCTTTCTTTTCGTGGCCCGATGTCCCCGGGGCCGACCATGGTTACGCCCCCACTCACATTCCCCCACCTTCCTTCGATGTCGGTGCTTTCTGGGCCCGGATCACGGGTCTACCTGCTGCCTTCGACCCTAGTAGGGCCAAGGCCTCGGCCATCGTCCACCCTTGCCTCCGCATAGCTCAGCGCCTTATGGCGACTACCTTTTTGGCGAGATATGAGCCTGGGACTATGTCCATGCCGGAGCTTTATATGCTCTATGCGATGACGCGCCCCAGAGCTCTATCTAGGGAGGTGACGAGTTGGTCCCCGCCGTCGTGATCGATATCGCGAGCTGGTTTTTGGATCGCATCATCGTATCGGTGGGCGCTCGCCACCGATATGCTGCGGCGGCCTGATCACCCTGCTCACTCTTATGACCGGCGAGGACCTTCCTGCCGACCTGCGACGAGCCCCAGGCCCCACTTCACTGTCCATAGATGTCATGGCCCGGATGAAGATGCTTCGTCCGTATGGTCAGCGGCACTGGGTTTGGTTGCACGGTCCATTCGGTGCGGATTACATGATCATTCCGAGCCCAGCTCGGACTCAGATAGCACCAGCACAGGTGGACTGGCTTCCGGCGATGGATCTCCTGATCCCCACCGCCTATGTGCTTGAGGCCGAGGAGGCTGAGCAGGCTGAGCAGGCCCACACTACCCACGCTGCACCCGCTGACCCCGCTGCTCCTGCTGACCCCGTGGCCCCTCAGCAGCCCGATATTTCTGCTGCTCCCGACACCTCTATCCACACTTCTGCCGGTGTCGGGAGAACCCTCACTGAGCCCACCCCCACTACCTCCACGCCCACCACCACAGCTGGCCCTCTGTCCGTTGAGCCCGTTTCCTCCGCCTTACCCGAGCACCCACCGACTATAGTTGAGAGCGGAGAGCCCTCTTTTGCTGCCGCCATGGAGACCGTGGTTTCCACCTCTGTCTCCACCACTGCCGTATTTTCTGAGAGTGTCATGGCGTCTGTCCACACGTCTGTGTCGCCGACCTCTCTGGCCGCCTCATTGCCACTTTTATACTCTACTTCCGTTGCTGTTGCCTCCACTTCTTACCAGCCTGCGCCCCGGCCTCACACTGAGGCTAGGCCCACTCTTGCGAGCACATCACCTTTCCTACACCTACCTGCTGAGCCCATCACCTACGCCACCCGAGTACGCCAGCCTCGTCCTGCACAGCACAGACAGGTGCGTCCCTCTGCACCACCTCCCCCCGACACTGTACTTCAGAGCATTCGTGCTCTCGAGGGGGCGGTGAGTGGCCTCAGAGGTGACCTTAGGACCCTGTCCGCCACCGTCACCGATATGGCTCACCGCTTCGACCTACTTCCGCACATCCACTATTGCCTCACCCAGGTTCTCGAGCGGCTTCCTCGCGTACCCACTCCCACTCCCACCCAGCAGGTTCCCACTCCCACTCCCACAGCCACCCAGCCTGTTTCCACACCCACACCCATACCCACACCCGCTCAGCAGCCTGTTCCCCAGCCACCACCACCACCACCACCACCACCACCTCCGCCTCAGGACGGAGACGGCGCAGCCCCACCCTCTTAGGCACCCTTGATGCCATTGATACTTTTTGCCGTTGTGCTGCCCGTCTCTGCTGGGTCCTGTTGATTTTCACCCACCACCCCCCTCCCCTCACTGTTTTTGGGTACACATTTTGTTCATATCTTTATATATCTTTTCTGGGCGAGAGGGAGAGTTTTTGGTGTCACACTTTTATATCTGTATCACTCCTATATCTGCATGCATCATGTCCGCATCATATTTTCCATTTCATTATTTTTTATTTCCTTTTTCCTCATGCATGCATCCTCACTTACCCCTCACTTGACACGTCTCTCGGTGTGCCACACTTCGCACATTGAGGACACTGTGCACTTTAGCTTGGGGGAGTGAGTTCTCACGTTCTTTTCGATTTACCACCTTTGTTTTTAGTTTTTTCACGCCATTTTCCGCTTTTGCACTTACTTTCATCACTTTTTCTTTTTTTTACCATGCATCACGTTTTTCTTATTTTCTTTGTGTGCTGCATTGTAATTAGTTTCATTTTCTCTCTTTATCTTTATTTCTTTTTCATCTCATGCTAGAGATGACTTTTCTGTGATGACGACGACGTGGAGTTAGCTTTCTCTATATGCATGCTATATTTGTCATGTCTTAGATTTTATTTCTGATATCATATATAGTGATTTGCCTTGCATTTAGAGATAGTAACCCACACTTTTTCCGCATGAAAATGGATGAAATTTTATTATTAGCTGAGTCTGAATATTCATATGTATGCTATCGCAGAAAACACACCAAGATTCACGCATTGAATGCTTATATCTGGAGTACCGTTTTCTTTTCCTATATCACTTCTATATGCATGATTTGTACGTTTCACTTCAGGATGATTGAATGATGTTAGCTACGATAAATCTGGATTAGTTTTGCTTTTTTGTGATCGAAACTGAGTAGATTAGATTACCCTGCTGAAGTTGTCGTGCACGTCTTATAGAGTGACTTGAGAGACATATTTATTTCTTTCTCCACATATCTTGAATATCAATTCTCTATTTTAAAATCATTGGTGAATCTCCCCTTAGCGATTCTAATATATGGCATTTCTCCCGTTATTAAAGTCCTAGCTCCAAATTTCCCAAAACCAAAGAAAGAAAAAGAAAAATTCTTGTATATCCTTATTTCTCTTTGATTTGGGATCATTGTGTATATATGCTATTTGAAAAAAAAGAGAGAGAAAAAGAAAAGAAAAAAAAAGAAAAGAATCTCAATAAATGATCCCATCTCATGTTCTCTCTTTCTTCTCTCTTTTTGTTTTTATTTTCATCAATTTTGGAGCTTCATAAAAATGGGGATGTAAATATTGTTTTTTATGCCACCACGCTTATAGATAAGCTTGGGGGAGGGAATCCAATGATGTGTGAGAGAGTGACTACTTGACGGTGCACGACAATCTAGGATAAGTAATATTCTATACTCGGTACGATCGTTTTAGCTTCACGAAATCCAGAAATCTATGCCTAGCACTCATTTCATGAAATCCACGCTTTTCTATTCTTTCTATTCTACTGCGTGATATTCTTATACTCCTCTTAGAAAGCGTTCAATTGAAAAGTGTGTGATCTGCGATATTGTATACCTCTTTAAATGATTCAGACGATGTTAATTTTAAAATTATTCCGTTTTTCATGCTATATCAATATTCTTGGGTTTCCTATTTATATTTGCACCATTATACTATGATATCGAAATAAAATTCTTTGACATGTGTTTTACATTCGGTGCATGCTATATGAGTAAGCAAAACCCACGTCCTGAGAAAATGATCTAGCAGCTTCCCTCTTCGCTTTCTTCTTTCTTCTTCGTTTTTCATTTTTCGTTTTTCTTCGTTCTTCGTTTTTCGTTTTTCGTCGTTTTCGTTTTCCGAATCCACCGGGTTCGCCTTTTACTTATCTTCCTCGAGGACGAGTAAGAGGTAAGCTTGGGGGATTTTGATCACTCCTCATTTTACACCTTTTTTCCGCATGATTGCATGCCATTTAGATCGCTCAAATCACGTTTTTCACGATTTATCGACAATATTGCGATACTTTTCACGATTTGTTGTTTTTGTCGTATTTCAGGAGATTTGGAGTGATTTGGAGTGATCCCGAGATACACCTACTCCAGAGTGTCACCGATGACTTCCCTGAGGGGTGTTTTGCTATTGGAGAGGAGCGGAAGAAGAAAGAACGTTGTAGGAGCGACGAGGAGGCAAAAACAAGCTGTTTGGGCATTTTTGGTGTCTCACTCGGCCGAGTGAAGGAGTCACTCGGCCGACCAGCGAGACCCCGCTCGACCGACCAGATCGGACACGCTTCATGTGTGCACTCGGTCGAGCATCGGAAGCCACATCGGCCGAGTGACGAGACTCCGTCCGCCCGAGTGGCACTCAGACGACGCCCATCAAAAAGAGCCAACTTACTGTTTTTCGTCTGCCTGAGCTTCAGAAGACCCACTCGGCCGAGTGGAAAATGCCGACCGCCCGAGTATATAGAAGCCATCGGCCGAGTGACGACAACTCACTCGGCCGAGCGACGCCCGAAGTGAAGATCCCCAAGACCCCGGACTTACTGGAAATTCTCAGGGTTTCGCACTCGGCCGAGCGACATTTGTCACTCGGCCGAGTGCGACGCGCTGCCTGTAGCGTAAATTGCGATTTTCTGGCTGTGCAGGGGCATTTTGGTCACAGTTTTTTGGACGATTTTGGGGGGTATTTAACCCCAGTGTTTAACCTAGGTTAGGGAGCTTTTTCCTTTACTTTTTGCAGCTTTTTAGATTAAACTTTTTAGCTTTTGATTCTTGTGATTGGAGAGGAGAGGAAAGTTTATTTTTGTTGGATTCTTGGAGAACTCTATTGGTTTGTCTCCCTCTCCATTAAAAATCTCATTTTATTGCTTATTTGAATATTGTGATGAATTCTCTTGTTATTTCAATTGATTATTTTTGTATTTGTGATATGAATTGTGAGTAGTCTTTACGTCTTGGGGCGTGGGGATGAACCCTACGAGCCCAATTTCCGATTTGTGATGATTTGGTAGAAATATTGCTAGAATTGCCATTAGGGTTAGTTTGGGATCGATTTACTACAGATTGCTAGGTGTTCATATCGATTGGGATTTGCAAGAGATTGGATCCCAAATCGATAGGAAACCCTAGAAATCCGAATTGGGGTGAAATTGATATCCCGTAGTATCGGTTTGCAAGAGATTGGACCGATACTAGGGTTCTCGGTTGCAATTCCATACCTATACCCGTTTGCAAGAGATTGGACGGGTAGGAACTACCCCAACCTAGGTCGCGGCCCGAGTTTGCACGAGAGTGGGTTCGGGGCGCGATTGAACGACGATGTTGATCCTAATGCTAGCTTGCCTAGGCTAGGGTTTGCAAGAGATTGGACCCAAACCTAGGATAGCTATAGACCGGCAACAGCGCGAGAGCGTGAGCCAGGTTTTACATTCAGTTGCAACTAGTTCATCCGAAATTCTACCCTAGCAATTGTGATACCAATGAATCACATTGACGAGATACGGTGAGTAGCGGGGACTCCCCATTCCCTAGGCGTCTTTATTTGATTTTATATCTCCACACTTTGTCTGACGATTGTGACAGGATCGCCAAAAGGCAAATTCCCTCTTTTCTGTTCTTATAGCCAGGTTGTTCGGAGCAGGCACTTTCATTCGTCCTCCCTGTGTTCGATAACCCGCTCGCCGCTACACCGTGCGCTTGCGGTAAAACTACACGGTCGCCCTTTTGGGTTACATTCCGGAGCGATCATTGGGCCACACAGTTCTGTATGAACCAATTCCAATGGTCTTGAAGCTCTCCAATTTGAATGTGACGGGGTTTCTTCTTATGTTGCTTGCCTAAGATACAAGCTTCACATGCAGTCTTCCCTTTAACATGCTTTAGTGATGGCAAACCATACACTAGCTTCTTTTCAAATAATTCAACTAAGCCAGCCACATTGAAATGTCTAAATCTTTTATATCAAAGTTCTAAGTCACCTTCAATTATGGTGCTTAGTGTAGGAAGATATATGCCCTCGAGGTAATTTATCTTAGAATATATCTTATTCGAGTAAGTGGTACTAATTACCCAAGTATGATTAAAATGGTTTTTTAAAATACCTGTGTTCAGGCCAAAAATATCCGAAACAATTGAATTGCTGATGGGGACCCTTTCCTGCTGAGTCGAATCCTCGTCAGCCGATTGAGTGTGACCCTAGGTTGGAAGAACCAGGGTTGTGAATGGATGGTAGTTAACTTGCGATGCTCGATAGACCCTCAAGCGGTCCGTATATCGATTGGTCGAGGTTGAGAAGCTCAGGAGTGACCCTCATGTAGGATCGATATGTTGGATATGGATCTAAGCTTGGGGGTGAATAGGCTAATAAAAATATCCATGCAACCCACAAGAAATCACATGCAGTTATTATCAAATGATGATTAAATATAATCAATCACAGAGTACGCAACAGATTTACCCTGGTTCGGTCGTCCCCACGACCTACGTCCAGTCCCCAAAGTAGA
This sequence comes from Scilla litardierei, assembly GCA_030789695.1. Lineage (NCBI taxonomy): Eukaryota > Viridiplantae > Streptophyta > Magnoliopsida > Asparagales > Asparagaceae > Scilla > Scilla litardierei. The sequence continues at coordinate 251,441,187 of CM061141.1, forward strand.
TACTAGATTACTAATGTTACAGGTACAACCATAAAAAGCTAGAGCACCTTCTCTATGCTTACCAGGCTCTCCATACCCCACTCCCACAGTGTTTAAACAAAACTAATCCTAGTAAGCTTTCTATTGACTAGTCCCAACTAGTCAAGTTCCTCTTATCTAGCCCCAACTAGACAAGATCCCAAAAGCACAAGTATGGTAAAGTTTCCCCTAAAAATATTGCTACACTACTACGCAAATAAAATAATAAAGAGTTTAGGAAATCTTAGTTTTTGTAAGCGTAGTCATCTCTATCAATCAGCTTAGGTCAGATCAAGTCTGACGATGATGTAATCTCCGATCTCAGCAACTCAAGTTGTGTCTAGCCCCCTTGGTTGAACTTGCGGCCTTGGATGTCCTGAAGCTTTGTAATGGAGATAGGTCCTCTTTTGCTATGTTGCACAATATAGGATGAATCCTTTAGTGTGTTGAAAAATATATGATGACTCCCTCTCTATATCTTGCGGCCTTGGATGAGTATGCTTGCTTGTGGCTTGCGCAATGAAGGAGGAAGATGCTTGTAACTTGCGCACTTGAAGATGGACTCCCCTTGGATGAAACTTGCGAAATGGAGCTTTTGGCTTGGTGGCTTGCAAGGGAGAATATGAGAACTCCCTTGGTGTATTGCGGCAATGGAGAGCTTGGAGTTTTGCAATGTTGTGCAAGGAGGAGAAGCTATGCAATGGTGTTGTGCAATCTAGGAGGGATAGGAACTATAGGATGTTGTGGCCTAGGAGATGAAGCTTTGGCCTATGATAGTTTGCGGGAAGGGAATGATAGACAATGGTGCTTTGGAGTTTTCTTGCTCAATGTAGATGATTGAGAAGCTTGGGGATGTTTGTGCAAGGGAGGCTTTGTGGAGATGATGGCCACAACTTTCCTTGGTGTTTTCCGCCCTTGGTTTGGTCTTATTTGGAGATGGGTTTATATAGGAGAGGATGTGATCAAATAGAATCAAATAGAATCCCATACATGAAGGAGATTTGATGGAATCCTAACTTGAATAGGATTGGAACAATTCAAATGGAAGATCTCTTCAATCACCATTAGGATATGGAGTTTGAATTTGTATGGCTATAGGATTAGAATTGGATCTCATTTAATCACAATTGATAGGCATGAGATTCTCCATATCTCTCCATCTTTGACCAAGTCTTCAATTTGTATGGCTTTAGGATTTGATTCATGCACCAATTGATTTGAATCAATTCAAATATGGATTTGAATTGATGTCCTCCTTATCTCCCCATCTTTGACTTAGTCCAATACGTATAGTCATTATCTCCATCTTTGACCAAGTCCACTTTGCTAATGAATTGCAAATTCTCCATCAATTTGACTTAGTCTCCCTTTGAGTATTTGTGAGAGTACCACTTCTGAAAAACACTTAGCACACATATCAAATTATTCACATACGTTTGTTATCATTAAACACGAAGTCATTGATCGTTGGATACAACTACACGTTGTATCCAACAATCTCCCCCTTTTGATGATGACAAACTAATATAAGATTCGCAATAACGATTCAAATAATATCATCGTGACATGTGTCTGTGATGTGTGATATGGAGGAAGTATGCAACAAGTGTGACAATGGTGTTCAAGCATACGAGCATGCAACAATGATGTTCAAACATATACAAGCATGCTCCCCCTTGAACAGGCATTCACTCATTCATTAAGCACATATTCATTATTCATTAGTGCTCCGCCTTAAACCAATATTCATATATGCACATACAAGCATTAATGCACAATATCACAAATCTTTTCCAAATATTCTCCTGCTTTTGTTATCTTTAAAAGAGTATAAACGAAGTCAAGTACATACCACATGCAAACTAGTGAGCATTACAAATTACGACATACACTTGCTTGTAGACATTCGCATAATAAGCAAGCCAAATTCAATGAAAATTATAATAAGGACTTCTACACCATTGTGTAAGTGTGATGATTAAACATTGAAGCACATGAGGAGAACTTTTAAGAAATTCAACCAAAACCAATCCACATTTTCCATGTAACATGATATCATCTAGTATTGATTTTTCCCATCTCATTAAAAATGAGTCAAGTTACCACACCTAAAAACATAGCCTATAAGGACTCTTAGATTTGGCGGTGGCATTGCTTGACGAGTATAACACCAACGCTAAAGACTACCCGTAAGCATATGTTGAAAACTCGTGGATAGTGACATTGCCAAGGATTGTATCCATTTTTCATACGGAGCTATTTTCATTCTTTTTCAATTTTTTGTTTCATATTCAATTCTTTTGTACTCTATTTTTACCCATGGAAAGACACATCATATCCCTTAGATTTTCAGTTATTTTCCATCCTACATTCACTTTCCAATATTTCATAAAAGATGTCTCCAAATGTACAGCAAAATTTAATGCTTATGGAAGTGAAAGTGTAGTTGTAGAAATCATAATATTCAATTCATTGAACATGTCATGGCTATTAAAAAAGTCTAACATGCGCATGTAGCCATAACAATAATACATCAATTTCTACATGGATTTGAGTATCATTCATTAATATCACTTAAATGATTCAAAAGAAAGATATACATTAAGCACCATTTTTTTTGCTTTTTGTCTTTTTCAAATTTTTTTGATTTTTCTTTATAAACAACTAAACAAGCTAGAAAGCAAACAAAGTAGCACACAAATAAAAACAAATAAAGCACACAAGAAAGAAAAAAATGCTATGAAGGTATGCATTAAGGTGCAAAGTAGAAGCCATACTTTCGTGTTGTCATTTGGCTAAGGAATAAAAAATGCGACGTCCAATTCATGGTTCCTCGCCACCTCCAGCTTACCTACATGGAAGATGTTATGTGTGATATTGGAATCCAACAAGGTCCACTCATGTTAGTCAACAAATTTTTAGGAACCCATATTTGCATGAAATTAATGTTCTTGTTTCTATATTTGCAATAATAAGAGGTATGACCAACACAACCACATGTAAAGCACTTTGCATGAATATTTCCAACTTTTGTTGTTTCAATGTGAAATTTTCTATATTTTTACTTTTCAACATTTTTATAATCATATCCAAGTCCACGTCTATTATTGCCATAAAGTAGGTTTCTAAGAATTATATCCAACGATTGTTTTCCAATAGAGAATTTCTTTATGGACAATTCTAGATTAGTGACTTTGGATTTCAATAAAGTATTTTCATTCACAAGCAAAGTGTATTTATTAATGAAAGCATTCTTGTTTTCCTCTTCATTCTTTTTCATGTTTTCGGCTTTCTTTTCAAAATCAGTTATCTTTTCTTTAAGCTCGTTATTTAGCATGCACATATTTTCAATAAGAACTTTATTTTCATTTTCAAGCTTAGTCAATTTTTCTTTACACATGCTAATATCATTTAACAAGGTAGGACAAGAATGACAATCAACTTTATCATGCAAGCTAGCTTTTTCTTTTTTCAACAATGGTAGAATTACATGCAACAAGTTTTTCTTTAAGATTTTCAATTTCTTTAGACATGTCATAATTTTCTTGTTGCAATTCAAAGCTACCATCCCAATAGTCATCTACGGTAGATTCTAGCTCATCTATTTTATCTTGCATTCCTTTACAAATATTCAAAAGTTCAGCTTTAGAGCAAGATTTTACCTCATCGTGCTTTTCCATCAAGCAGAGGGAGGAGTGTGCGCCATTCTCCTCAATCTCATCATCACTATCCATGTCCCACGTTAGCACCAAAGCTTTTCCTTTCCTCTCTGCGACATTATTCGTTTCTTGTGGGCAATTCCTCATGAAGTGTCCCTTCTTTCTGCATTTAAAACATTCCTTTTTATTAGTAGTTTTCTGTCCAGATGAATTTCTATCAGAATTAAAATTATTAGAACGATTAAACCTTTTCGCCATCTCAGATCTTCCTTGGTCAGTCTTGATATATCTTCTGAAGTTTCTGACCATTAGTGTTTACTCCTCATCAAGATCATCGTCGTCGTTAGCTTGAAGAGCTAATGGTTTGGGAGCTTTGGCCTCTGGTTTCTCTCTAGCTTCGATGCTCTGCAACTCAAGCTCGTGGGACATTAATTTTTCTATCAAGTCCTCCACTCTCATCTTTGATAGATATTTAGCTTCTTGAATGGTTGTGACGTCCCCTAGATTTAGCACTATATGCAGTAGGATCAAGGATACCAGATTTAAATATTTGTAACCGCAAGCGCACAGTGTTGTAGTGTGGCTTGGGGGTCGAACTCAGGGAGGCGTGTGTTGTGCTTGTTGTCAAGAAGGAACCGGATCACCCGGTGGGTGAGCAAGCCCGATCAATCGGTTGGTTGTCAAGAAATAGAAATACGAAGGATGTAGGATATAAAAGGGAACCTAGGACTCTGGTTTTCACCCTATCATGTGCCCTCTGTATTACGACCGACGGATAGGATTACGATTGGATTTTAGGGTTTAGTGATGAGATGTTGCATCTACGAGTGATACTTAGCGTCCCATGAGCCCGATATTCCGGTCGATGCCCAGGATGATATGCTAGGTCTACTCGGGTTCAGACGGTGGGCATTCCCATGTCCATTAACACGGACCGACTCCGGAAGTACTAAGCTCGCAACAATTACTCCCAATATTTCATCTTGCCGTTCCCACACGCAAGGATTCAATGTCTACGCTAGGGGTGTGAGCTTTGGTTAGGGGATCAAACACCAGTTTTATTTCCCCTTGGCCCGACGGTCAGCGGTGGTCTTTCTCTCGCCAATGACAATAAAACGCCCTGCGTAACCATCTAAATTCCTAAATCCTATCGAAACCCTAATCCTATGGTCGTTCTAGGGAGAACCCACGAAGGAGCTTCCACCAAAATCCCAGATTGGGGAACCACTCACGATTCATAGCAAAAATATCAACACAACAAAATTTTGCCATCAGAATCAATATCAGGCAATAGAAATACGGAGCCAATAGTATTAAGAACGACATATCAAAGTTACAGAACGATCAGAAAACTTACAAGACAAAATAAATTCCGAGCCATCAAAAGTCCCAAAAAAGACAGAAAAAATAACTGGATATCGTTCAGGGAAAAACCTAGGACTATTTATAGAAAACACGACCACCCGATCGGTTGAAGCATCAACCGATCGGGTGAGCCGACAGTCAACCTTACCTTCAGCTCTTGAGATACATCAACCGGTCGTTGAATAGATCGGTTGATGTCACCAGGTCGTGAGTTAGAAGATTTGGCAATAGATGAACCGATCGGGTAGATGTCACCCGATCGGTTGGAATTCAGCTCCAAAAGACAGAGAGCACTGACGGATTCACCCGATCGCTGAACCGATCGGGTGGCCTCTTCTCTTCTGCTGCTTCTGTCCGGGTCGGATACGCATGCACCAACCGATTGGTTGGCTCTATCCAACCGATCGGTTGAGGGCTGATATATGGAATTCTTCGATGTTTGGCCCTCGGGATCGCGCGTGACACCTCCCGTTGCTCCAGGGACTCATGATATCTGCTTTTTATGTCTCTAACGCTGGCAATCTCTTGCATTGGCACAAAACGCAAAGAAGTGAAAGAAAACTAAAAATCACGAGAGAATGGATACGAAACACCGAAAAACAACGGAAAATCACGAAGAAGACATGCGTGAATATATACAATATAAATGCACGTCAAAATCCCCCAAGCTGAACCCTTCCTCGTCCTCGATGAAGACGAGTGAGAGTAGGAGCTCGGAGGGAAAAATAGAAAGGAAGAAACAGAAATAAAGAAAATAAAATCCTAGATCGCCCGTCAGAGCCAACGAAATCAATCACGCCATATTAAGCAGGCATGCGATAAACACTTCACTAAACCCAGGAATTTGAGTCCATACAAGTGTCGTGGGCCCACGCGGTGAAGCGCGAGTGGGTGTGGTCGTGAGCTAGCAGACGGTGTTACTATTTAAATTGTGCAATAAAGCTCCATATACACATACCCAGGGAATAACCCAAATATCGATTCAATTCAAATAAGCGGTGAATAATAGCTCAAGTATGCATGAGAATAGAATAAGAATCGAAGCGTATCATGTGTCGGGGACTCGACTGCTAGGAACTAGAAGATCACCGCACTATTGTCTAGATAATTGCTAAAAAATTCCTATGCCAAGTGTGTTCGAAAATGAGGGAGGTTGAGAAGGTGTGGAGTAGAACACTCGGTGCAAATTCTCGCCTTCCCTTTATTCACGGTGGATAGGAATGGTATTCACAATGGAATTTTTTTTGGGTTTTGGGTATTTGTATTTTTTTGGACTTTTGGCTATACACTTTTTTTCTTTTCTTTTTCTTTTTGGATTTTTCTTCTCTTTTTTTCTTTTTAGGCTTTTGGATTTTTGGCTATACACTTGTGTACTCTCCCAAGTGGGAGAACGGTACACGATGAGGGGATTTGCACCAAGTAAAACAAAAAAGAAATCGAATTCTAAGCACTTGGGCAAAAGAAAAATTTTCTCGCGAATCTGAGCATAAGCTAAATGGGTTATCCTAGTCCTATTGGTAGAGTCCCGACACATGCGAATTGAAACGTAATATATATATATTTCATGCACAGAGAAGCAGATAGTAGAAGCAAAATATTGCATATTCGAAATTGAAGCATGATAGTCTAGGGGTCAACCAAGGACATGTATATAAATCAAAATCACAAAGTAGAAGCACACCAACTGGCTAGTCATGACACACGACTCACATAAAAGCAAAGTGAACCCACGAATCATGAAATGCAATAGGACTCGGCTTCCTATGGTTAGTGAAGGTGATTATCGTAGCTAAGCTAAGTGTGTGTGTGTAGATCCGTGGCAATTCATCATGTGGGGTCATCTCTAGGAGAGGGAGAATAAAAAGAAAGAAAGAAAAAGAAATAGACGATGAAAACGACTCAAAAAACGGTGAAAAGGACACAACTGACACACAAAATGCGACCCCCAAGCTGAAACTTGCATTGCCCTCAATGCAATAATAGTAATTACGGGAGGGCAATGAAAATGGGAGGGAAGTACGCACCGAAACAAAAAGATTAAAAACATGAAAAACACACAAACAAAACAGAAAATTAAATAAAAGGAAACACACAAATAAAAGATATAGAAACACATCCAAAGAACACATATAAACAAGCACATAGTAATGACATCACACGACAATATGCACAAAAATCGATTTCCCCCAAACTGATCATGACAATGCTAGCGAAAATGTGTGATCATGGTGATGCAGAAATAATGGGCAAGGGGGAAAATTGGAAGAGAAAAAGAAATAAATCAAAATGCAGGAGAGGTAGTGTCCTCGTCCTCCTTGGAAGAGACTGGAGGGGTGTGGGTGGGAGAGGTAATGGGTGTGTAGAGAAGTGGAGAAAGGGGTGGATGGATGGGTGAGGTGGTGGTGTGGATGATGGGTGGAGTGTCGGTGGTAATGGTAAGTGGGAGGGATATGGCGACCAATGTGGTAGGAGTGGGTAATGATTTCGAGCGCACAACTAATTTCTTGCGACGCAAATATGCAGTGGTGATGGAGGAGGGTGGTGGGAGTGTATGATCGACGGTAGTGGTCGTGGGTGGAGAAGAAGTGGAGGGAGGGGGGATGATCGCCTAGGGGGGATGTGATCGCTCCGGAATGTGACCCAAAGAACGGTTGTAGTTTTACCGCAAGCGCACGGTATAGCGGCGAGCGGGTTATCGAACACAGGGAGGACGAATGACCGTGCTTGTTCTAATCAACCTGGCTATTTAAGAAGAGAGAAATTTGCCTTTGGAGATCCTATCACAATCGTCAGACAAAGTATGGAAATATCAAATCAAATAAAGAACGTCTAGGGAATGGGGAATTCCCGCTACTCACCGTATTTCGTAAATGTGGTTCATCGGTATCAAAATTGCTAGAATGAGATTTTGGATGAACTAGTTGCAACTGAATGTAGAACCAAGCTCACGCTCTCGCGCTGTTGCCGGTCTATAGCTATCCTAGGTTTGGGTCCAATCTCTTGCAAACCCTAGCCTAGGGAAGCTAGCATTAGGATCAACATCATCGTTCAATCGCACACCGAGCCCAATCTCTTGCAAAATCGGCCCGCGACCTAGGTTGGGATAGTTCCTACCCGTCCAATCTCTTGCAAACGGGTATCGGCACGGAATTGCAACCGGGAACCCTAGTATCGGTCCAATCTCTTGCAAACCGATACTTCGGAAATTCGATTCCAACCCAATTCGGATCTCTAGGGTTTCCTATCGAATTGGGATCCAATCTCTTGCAAATCCCAATCGGTATGAACTCCTAGCTATCCGTAGTAAATAGATCCCAAACTAATCACTAACAACGATTCTAGCAAAATTTCTACCAATTCATCACAAATATGAAATTGGGCTTGTAGGGTTCATCCCCACGCCCCAAGACGTGGAGACTACTCGCAATTCATAGCACAAACACAAGAATAATCAATGAAATAAGCAATAGAATTCATCAGAATATTGAGATAAGCAATAAAAATAGAATTTTTAGAGAAGAGAAAGGCAAACCAATGGAGTTCTTCAATTAATCCAACAAAAACCTACTTTTTGTCTCCTCTCCAATCACAATAATAAAGCTAAAAAGTAAACCTAAAAAGCTGCAAAAAATCTAAGAGAAAAGCTCTCTAAACTAGGGTAAAAACAGGGGTTAAATACCCCCCCAAAATCGTCCAAAAACTGTGACCAAAATACCCCTGCGCAGCCTGAAATCCGCAATTTTCGCTACAGGCAGCGCGTCGCACTCGGCCGAGTGACAAAAGTCGCTCGGCCGAGTGAGAAACCCTGTAAATTTCCAGTAAGTCTCGATCTTCAGGGGTCTTCACTTCGGGGGCGGCTCGGCCGAGTGAGTTGTCGTCACTCGGACGATGGCTTCTTGGTACTCGGGCGGTCGGGATTATCCACTCGGCCGAGTGGGTCTTCTGAAGCTCAGGCAGCCGAAAAACAGTAAGTTGGCGATTTTTGAATGGCTTCGTCTGGGCGCCACTCGGGCGGACGGGATCTCGTCACTCGGCCGATGTGGTCTCCGTCGCTCGGCCGAGTGCACATATGAATCGTGTCTGATCTGGTCGGCCGAGCGGTGTCTCGCTGGTCGGCCGAGTGACTCCTTCACTCAGCCGAGTGGGACACCAAAAATGCCCAAACAGCTTGTTTTGGCCTCCTCGTCGCTCCTGCGACGTTCTTTCTTCTTCCGCTCCTCTCCAACAGCAAAATACCCCACGGGGAGGTCGTCGGTGACACTCTGGAGTAGGCGTATCTCGAGATCACTCCAAATCTCTCCAAATCACCTGAAATGCGACAAAAACAACAAATCGTGAAAAGCATCGCAATATCGTCGATATATCGTGAAAAACATGATTTGGGCGATCCAAATGGCATGCAATCATGCGGAAAAAAAGTGTAAAATAAGGAGTGATCAAAATCCCCCAAGCTTACCTCTTACTCGTCCTCGAGGAAGATAAGTAAAAGGCGAACCCGGTGGATTCGGAAAACGAAAACGGCGAAAAAATGAAAAATGAAAAACGGAGAAGAATGAAAAACGAAATAAAAATAAAAAAGAAAGAAAGAAGCGAAGAGGTAAGCTGCTAGATCATTTTCTCAGGACGTGGGTTCCGCTTACTCAAATAGCATGCACTGAATGAAAAATACATGTCAAATAGTTTTATTTTGATATCATAGTATAATAGTGCAAATAGAAATAGAAAACCCACGAACAACGATATAATCATGAAAAACGGAATAATTTTAGAATTAACATCGTCTGAATCATTTAAAGCGGTATACAAATCGCAGATTACACACTTTTCAATTGAATGCTTTCTATGAGGAGTATAAGAGTATCACACAATAGAATAGAGAGAATAGAAAAGTGTGGATTTCATGAAATGAGTGCTAGGCTTAGATTTCTGGATTTCGTAAAGCTAGAAATAATCTCACCGAGTATAGAATATTACTTAGCCTAGGTTGTCGTGCAACGTCAAGTAGTCACTCTCTCACACATCAATGGATTCCCTCCCCCAAGCTTATCTATAAGCATGGTGGCATAAAAAATATTCACATCCCCGTTTTTATAAAGCTCCAAAAGTAATAAAAATGAACACGAAAAGAGAGAAGAAAGAAAGAAAGTGAGATGTGATCTTTTATTGAGGATTTTTCCTCTTTTCTTTTTCTTTTTGCTCTTTTTTTTCTTTTTTTAAACATATATACAATGATCCCAACTCAAAGAGAGATAATGATATACAAGAATATTTTCTCCCCTTTTTTTTCGGGAAATTTGGAGCTAGGAATTAATAGCGGGGGAAATGCCATATAATAGAATCGCTAAGGGGAGATTCACCAATGATTTTAAAAGTAGAGAAATGATGTTCAAGATTTGTGGAGAAAGAAATAAATATATCTCTCGGTTCACTCTATAAGACATGCACAACAACTTCAGCAGGGTAATCTAATCTACTCAGTTTCGATCACAAAAAAGCTAACTAATCCAGATTTATCATAGCTAACATCATTCAATCATCCTGAAGTGAAATGTACAATTCATGCATATAGAAGTGATATAGGAAAAGAAATCAGTACTCCAGATATAGGCATTCAATGCGTGAATCTTGGTGTGTTTTCTGTGATAGCATACATATGAATATTCAGACTCAGCTAATAATAAAATTTCATCCATTTTCATGTGGAAAAAGTATGGGTTACTATCTCTAGATGCAAGGCAAGTCATAGCATATGATATCAGAAATAAAGTCCAAGACATGACAAATAAAGCATGCAAATAGAGTAAGCTAACTCCACGTCATCATCATCATAGAAAAGTCATCTCTAGCATGAGATGAAAAGAAAAAAAAGGAAATAAAGAAAAAGGGAAAATAGAACTATTTACAATGCGGCACACAGAAAAAATAAGAAAAACGTGATGCATGGTAAAAATAAAAAGAAAAATGATGAAAATAAGTGCAAAAGCGGAAAATGGTGTGAAAAACTAAAAATAAAGGTGGCAAATCAAAAAAGAACGTGAGAACTCACTCCCCCAAGCTAAATGGCACAGTGTCCTCAATGTGCAAAGTGTGGCACACCGAGAGACAAGTAATGAGAGGGGAAAGTGAGGGTGCATGCATGATGGAAGGTAAAAAAAAGAAAAAGGAAAAATAATGAAACGAAAAATATGATGCGGACATGATGCATGCAGATATAGGAGTGATACAGATATATAGGTGTGGCACCAAAAACTCTCCCTCTCTCCCAAAAAAGATATAAAAAGATACTATCAGAATGAGAATCCCAAAAAAGTGAGGGGAGCGGGACAAAAATGCATCAGGACCCAGCAGAAATGGGCAGCACAACGGTAAAAATAATCGACGGCATCAAGGGTGCCTAAGAAGGTGGTGCTGCGCCATCTCCGTCCTGATGCGGAAGTGGTGGTGGTGGCTGGACAGGCTGCTGAGCGGGCGTGGGTGTGGAAGTGGTAGCAGGCTGAGTGCGTGTGGAAGTGGGGGTGGGAACCTGCTGGGTGGGCGGGGGTACGCGTGGGAGACGCTCCAGGACCTGGGTAAGACAGTAGTGAATCTGCGGGAGCAGGTCGAAGCGGTGAGCCATATCGGTGACGGTGGCGGACAGGGTCCGAAGGTCGCCTCTGAGGCCACTCACTGCCCCCTCTAGAGCACGAATGCTCTGAAGTACAGTGTCAGGGGGAGGTGGTGCAGAGGGACGCACCGGTCTGGGCTGTGCAGGGCGGGGCTGGCGTACTCTGGTGGCGTAGGTGACAGGCTCAGCGGGTAGGGGAACAAAAGGTGCTGCGCTCGCAGGTGGGTGCCTGGCCTCAGTGCGAGGCTGGGTAGGACGGTGAGAAGTAGAGGCAGCAGCAACGAAAGAAGAATACAAAAGTGGCAGCGAGGCGGCCGGAGAGGTCGGTGGCACAGAAGTGTGGACAGACGCCACGACACGCTCGGAAAATACAGCAGCAGTGGGGACAGAGGGCTCTCCGCACTCAACTATGGACGGCGGGCGCTCGGGTGGGGCAGAAGAAACGGGCTCGGCAGACAGAGGGCCAGTGGTGGTGGTGACAGGCATGGAAGCAGCGGAAGTGGGCTCAGCTAAGGGACTCCCGACACTGACAGAGGTGTGGACAGAGGTGTCAGGAGCATCGGAAACATCGGGGATAGGCTGAGGGGCCACGGGGTCAACAGGGGCAGCAGGCTCGACAGGGGCAACAGGGTCTGCGGGGGCAGTGTGGGCCTGCTCGGCCTCCTCGGCCTCGAGCACGTATGTGGCAGGGATCAGAACATCCATCGCAGGGAGCTAGTCCACATGGGCTGGTGCAATCTGAGCCCGAGCTGGGCTCAGAAGAATCATGTAATCGGCCCCGTAAGGGCCGTGCAACCAGACCCAGTGTCGCTCACCGTGCGGACGAAACATCTTCATCCGGGCCATAACATCAATCGACAGAGAAGTGGGGCCCGGTGCTCGTCGCAGGTCGGCAGGGAAGTCCTCGCCGGTCATAAGGGCAAGCAAGGTGATCAGGCCGCCGCAGCATATCGGTGAGCGAGCGCCCACCGATACAATGATGCGGTCCAAAAACCAAGCCGCGACATCAATCACGACGGCGGGGACCAGCTCATCGCCATCCCTAGATAGAACTCTGGGCCGTGTCATCGCGTAGAGCATGTAAAGCTCTGGCGTGGACATCGTGCCCGGCTCATATCTGGCCAAAAAGGTCGTCGCCATAAGGCGCTGAGCTATACGAAGGCAGGGATGGACAATGGCCGAGGCCTTGGCCCTACTAGGGTCAAAGGCAGCGTGGAGACCCGTAATCCGGGCCCAGAAGGCACCGGCGTCGAAGGAAGGTGGGGGGATATGGGTGGGGGCGTAACCTAGATCGGCCCCGGGGACATCAGGCCATGAGAAAAAGGCTCTCATCATACCGAGAGTGACCTGGCACTCCCGGTCCATGAACTGAAACGAGCATCCCTCGTCGGTCCGGGCGATCGAACTAAGTACCTCAAGTGTCGGGCGGGTAAACGTGTCCACCGACACCTGAAAGAAATCTCGCCAGCCCACGTTGTCGTACAACGTGAGCATCCCCTCTAGTACCCCCAGGCGTCCTAGGTCAGCAAGGTGTGCAAACCTGGAGGGTACGATCGAGCGCTGGGAAATACGCTCGAAAGCGACGCGGTGTGCGTCGTTCCGAAACGTGATCCCCAGCGGCCCGATAAGTGGAGCCGGAGGTGGTGGCTGTGGAGCGGCAGGAGGTGGCTGTGCGGGCGCTGCAGGCTGTGCTGGGTGTGCGGGGCCTGCAGGCTATGCTGGGTGTGCGTGGTGTGTGGGAGAAGGCGGAGGAGAGTCCTCCAACTCGTGGGAGGGGCCGGCGTCATCCGACCGCTTCCGCTTGACGGAAGCTCTCTTCGACCGCAGCCGTGTCCGGGGCGGCATATCGGCCCCGAGCGCGTGCCGAAAAACGTGAAAAGTGCGGCGTGCGTAAAAATAAAGGAAAGAGTATACCATGATACGCCGCGAGTGCAAGCAATGGAAGCGTGCGAAGACAACGCCTCCGCGAAGCCCGAATCAGTCCCTAGAAGCTCCCCTGGGCTCCCCTAAGCTCCCAGAAACAACCTGCGAATGAAATGGAGATATCAGCGAGTAATATTCAAAACGTATGGAGCATTAGGGGTATAATAGATAGATATAGAAATCGATTTGGGTTTGGGGTTCGTTTAATGCATGGATCCTCGAAAAATACACAAAAAGAAGAGAAAAAGGCGAAATAGGCGATACCGGAGGTGGCCGGAGTGGTGGCCGCCGGCGGCGACTCGGGCGAGGCGCGGCGGGGGCTCGGCCGGCGGGGGCTGGCCGAGCGGCGGCACGGCGACGTCGGTCGGGTGAGTAGGGGGCACGAGCGAGGGGAACGGGCGAGGGGAATGCGAGGAGTCGGGCGAATTCAGTTTGCGTCGTTTCGAAAAACGAGCCCGACCCCTCCCCCTTTTATAGGAAAAGTTACGACTCGGCCGAGTGACAGGGTCACTCGGCCGAGTGAGATCAATGGAAAATTCCTCCCCGCTTACGCTTCGGCCGAGTGGCCTTGCCAGCCTTGGCCGAGTGGAGTAAGTCCATTCGGCCGAGTGGCTCAAGCTACTCGGCAAGACTCGCCCTAGGAGCGTATCCGTTTTACTCGGCCGAGTGAAAATATATACTTGGCCGAGTAGCAGTTATACTGAAATCAGGAAATTAAACAGAGAGTTGGGTACATCAGACTTCCCTCGTTCGTGAGCGGCTCGGCCGGACGAACTTGTGTACTCGGCCGAGTGACTAGTATACTCGGCCGAGTGAGCCTTGTGTTCTGCTGTTTGTCTTCGTTTGGGCTCTAAACTCCGTCTTTCTTCCTCCAGTCGATTTCATCTTCCTCCTAAGCATCGAGCGCCTTCCTGGGACGCTCCTCGTCGTCTCGTTCATCCTCCTCATGATGGATTTACCTATCTCCTCTCCTGTCAAGCAAAATAGGACCCGTTATCACAAAATTTTTGGGCGAACGACTCAAAACACTACAAATTTCTAAAACAAAAATAAAGAAAAAGTAAAAATAAAGCAATAACCGTCAGGTTGCCTCCCGACAAGCGCTCGTTTAAGGTCGTGAGCTCGACCCCCTATGATTTTCAATTAATGCGGGATGTTCGGTGCATATGAGATGCACCCATCAAACTTTCCGGGGAGAACGCTTGGATTCGGAAGTTGCGGCGGCGTGTTCTCCCTTGGTGGTCTCCCGTCTCGAATAGTGTTGGGGGGAGGCCCCCCCAAGCTAGCGTTTGCTCCGGTCAACGGCTTCACCGGTGACGCCGATTTCCGTATCGGCAGAGCTTTCTTCAGAGACTTCAATTTTGAGAGCTTGCAGAGCTCTCGAATCCTTGCGACATCAGCATCGCCTTCATCATTTTCAGCGGAGAGGTCAGGGGAATCATCTATCTTCTCATCGTGGCCTAAATCCGGGCCTTCCTCGAAATCCTCATCGAAAAGAGTGCCAATCGAGTGGGGGATCGCTTCTTCAATTACCTCATCAAGGAGGTCCATGTAGTCAAGCTCCTCGTGGTAAGGCATGTGTTTCATGGCCTTAGGAATTTGAAGCTCCACCTCGATGTTGCCGACGTTCAAAGTTAGTGTACCTTCTCGCACGTCGACAATCACACCGGCGGTGGCGAGGAATGGGCGTCCAAGTATCAATGACGTATCTCCCTCCTCCTTAACGTCCATGATCACGAAGTCACATGGCAAGCATATTCCCCCCGGGACTTGTAGCGGGATGTCTTAGGCGATCCCTACCGGCCTCGTTATCTGCCCATCGGCCAATTGTATCCGCATGTCGGTAGGTTTCAACTTCGTCCCGGTGTTTAGCCTTAAGAACATGGAGAGAGGCATGAGGCTCACACTAGCCCCTAAATCTACCAATGCCTTTTGAAGAGGGACGCCGCCCAAGGTGCAAGGAATCCGAAAACTCCCCGGGTCTTTAAATTTGGCCGGCTCCTTCTCTCTCTTGGTGAACCAAGAGCCCTCCTCGGATAGCATGATCTTCTCCTTCCTCTTTCTCCCCGAAATCAAGTCCTTTAAGAATTTAGCATATGTGGGGATTTCCACGATGGCGTCGAGGAAGGGAATGTTGAGGCTAACTCCTCTCAGATACTCGAGAAACTTCGCTAGCCTTTTCTCCATTTTCGCTCTAGAAGCCTTTGGGGGAATGGGACCTGTGGCATGAAGCGCCTCTCCTCAATCAATTGCTCCGCTCTAGATTTCTCCTCCTCTTGCGGCTCTTTCTCCTTCTCCACTTCAACTACCGGTCCAATTGGATCCAAACTTTCCTCCACGGGCTCCTTGGTAGGAATCATGGCGGGGGTGGTATCCTTCCCGCCTCTAGTAGTAACGGCAACTACGGCATTGATGTGGCCGGTGTTGCCCCGTGGGTTTTGCTCGGGTTGCGCCGGCAATTGTTGAGTGTTCCGATTGAGCAACGCCAATTGCTCCGAGATTTGAGCTACAACGGTTGTAAGGGAGTCTTGCCCCGCCTTCAAGGTAGCATTGACCTTCTTTTGCTCGACCATAAACGCCTCCACTCTAGCTTCGAAGTCGGATTGTTGTTGAGCTTGTGGAGGGTTTTGATTTTGATTTCTCCACCCTTGATTGTATCCGGGCGGCCTATAAGGTGGAACTTGTTGCTTCGGTTGGAAACTTTGTTGTGGAGGCCCCCTTGGTGGATAGTGTTGTTGTTGGGGTGGTGGTGGTCGAGCTTGTTGAGGTGGTTGTTGTGGTGGGTTCAAAGCTCCTTCATTGTTGGCGTACGAGAAATCGGGATGATTTCTTGTGGCCGGATTGGCCCAATACCCTTGGTTCCCCGCAACATATTGTACTTGCTCCAAGGATCCTTCTCCTTGCTCTCCTCCCGAGTACATGGCTTGAGATTGGTCTTGCCAATCACACATTTGGTTCGATGGCGCGGAGGTGGAAGGGATTCCTTGGGGCTCCGTGATAAACTTCTCCAGTCTCTCCACTACCTTGTGGAGAGAATCAAACTTGCTTGTAAGCTCCGCTACGGCCTTCGCCTCATAGATACTAGTTGGCTTCAAGGAGGACGTAGAGTGTCCTCGCTCATCGCCCCATTGTTGATTGTTTGAGGCCATCTCCTCAATTAGGGCCGTAGCTTCTTCGGGAGTCTTTGATAAGATAGCACCATTCGCCGCGGCATCAATAATTTGTTTGGTCCCCGGTTGGAGACCGTTGTAGAATCTATGAACTAGCTCCCAATCTTCAATGCTATGGTGCGGGCATTGATGCTGCAGATCTTTAAAACACTCCCAAGCCTCATAGAGCGTCTCTTGGGGTCCTTGCTTGAAGGACATGAGAGCGCTCCGGATCTTCACCGTCTTGGAGGGCGGATAGAACTTGTCAATGAATGCACTCGCCAACTCGTCCCAAGTGGTGAAGACTCCCTCAGCCTGCGTCCTCAGCCAATAAAGTGCCTTGTCTTTTAGCGTGAAGGGGAAGAGACGCAGTCTGATGGCATCAATGGAGACCCCCGGCATCTGGAATGTGGCGCACTTCGACAAGAATAATTGGATGTGGTAGTGAGAATTTTCATGGGCATTCCCATGAAATGGATCCTGCTGCATCAGAACCAGTAGTCCAGTCTTTAGCTCGAAGTTCTTGTCAGCCGCCAACTCCGGCATGGCAATGGATGAGGTGGTAGAAGAGGTCTTAGGCCGGAGCCTATCGCGAATAGAAATTATCCTTGCCATCCTTGCCGCTAATTGGTCCGCAGTTTCCGGGTTGGTCATATACATCCCTTCTGGATTTTGTCTCCTCTCCGCTCTAATTCTCCGCGCGGTACGTTCGATCTCGGGATCAAATAATATAGCTTCGGGGTCCGCCGTAGATCTCGTGTACATGCAATGGGAAAACAGAGTTTCAAAGAAATGATTAGTACCGTGGAAGGGTTAGGTAAAAATAAAGAAATAAAATAATAATAATAATAATAAAAAGAAATAGCTAGGGTGGTAAGATCAAACGCAATCGCCTCCCCGGCAACGGCGCCAAAAACTTGATCGCTCCAGAATGTGACCCAAAGAACGGTTGTAGTTTTACCGCAAGCGCACGGTATAGCGGCGAGCGGGTTATCGAACACAGGGAGGACGAATGACTGTGCTTGTTCTAATCAACCTGGCTATTTAAGAAGAGAGAAATTTGCCTTTGGCGATCCTGTCACAATCGTTAGACAAAGTACGGAAATATCAAATCAAATAAAGAACGTCTAGGGAATGGGGAATTCCCGCTACTCACCGTATTTCGTAAATGTGGTTCATCGGTATCAAAATTGCTAGAATGAGATTTTGGATGAACTAGTTGCAACTGAATGTAGAACCAAGCTCACTCTCTCGCGCTGTTGCCGGTCTATAGCTATCCTAGGTTCGGGTCCAATCTCTTGCAAACCCTAGCCTAGGGAAGCCAGCATTAAGATCAACATCATCGTTCAATCGCGCACCGAGCCCAATCTCTTGCAAACTCGGCCCGCGACCTAGGTTGGGATAGTTCCTACCCGTCCAATCTCTTGCAAACGGGTATCGGCACGGAATTGCAACCGGGAACCCTAGTATCGGTCCAATCTCTTACAAACCGATACTTCGGAAATTCGATTCCAACCCAATTCGGATCTCTAGGGTTTCCTATCGAATTGGGATTCAATCTCTTGCAAATCCCAATCGGTATGAACTCCTAGCTATCCGTAGTAAATCGATCCCAAACTAATCCCTAACAACGATTCTAGCAAAATTTCTACCAATTCATCACAAATATGAAATTGGGCTTGTAGGGTTCATCCCCACGCCCCAAGACGTGGAGACTACTCGCAATTCATAGCACAAACACACGAATAATCAATGAAATAAGCAATAGAATTCATCACAATATTGAGATAAGCAATAAAAATAGAATTTTTAGAGAAGAGAGAGGCAAACCAATGGAGTTCTTCAATTAATCCAACAAAAATCCACTTTTTGTCTCCTCTCCAATCATAAGAATAAAGCTAAAAAGTAAACCTAAAAGCTGCAAAAAATCTAAGAGAAAAGCTCTCTAAACTAGGGTAAAAACAAGGGTTAAATACCCCCCAAAATCGTCCAAAAACTGTGACCAAAATACCCCTGCGCAGCCTGAAATCCGCAATTTTCGCTACAGGCAGCGCGTCGCACTCGGCCGAGTGACAAAAGTCGCTCGGCCGAGTGAGAAACCCTGTAAATTTCCAGTAAGTCTCGATCTTCAGGGGTCTTCACTTCGGGGGCGGCTCGGCCGAGTGAGTTGTCGTCACTCGGCCGATGGCTTCTTGGTACTCGGGCGGTCGGGATTATCCACTCGGCCGAGTGGGTCTTCTGAAGCTCAGGCAGCCGAAAAATAGTAAGTTGGCGATTTTTGAATGGCTTCGTCTGGGTGCCACTCGGGCGGACGGGATATCGTCACTCGGCCGATGTGGTCTCCGTCGCTCGGCCGAGTGCACATATGAATCGTGTCTGATCTGGTCGGCCGAGCGGTGTCTCGCTGGTCGACCGAGTGACTCCTTCACTCGGCCGAGTGGGACACCAAAAATGCCCAAACAGCTTGTTTTGGCCTCCTCGTCGCTCCTGCGACGTTCTTTCTTCTTCCGCTCCTCTCCAACAGCAAAATACCCCTCGGGGAGGTCGTCGGTGACACTCTGGAGTAGGCGTATCTCGAGATCACTCCAAATCGCTCCAAATCACCTGAAATGCGACAAAAACAACAAATCGTGAAAAGCATCGCAATATCGTCGATATATCGTGAAAAACATGATTTGGGCGATCCAAATGGCATGCAATCATGCGGAAAAAAAGTGTAAAATAAGGAGTGATCAGGATGGAGGAGGTGATGATCATGATGGAGGAGGTGATGATCATCGAGGAGGCGAAGGAGGTGGTGATGGTGCTGGAGTGGGTGGAGGTGGACCGTGAATGTGTGTAAGAATACAGAGAATGGTGGCCACGTTTCGCTTGAATGCGAGGAAACATGGGTTTTAGAGGAAGGAAGTGGATGGGTCCGAGGAGATAGAGGTAGATGCACCAGCATGCAGAGCAGCCACCTCAGCCTCAAGAGCGAGGCGAGTGGATGTGGCCTGACGAACAGTAGAAGAGGTGTCGGCGGCAGTGGTTGTGTCAGCACCGGAGGCAAGGCCTAAGAGGGCCGTAGTGAGTGCCTTAGAAGAAACAACGGTAGAAGCCGGGGTCGGGATACTAGGGGCAGCCCTGGGATCTTCTCTGAACGCAGGGATATCCTGCTCACCTAAGTGAGCGGCAGGGGACGGTGGTCGTGGTGCGTCAGGGAGTGGAAACTGAAGATGCAACCCCCCACAAACTCTGGGTCAGGAGGAAGCGACCAATCTTCCTCAAGATGAATAGTCATACGGCCGGGATTAGGCAGAGTGGTATAAGGAGCTGGGGGTGGCCGTAGTAAAAAACATACTGACCCAGGCCTCCAGGCTTGATCATGTGGGTGTGTCGCAGGACATCAAGATCTAGATATGTAGATCCTGCGACATGCGGCAAATCGCGGGGGATAACGACGTTGAATACGGGGTGTAAAGCAATGAGTGTAATGAGGCCCCCACAACAATATTTGCCCTTGCCGACGCGGCTAATATCAAGTAGTTTTTGAATTAGACATGCACCGCCATTAATAGGTATGTGCAGGGCCTCAAAAGCTATCCCGTCAGCACCGCGAATGAAATCAAAAGTCATAGCCCAAAGTATAAAAAGGTCAGGGATAGTCACGGTCCCGAACTCATCCCGGGGAAAGAAAGTGCAAGATATGATGCAGTGGGCTAGACGAAAGACAGGGTGGATGATTGAGGAGGCCTTGGCCATGCCTCGAGGATAATGATCATGAAGGGTGAGGCGACCCCAAAAATAATCGACATCGAAGTCGCAATGAAACTCATAGTGATGGTTATCGGCGCCGAGAATGGGGAAACCGAAAATGTTGTTGATGGTGTTCACATGGGAGCGGTAGTTTCGGTTTCGGAGGCGGAAATCTATGATTGACCCCCCTCAGTTTTTAGACTCGAGAGAAATTCGAGTGTGAGGGCGGGGTATGATGGTGCATGGGAGTTTAAAAAGCATAGCCATCCTAGGTTTGCAAAGAGAGTCTTGACACTGGAGAAAACTCCGAGATTGATTAGAGTTTGAGCATGTGCAAACTTAGTGGATAAATGCGATAGTTAGTTGAGTCGATTATAAAAATCTTTATGGGCTAGACTCAAGAAATGGATTCCGTGTGGGTCCATCAGCGGGTCCGCCATGGGAATGATGGGTTGGGATGGAGGTCAGTTAGGGGGAGTAGGAGGGGCACGTTCACTCGATGGACGTGTGGACTTGTGTCGCTTGTGAGACAGCTATTCTTCCTGCATGATCCCCTTACCCTTGTCTTTGGACATGATCGTGTGGTGATGCAATGTGAATGCAAGACTAAATGAATGCACACAATCAAACGACAATGAAGCAAAATGCAAATTCTTGGGCAAAGTAAAAATAAAGATTAGGAGCGAGTGTACACAGTATCGATGAGATTCCTTGCTCGAAAAAGATTCCCCACAACCTGATGGGTATATTTGGGAAGCCGTCGCTCGTCAATCCAACACGAGATGATTTTTTCGAAATGGGGGGAGTTAGGGCTGCTGCTAGGTTGAAATTGGGGGTGAATGATGATGGAGGAGAGTTGATGATGAGAGAGTGATATGGAGGAAGTGGGGGAGTGAAGTTTGGAGCTGTGGTAGAGAGGGAGAGGTCGTTTTAGAGGGAGGGGGAGACGAACCATTCGGAGGAGAGAAAATCTTCGGGTGAAAATTGAAATCGGTTCAGTGGGGGATATTTATAGGTTTAGGCAAACCGATCGGGTGAGATCTCACCCGATCGGTTGAGACATTTTCGAAAATTTCGTGTTGGTTAACAGATACAGGTGAACCGATCGGATGAGTTCTCGTCCGATCGGTTGACCGCTTCTCAAATTTCCCGAGAGCACTATACTCTCCACCCGGTCTGCCACCGACCACAGCTTCAGCTCAACCGATCGGTTCGTTTTTCACCAAAATTCCCGAGACCTCCATTGTTGTCACCCGGTCTGCCACCCGATCACCCTCATTTACCACCGGAACGGTTGGCTGATGTTATGATATAGCCCATATTCAGACACAGCCCACCCGATTGGTTGATGCTTGAACTGATCAGGTGGGGGTAATTTCTTGCACAAACACAAAAAATCATCTAAGTCTCCCGACGAAAATCCCCATGGAAGAATTTATTCACCAAAAATAAGAAAACTAATCCTATAAATAACGACGAGAGTTCAGTGCTGAGTATTGATTCCCCGGATTTGGTTTTGATGATGAACAAACATAAATATCGTGAACTAACTCTTTGTGAGCGCAGTTATGGAGATCGTCGCCAAAATTCTACGTACATCAAAAGCGACGTCTCAAGACTTCTCAAAGCGCGTGATCGTATGCCTGAAGCTTTGTTGAAGCTCAAGGAGCATTATTGAAGTCAATAGATTCGGATTGAAGCTTTGAAGACGGTTCGTCTACCTTATTTTATAGTCTTCTAGCTTCTTTTCGTAGAATGTTAAGCCTTGAGTAGGACTTACATTATAATCTTCATAACGCTCATATCTTAGAGCTAGGATTATCTTAGAAGCCCATAGAAACTTTCCTGAAGCTTTACGCTTCATTTCGTGGCTTCTAGTACATCATAGTTGGTTCAAGAAGAAGAACCAACCGACTAGATTGTCATCCAGTAGGTTAAAAATCCTTCTTGAACCGACTAGATCTCCTTACTCAATTCAGCCTAGGCACTGTTGACCAATTAGTCGATCGAAGAAGGTTCACCGACCGACTAGTTGTCAAACTAGTCGGTTGGGAATCCTTCTTAGACCGACTAGTTATGCCTTCATTCTTTCAGCCTAGCTACTGTTGACTAGTTAGTCGGTCTAAGAACTTCCATCGACCGACTAGTTGTGAAACTAGTCGGTTGGAATTTGTTCTTAGACTGACTAGTTCTCCTTGTGTTCAGCCTATTGATTTTCAACTCTTAGTCGGTCAAAGAACACTCACCGACCGACTAGTTGTCAAACTAGTCGGTTGGCAAGTCTTCTTAGACCAACTAGTTCTACCTCCTGAATTATCTAATCTTGGCTGTCAACCTTTTAGTCGGTCCAGGAAGAAATCACCGACCGACTAGTTGCAAAACTAATCGGTCAGTGATCCTTCTTAGACCGATTAGACTGCTTCAGAATAGAGCCGTTGGGGCATTTAATGCTCGAATTTTGCCTCTCTCTTCTCTCACTCCTATATAATCTTGAAGTGCTTCTTCCTAGCATTCAAGACTGACATTTATTGTGATTTAGAGATTCAAAAAGAAGCATTCAACTCCAATTCTAAAGCTTCCTCATTCTCACAAGAATCTCTCCAAACTCCTTGAGCCCTAATTTCCTCAAGAGAGATTCTCTTCATTGTGAGCCACTCAAGCCAAGAGCTTGATTCAAAGTCACCAACTCAATCCTAGCCTTCGATCGCTGTTCATCTTAGTGGAGCTAGGGTTTGGTGACATTCTCTCCTTCAAAATCTTCCTTGCCCTAAAATCAGTAAGTTTACTCAAGGCATAGGATTTTGTTGGTAAGTGTTTATTGATTCATTTACTTTGATATTGCAAGTTTTTCTCTCGGTTTGTGAGAGAAGTTTGTGATCCCGGTTTGTAGGAGTCACATTTCGTTTTGTGTATAATGTGATCTTGTAGAGGTTTTCTACAAGCATTTCATAGTGCAAAAATTGGGTTAGAGGATTCTAACTCAAGTAGCCGGAGGGGATCCGGGTGTTTGGGACGTAGGATCACTGGGAACAAGTCGGGCAGACTTGGGCGGATCCGAACCCGTTACATCACTTATTTGCATTTTTTTTTATTGTTGTCAATATTTTCATTCCGCATTGTTGGTTGAGTTTGCACAATAATTAGGAATTATACTCTTGATTATTTTAAAGTACTATTCACCCCCCTCTAGTACTTGTGCAGTAGCTATCAGGGCATTACATTTGGTATCAGAGCCAAGTTCATAGCTATGTCTACCAACGACAACAAGAACGTTCGTCCACCTTCAGACTATAGCACCTTCAAGAACCGTGAAGGAGCTTCTTCGGTGATGGAAGGACACTCCTCAACTAGGCCTCCTTACTTCAACGTTGCCAATTATGGATATTGGAAATGCCGGATGGAAACATTCCTCCGGAGCACTTCACTATGGAGAGCTACGTTGACGGAGTATGTCCAGCCCGCTGAACAAGACTTCGCTATGTGGACTACCGCGGAGGTCGCCGCGAAGGTAAACAATGCCAAGGCAATGAATGCCTTGCAATGTGAGTTGGAGCCCGAAGACTTCAACAAGATATGCACATGTAAGAGTGCATATCAAATCTGGAACTCACTCCTCATCTTTTATGAAGGAACGAGTAGGGTAAGAGACTCCAAACTCACTGTTGTAAATAAAGAATTCGAATTATTTCACATGCAACAGAGTGAGAAGATGAAGGAGTACTATGCTCAGTTTGTTGACATTACCAATGAGTTAGAGGATCTTGGAAATACTTACACCCAAAAGGAGAAAGTCTCAAAGATTATTGACGGACTTCCTTCTTGTTAGGAAAAGCGTACCTTCGCCATCGAGGAAGGTAATGATATGAATAAGTATACTGTCGTACAACTAATGGGTGCCTTGATGTCCTATGAGGTACGCAAGGACAGTAAACTAAAGATGCAGGACAAGATGAAGTCATACTTGAAGCAAGACTAGCCGAAGAAAAAGGCGATTGCGTTCAAGGCCGCTCCATCTACATCTACCGATGATGAAGAATCGGAAGACGAGTTGGACTTGGAATCCATTGCCCTTATGGCAAAAAAGTTCAACCGATTCTTCCAGAAAGGTAATTTCAAGAACAAATCTAAATTTAGTTCAACTAATGCCTCCGCTCCTATGTGTTTTAAATGCAACAAGCCAGGACACATCAAAGCGGATTGTCCTCAAAACACACAAAAGGAGAAATGGAAGGTGCCAAAGTTCGACAAGTCTCGAAAGTACAAGAAAGGGTACAAGAAAGGACTTGTCGGTACATTCACCGACTCCGACGAGGACTCCTCAAGTGGAGAGTCGGATGATGAACAAGTGGAGCAAGCACACATATGCTTCATGTCAAGAGAGGAACATGATCAAGAGACATCTTCCGATGAAAGCGAGGATGAAGGCGATGAGGTAACGATGGACGATCTTAGATTAGCTAACGAACAAATTTGGTCTAAGTATTCTAAATTGGTAAATAGATATACTAAGATTAAAGATAAGCTAACTAGTCTTCAAACCTCACCTAAGCCTATCATCATCATCAACAACGACATCGTTGTTGAAGGTTTGAGAAATGAGATTGTAAATCTCAAATCTCAACTTGAGCATGTTCATATTGAGGATTCGGATGAACGCGAGATAGCGGATTTGATTTCTCAAAACTCAACTTCGAGTATTGAGAATGAGAATCTCAAGTCTCGTATTTGTGTACTCACAACTCAAGTGTCCACTTTGGATACTTCAATACTTTCTCTCACTGAGAAGTATGAGTCCACATTAGGCCGAATTAATAAATTCAATAAAGGTAAGGACCATTTGGATAATATCCTAAATGACTTACTTCCGGCCAATCATTGCATTGGCTTGGGGTATAAGATGAGAAATTCATCCAAATCTTCCACCACCTTTGTAAGGCCAACTTCCGATGCCTCGACTAGTGGGAGTAAACACCCCATGGGTAGTTCATCTACCAATGGTGCTTCCACTAGGTACACACCCCCGTTTGGAAAGAAACCCACTTTGGGTGGACCTCCAAAGAAGGGTCATACATTTATGTACACCAATACCATGCCACGTAGGAACACACCTCCTACTCCACATGTTCACACGTATGATTATTTCTATGCTCCACGTCCATGAGCACGTGCACACCAAGTGATACACACTCATGCACGTGTTCCCCCATATGCATATGTTCATCCACATCACTATCATATGAATGATTACCATCAGGCACCAAATCATATGTCGCCACCACCATTTCATCATGTGCCATATGCTTATCCACGTCATGCATTCCCTAGGCCACCTCCTCGTAGGCCACATGCATCACGTAGAAATCAACCACACGTGCATGCTCCCAATAGGAATAGGGCTCCCAAGACATTCACTATTTGGGGGCCCGAAGGACACTAGCATGCATGAAAAACAAGCTTACATAAATTCTTATTTCATGAATGTAGTGCACAATGATGATTATGTTGGGAAGTCTAAGTCCAATTGGACTTGGCTTTCAAAGGTATAATCTATTAGGACCCAATGACCTTGGGTACCATGGAATGTTATTTTTATATTTAGGTACTCAAGAAAAACAAACGGAGCAACAAATCCAAATTTAGCTCCAAGGATGGGTGGATACTCGATAGCGGGTGTTCAAAACATATGACGGGTGAAGCTCAATTGTTCTCCGATGTGGTGCCCATTGAGAATGGGAACCGAGTAGTCTTTGGAGGTAACGAGAGCAGAACCATCATTGGTGTTGGTAAAGTTGGTAACCCATCTAAACCTCTTATAAGTGATGCTTACCTTGTTAAAGGCTTAAATCACAATCTCATTTCAATAATCCAACTTTTTGACAAAGGTTGCAAAGTTAGCTTTACGAAAGAAATGTGTCATATTTTTAGTAAAGATAATAATAATGTGTTATTTTCTGGCACACGCCATAAGGATATATATATCCTAGACCTCCCCAAGTCATATGAACAATGTCTCATTGCCAACACAAGTGAACAACACTTATGGCATCGACGTTTTGGTCATGTGAACTTTGGAACACTTTTTAAGTTATCCAAGTTAAATTCTATTAAAGGATTTCCTAAGCTTACTTTCCAAAAGAAAAGCTTTTGTGACTCATGTCAACGAGGCAAGCTTCCGAAGTCGTCATTCAAACCTAAGAAAAGCATTTCATTTAAACGGCCTCTAGAGCTTTTACATCTAGATCTTTTTGGGCCAACTAGAGTTGCTTCATTAGGGAATGCTCGATATGGACTTGTCATCGTTGATGACTTTTCTAGATTTACTTGGGTATTTTCTTTAAGTAATAAAAATGATGCTTTTGAAAACTTCACAATATTTGTGAAGAAAGTACAAAATCTCATTGGAACCACCATTGTCACTATTCGTAGTGATCATGGAGGAAAATTTAAGAATGAGTCTTTCTCAAATTTTTGTGATGAAATTGGTATTACACACACCTTTTCTTTCCCTCGCGCACCCCCTAAAATGGTGTTGTTGAGAGAAAGAATAGGACGCTAGTGGAATGTGCTCGCACAATGCTTGATGATAGCCAACTTGGCCATCAATTTTGGGTGGAAGCGATACATACCACTTGCTATGTGTTTAATAGAATACTCTTGAGGCCTGGCACCGAACAAACTTGTTATGAATTGTTGTTTGGTAGATTGCCTCAAGTTAAACATTTTCGAGTTTTTGGAGCAAAATGTTTTATTAAAAACACGTATGGGAGTTTGGACAAATTTGATCCAAGATCCGATGAGGGGATATTTGTTGGATATTTCTCACTTAGCAAAGCCTACCGGATATAATACAAAAGAACCTCAACGATCGAGGAATCGCTTCATGTTTCATTCAATGAAAATTTTGTCCCATCTAGAATTATCAATGATGATGAATCCATGGAAGTTATATGTGATTCTATTGGTAATTCTAATTCTATTGATTCTATTGATACTAACCCTACTGATGATTCTTTTGAGAATGTTCCTAGTGATCAGGGAGTTTTCAAACGGCTTCATACAGTTCGTGACTATCCCCATGAGCAAGTCATTGGCAACATAATTGATAGTGTCAAGACGAGATCTTAAGTTAACTACTTCACTCATTGTGCCTTTGCCTCTTCAGTAGAGCCAAAGAATATTAACGAAGCATGCGAAGACAGTGCTTGGATCCTAGCCATGGAGGAGGAACTCATTCAGTTTGAGAGGAATGAGGTCTGGGAGCTTGTTCCATTGCCTTCGAAGAACCACACCGTTATAGGAACGAAGTGGATTTTCAAGAATAAGACCGACGAGAACCAAAACGTCGTCCGGAACAAAGCTCGTTTAGTAGCTCAAGGCTACATGCAAGAGGAAGGTATAGATTTCGAAGAATCCTTTGCTCTTGTAGCTAGATTAGAATCTATTAGGTTGTTGTTATCTTTTGCATGCCATACAGATTTTAAACACTTTCAAATGGATGTAAAAAGTGCGTTTTTAAACGGAGATGTTGAGCAAGTTTATGTTTCTCAACCTACGGGTTTTATAAATGAAAAATTTCTAAATCACGTTTTCAAACTTAAGAAAGTACTTTATGGTTTGAGACAAGCTCCTAGAGCTTGGTATGACCGCCTAAAGAACTTTCTTTTGGATTTGGGTTTCAAAATGGGTGAGTTGATTCTACACTATTTGTTAAGTATGCGAATCATGATATTATTTTAGTTCAAATTTATGTTGATGATATATCATTTTCGGTGCTACTAACTTCACTCTTTGCGAAGAGTTTTCTAATGTCATGAAGGACCAATTTGAGATGAGCCATATGTGTGAGCTCAAATATTTCTTAGGTCTCCAAATTTGCCAAATGAACGATGCAATCTTCATCCACCAAACGAAGTACACGATGGAGTTGCTAAAGCGATTTGGAATGGAGAATGCTTCTGGCAAGAAGACTCCAATGAGCACTACTACACATCTTGATAAAGATTCGGGTGGCAAAGATGTAGACTTTCGTCTATATGGAGGTATGATAGGAAGTGTATTATATCTTACTGCCAGTCGGCCTAATATTATGTTTGCTGTATGTGTATGTGCTCGTTATCAATCACAACCTAAGGAATCTCACTTAGTAGCGTTTAAACGTATTTTACGTTATTTAAGTTACACCCTCGACTACGGATTATTCTATCCAAAGTCTAGCACATATGAGTTAATCTCATATAGTGACGCAGATTATGCTGGATGCAAATTCGACAGGAAAAGTACTAGTGTCACTTGCCATTTTATAGGAAATTCTCGTGTCTCTTGGTTTTCCAAGAAGCAGAATTCCGTATCACTTTCAACCACCGAGGCGGAATATATTGCCACCGGTGCTGCGTTTGCTCAGGTTCTTTGGATGAGACACACTCTTAAAGTCTTCGGTATAAACTGTGATACTTGCCCTATATGGTGGACAACCAAAGTGCAATATGTCTCTCTAAGAATCCGGTACACCATTCCCGTTCCAAACACATAGATGTCTGTCACCATTTCCTAGATGATCATGTTGCTAAAAGGACATCATTTTAGTGTACGTTGAAACCCAAAAGGAAACTACCGATATTTTCACGAAACCACTCAAGGAAGATTCCTTTGTGCGGTTACGTCGAGAATTGGGGATTATGGGTGAATCCGAGATTTAGGATTCATATTTTTCGATAATCTTGCATGATAATAATTCTTTTTATATTGCTCATGCTAGATTTGTTGGGATTTTCTGGATTTTTGATTGGATTTTTGGAATTTATGCTAGATATGTTCATGCACGTCAGATTTAAGATTTTCTGGTATTTATGGGGTAGAATAAGAGTGTATGAGAGTATTTCGATGTTTCGTCCAAGTGTTCTTTGGAGAGAACTCAAAATTTCAAATTCTTAAATTTTTGAACTCTCTTAGTCGGTCCCAGTTCATTTACCGACCGACTAGTTTGAGTTCTAGTCGGTCAGTGACTGAACTCAGACCGACTAATTCATGCCCTATTTTTGACTTTTGTTGCTGTTTGCACTTAGTCGATCCAAGCTCATCGGCCGACCAACTAGATAGCATTCTAGTCGGTCAGCACTTGAACTCAGACCGACTAATTATGCAGGGGAAATTGCGTCTTTGACTCCGTAAGTCGATTTATATCTCCTCTGCACCAATTAGATCTCATTCTAATCGGTGCGTAACTTCTCCTAAACCCTAACCCCTCGGCTTCTCAGCTCTCCCTCCGCCGTGCGTCGCTGTCTCTGGCTGCCGTCAACCGCCACCGATCCTCCTGAGCCCCTCTCCTCCATCCTAGGGTATATCTATATATCTCTCTCAGATTTTAGGGTTCGATTTCAGTTCATTTTCGATCGTTTGTATTAGGGTTCGTATTAGGGTTTCCGATTTCGTTCGATTTTGTTCGTTCTCGTTTGTGTGTTGTCTCGTCGCGATCTCATGGCGAAGACACGCATCCCTATCCGTCCTACCGCTCCGTCTCCCATGACCGTTGAGTCTCCTTCTACCGACCCTCCTCAACCCAAACATCGTGCCAAAACCACTCGTCCTTCCTCTTCCCCGCCACCCCTCAAGAAGAAGAGGACCACCGTTTCCAAGCCCAAACCCTCATCTAAACCCAAGAAGACTGTGACTCCTGGACCCTTCCGTGCTCCCACACCACCCTCTGACTCTGACGAAGAGTATATCCCGGAGACTGAGCGTACCGAGAAGGCTCCTACTCCTCCTCCTCGATCTTCCTCTAGTCCGTCTAAGGGGAAGGCTCCCATGCCTTTAGGTGGAGTTGTGTTGCAATGACCCGTTGTGTCTCGCGGCATACAATCGTATTGAGCACTGTCCGTTGATTCTGGAGCATTTCGTTCAGTTTTCTGACATTCCTCATCTCGTAGATCTACTCTCCTATAGCGGCCTTCTAGATTATCTTCGCCATGATCCCAAGGCGAATCCTCATCCCTATCCCAGACTCGTCAAATTGTTCTATGCCAATCGAGTTCGGGATGAGTATGATGACTCCCACTGCATTGAGACCACTGTCTTGGGGACACCTATTGTCCTCACGACAGAGATCTTAGGGCAGTTGATTGGTGTCTCATCCTCTGGCCTACTCCCTTCTGATATCTCCGAGGATAATATCCCCGATCTTGACCAGACCATGCTAGCTGAGATGTTCCATGTCATTCCTCCCGCCATGGTTGGCGTTCCATCGAGATCTTTCAAGCCAAATGCGTGGATCCTAAATCTCATTCTGAAGTCGTGTCTTCTACCGAAGTACGGCTCTTCTAGCTTGCCAACTCAGCCATTTCTCAAGCTTATCTACGCTCTTTTTATGCGGAGCGAGATAAATTGGGCCCGCATTATCTTAGATAAGATGGACTCCTTTGAATGCATCTGAAAGTCCACAAAGTCAGCTCATATTCCATATCCTTGCTTGTTGACTCTTTTCTTTTGTCACTTTGGCGTTCCTCTCCCTCCCGATGATCAGCGTCCGTTGGGTCCTCCCCTGAACGCGACTGCCGTCAAGAAGTCTCTTGCGGCCTTGCGTCACGTTCAGCGGACTACCCCTTTTGCTCCTCCTCCGCCTTCACGCCCTGACTCTTCAGCTTCTCAGAGCCGTCAGGAGGCTCGTATTGCTCGATGTGAGAAGATGCTTGCTCGCATCTGTTCTCACTTGGGCATTAAGGTTCCTCCTACAGTTTCTGACAAGGAGGACATGGACGATGCTGATCTTGAGGAGCTTGTTGGTTCTCCTGTTCGTGCCCCAAAGGGTACGTCTGTTGGCACTTCTTCTACTCGTGCTCCTGAGAGGACTCCTGCTGCCACCATCCCTTCGGTGGATACTTCTGCTGGTGGTCCCGAGAGCACACCTGTTGCCACCCTCCCTTCGGTGGACACTCCAGTCGATCCAGAGAATACCACCTCTTCTGCAAAGCCTGCTGCTGCTGCTGATCCTGCCTCCGCCTCCTGAGCTTGCGTTGGAGGACTCTCCCATGTGCACTTGGATGATTTATTTTGTCGTGAGAGAGTGGGGTAGGATAGTTGGGTGATTATGTATTTTTGATGTATTTTTGTACGTTTTGATGATACATTTTGTTGTATGTTTGTTTTGATGTCTGTTAAGACATGTGTTGTATGTTGTGCACTGATCTGATGATCGTTTATATTTGTGTTGGCGGATGTATACCTTTTGAAGTATCATGTTATATATATATATATATATATATATATATATATATATAGAC
Source organism: Scilla litardierei (assembly GCA_030789695.1). Lineage (NCBI taxonomy): Eukaryota > Viridiplantae > Streptophyta > Magnoliopsida > Asparagales > Asparagaceae > Scilla > Scilla litardierei. The sequence goes on from CM061141.1 coordinate 251,472,913, forward strand.
ACACACACACACACACATCGTGTTGCCATTTACTTCAGTGTACATATTATATTTCTTTTTGTCTCTGATGTTGATTTCGTCGCTCGACGATTATATTGATTAAATAGAATTGTTTCTATGAAAACATAGAATTGTTTTCCATGCACTAAATTCACTAAGAATGTTGATATTGGAGAGTATGTTCCATAACTTATTACGTGAAATTGATTTGAGTTTTGATGATTTCATTTTTCGATTTTCGACTATGGTCTCGTTGGCACGCTTTGATTTTCTTCGTTATTTTACATTGGTGTCATTTGGACCGTGGTCGTATTCTTCAACTCTCGTGCTTTTATTTTTTAGCCGTTGTTATTGTCGTTGATCTCCTCCCGCTCTTTTTGATAATGCCAAAGCGGGAGAGAATTAATAATGCCGATGTGATAAATGATAATTTAAAGCAATTTACCGTGAATCTAATTTGATATGTTAGATTCAGGGGGAGTTAAGATATAAAAATGGATTTAGATCCTACATTGCATTAATTGGGTTCATATTTTATACTTTCCTCGTCTGCTTGATGCGTATGATTATTATTTAATACGGAATTAACGTGTCATCAATGCAGGGGGAGTAAGTAAATTTCATTTGACTCATTATTATTGATTATTATTTATGTTGGTTTGTCATCACCAAAAAGGGGGAGAATGTTGAGTATTAATTCCCCGGATTTGGTTTTGATGATGAACAAACATAAATATCGTGGACTAACTCTTTGTGAGCGCAGTTATGGAGATCGTCGCCAAAATTCTATGTACATCAAAAGCGACGTCTCAAGACTTCTCAAAGCACGTGATCGTGTGCCTGAAGCTTTGTTGAAGCTCAAGGAGTATTATTGAAGTCAAGAGATTCGGATTGAAGCTTTGAAGACGGTTCGTCTAGCTTATTTTATAGTCTTCTAGCTTCTTTTCGTAGAATGTTAAGCCTTGAGTAGGACTTACATTATAATCTTCATAACGCTCATATCATAGAGCTAGGATTATCTTAGAAGCCCAAAGAAACTTTTCCGAAGCTTTACGCTTCATTTCGCGGCTTCTAGTGCATCTTAGTTGGTTCAAGAAGAAGAACCAACCGACTAGATTGTCATCTAGTAGGTTAAGAATCCTTCTTGAACCGACGAGATCTCCTTGCTCAATTCAGCCTAGGCACTGTTGACCAATTAGTCGGTCCAAGAAGGTTCACCGACCGACTAGTTGTCAAAGTAGTCGGTTGGGAATCCTTCTTAGACCGACTAGTTATGCCTTCATTCTTTCTGCGTAGCTACTGTTGACTAGTTAGTCGGTCCAAGAACATCCATCGACCGACTAGTTGTGAAACTAGTCGGTTGGAATTTGTTCTTAGACCGACTAGTTCTCCTTGTGTTCAGCCTATTCATTTTCAACTCTTAGTCGGTCAAAGAACACTCACCGACTGACTAGTTGTCAAACTAGTCGGTTGGCAAGTCTTCTTAGACCGACTAGTTCTACCTCCTGAATTATCTAATCTTGGCTGTCAACCTTTTAGTCGGTCCAAGAAGAAATCACCGACCGACTAGTTGCAAAACTAATCGGTCAGTGATCCTTCTTAGACCGATTAGTCTGCTTCAGAATAGAGCCGTTGGGGCATTTAATGCTCGAATTTATCCCCTCTCTTCTCTCACTCCTATATAATCTTGAAGTGCTTCTTCCTAGCATTCAAGGCTGACATTTATTGTGATTTAGAGATTCAAAGAGAAGCATTCAACTCCATTTCTAAAGCTTCCTCATTCTCACAAGAATCTCTCCAAACTCCTTGAGCCCTAATTTCCTCAAGAGAGATTCTCTTCATTGTGAGCCACTCAAGCCAAGAGCTTGATTCAACGTTACCAACTCCATCCTAGCCTTCAATTGCTGTTCATCTTGGTGGAGCTAGGGTTTGGTGACATTCTCTCCTTCAAAATCTTCCTTGCCCTAAAATCAGTAAGTTTACTCAAGGCATAGGATTTTGTTGGTAAGTGTTTATTGTTTCATTTACTTTGATATTGCAAGTTTTTCTCTCGGTTTGTGAGAGAAGTTTGTGATCCCGGTTTGTGGGAGTCACATTTCGTTTTGTGTATGATTTGATCTTGTAGAGGTTTTCTACAAGCATTTCATAGTGCAAAAATTGGGTTAGAGGATTCTAACTCAAGTAGCCGGAGGGGATCCGGGTGTTTGGGACGTAGGATCACTGGGAACAAGTCGGGGAGACTTGGGTGGATCTGAACCCGTTACATCGCTTGTTTGCATTGTCTTTTATTGTTGTCAATATTTTCATTCCGCATTGTTGGTTGAGTTTGAACAATAATTAGGAATTATAATCTTGATTATTTTAAATTACTATTCACCCCCCTCTAGTACTTGTGCAGTAGCTATCAGGGCATTACATTTGGTATCAGTGCCAAGTTCATAGCTATGTCTACCAACGACAACAAGAACGTTCGTCCACCTTCAGACTATAGCACCTTCAAGAACCGTGAAGGAGCTTCTTCGGCGATGGAAGGACACTTCTCAACTAGGCCTCCTTACTTCAACGGTGCCAATTATGGATACTGGAAATGCCGGATGGAAACGTTCCACCGGAGCACTTCACTATGGAGAGCTACGTTGACGGAGTATGTCGAGCCCACCGAACAAGACTTCGCTAAGTGGACTACCACGGCGGTCACCGCGGAGGTAAACAATGCCAAGGCAATGATTGCCTTGCAATGTGAGTTGGAGCCCAAAGACTTCAACAAGATATGCACATGTAAGAGTGCATATCAAAAATGGAACTCACTCCTCATCTTGCATGAAGGAACGAGTAGGGTAAGAGACTCCAAACTCACTGTTGTAAACAAAGAATTCGAATTATTTCACATGCAACAGGGTGAGAAGATGAAGGAGTACTATGCTCGCTTCGCTGACATTACCAATGAGTTGGAGGCTCTTGGAAAGACTTACACCCAAAAGGAGAAAGTCTCAAAGATTATTGACAGACTTCCTTCTTGTTGGGAAAAGCGTACCTTCGCCATCGAGGAAGGTAACGATATGAATAAGTATACTTCGTACAACTAATGGGTACCTTGATGTCCTATGAGGTACGCAAGGACAGTAAGCTAAAGATGCAGGACAAGATGAAGTCATACTTGAAGCAAGACGACCCGAAGAAAAAGGCGATTGCGTTTAAGGCCGCTCCATCTACATCTACCGATGATGAAGAATCGGAAGACGAGTTGGACTTGGAATCCATTGCCCTTATGGCAAAGAAGTTCAACCGATTCTTCCGGAAAGGTAATTTCAAGAACAAATCTAAATTTAGTTCTACTAACGCCTCCGCTCCTTTGTGTTTTAAATGCAACAAGCCAGGACACATCAAAGCGGATTGTCCTCAAAACAAACAAAAGGAGACATGGAAAGCGCCAAAGTTCGACAAGTCTCGAAAGTACAAGAAAGGGACAAGAAAGGACTTGTCGGCACATTCACCGACTCCGATGAGGACTCCTCAAGTGGAGAGTCAGATGATGAACAAGTGGAGCAAGCACACATGTGCTTCATGTCAAGAGAGGAACCTGATCAAGACACATCTTCCGATGAAAGCGAGGATGAACGCGATGAGGTAATGATTGATGATCTTAGATTAGCTAACGAACAAATTTGATCTAAGTATTCTAAATTGGTAAGTAGATATACTAAGATTAAAGATGAGCTAACTAGTCTTCAAACCTCACCTAAGACTATCATCATCAACAACGACACCGTTGTTGAAGGTTTGAGAAATGAGATTGTAAATCTCAAATCTCAACTTGAGCATGTTCATATTGAGGATTCGGATGAACGCGAGATAGCGGATTTGATTTCTCAAAACTCAACTTTGAGCATTGAGAATGAGAATCTCAAGTCTCGTGTTTGTGTACTCACAACTCAAGTGTCCACTTTGGATACTTCAATACTTTCTCTCACCGAGAAGTATGAGTCCACATTAGGCCGAATTAATAAATTCAATAAAGATAAGGACCATTTGGATAATATACTAAATGACTTACTTCCGGCCAATCATCGTATTGGCTTGGGGTATAAGATGGGAAATTCATCTAAATCTTCCACCACCTTTGTAAGGCCAACCTCCGATGCCTCGACTAGTGGGAGTAAACACCCCATGGATAGTTCATCTACCAATGGTGCTTACACTAGGTACACACCCCCGTTTGGAAAGAAACCCACTTTGGGTGGACCTCCAAAGAAGGGTCATGCATTTATGTACACAAATACCATGCCACGTAGGAACACACACCTCCTACTCCACATGTTCACACGTATGATTATTTCTAGGCTCCACGTCCACGAGCACGTGCACACCAAGTGAGACACACTCACGCACGTGTTCCGCCACATGCATATGTTCATCCACATCACTATCATATGAATGATTACCATTAGGCACCATATCATATGTCGCCACCACCATTTCA